>JAIXND010000621.1:5450074-5604092 GCA_023646645.1 Varanus salvator macromaculatus
TCCATTGTCAATCACTTGACTTAATTCATGCCTTGCCTTAAGAAATCCTAAGTAGGCATTTAGGATCCCTTAATAAGCCCTTTTAATTAGGCCCTGTTTTCGTCCCTGTGACATGCCCCTTCACCTTCTGTTGCAGCCATCTCTGGAAATCAGTCCCCAGCCCCCTTCCAAGATTGTCTTTTGCCCTTCAAATTGTTCAGACACCTGACTGATGGCACAGTGAATGTGGTTCAGCGAATGTGAACTCTCACCTAAGAATGTAAGAACTGCTTTGCCTGCTGGATCAGTGGAACGTTTGTCCCCTTCATTCTTTGAAGAATCCTAGTAACCTGCAGGTACCAGGTGGTCTACCAGAAATTGGTCAGTGGGGCAGCAAAATATTACTTGCCGCATCCCTGCTGTCATGGCATTGAGCACAGAAGGGGAAATCTAAATCCCTTATATCCAAGCAACCAAATTATAATTGTAGCATTTGGATTTGGAAACTAGAATTGTTGCAGGGATGCCAACTGCAAACCTCAAGCTCTAGTATTCCCACAAAACCTCAGCTGAAGTTGTGTGCCATCCCTTTCAACTGTGTAACTCACGTACCCAGTAGGTGGCTTAGTGAACTCCCCCAAACACACATGTTCTCGTACATGAAAGCCATGGCAATGTGGATTGCTGCATGAAAGACAAGTTCACTGTTCATTCAGTCTGAACTTTTACAGTGCACAAGAAACTGACCACTTTGGCATATAAGTCGACTGTAACTTACAGCTAACTGCAAATTTTGACTTTCTGGTGAACTACATTGAACTTCACTCCACTGCTAATACCTTGTGCCACAGGGAACTTCTGCTTGCATAAATAATCAAAAATGAACAATGAATGTGTGAAGCAAAATCAAGAATGACAAATGAGTGAAGCAAAACTTACAGGCATAAGGAAGGTTGAAAAGACTTTTGTAAGCAAAATTCTCCAAAGCAAAATGAATTCAGCCACCTTAAAATATTGATCACTCTGAGTGCTTATTTTATACGACTATGAGCAGCTGGTTTCATCTTTTTGGTTGAGTTTGTGCTTGGTTATCCTAGGTACACCCTGCAAAAGAATCTATTCCCAGTAACTTCCTCTTGGCAGCACTTTGATAAATTGCCCTTTTGTTGATGGTGGGGGAGCAGAAGAGGAAACAGAAAAAGAAGAAAAGCCCTGATGCTGGAGAATCTGGCTCCGTTTCCCTCTTGTCTCTGGAATGGTGATTGGAAATAATTGGAATTGGCACTGGAAGTAATCCAGAGTGACAGTGGCTGGGCTCTGAGGCTTTCGCTTCAAGTCTAACGATCCCCCCACAAAACAAAACCTAAATTTAAACAATGAAGTCACAAAGTGATTTGCCTTTGAGGTTGAACACCCTGCCTTTTTTAAAAAATTTACATTGTGGGTAGAGTGGGGTGGGTGTCGAGCTTGGCCATATACATCGCTGCTTGATTTTCAAGGCTCCCTTTGATGTACCAGATATATCCTTTCTTGCTGTTTGTTCCTCTGCATCCTTGTTCTGATAGAGAATTCCATTCTGTATTAAACATTTCCATAGCCTTTAAAATTTCATCAAGGCACTTAAAAAAATATCCTCCGTGGACTGTGAACTCTACAAAGCAGTCAGTGCGTGACTCATAAATCGGCAGAGAATGGAAGACTGCCATCTTCTCTTGATGTTTCTTCTAAGGCTAAGGAACAGCCAGGAAAGGCAATCAAGGTTTCCTCTCTTAATGGATGTTTCATCTGGAGGCCCCGTTGGAATTAAGGATGTCATAGGCATGTGGAAACCATACCTGGGACTCACAGGCTTGGAAAGGAGATTCCCAGTTTAAATGCCAGAAGAGTAAGGAGATGGCTAGGGATGCTTTCACAAATGGCACCAAGAACACATTTTAATCTAGAATGAGATATTTATGAGCATGCTCTATAAAGAGAGCAAGAGAATATGTAGAAATCAAGTGTATCTTCTTGTATTTTGCACTTTCAATGGATCTATACAGGTGAGAAATACAGGAACTAAAAAGAAGCATCCTGTTTAATTAATTTCTATACCATCCAATAGCTGAAGCCCTCTGGAAACTTGTTGAAACAGCCTTTGTTTCAGGTCTTCTGAGGTTCTACGGCAATGCTGCATCTCCCGAAGAGAGAAGCATTTGAGTCTCTTCATAAACAGAGCTGCCGATAAGCTTGGCTCTTGGAGTGTGCATTTCAGAATCAGAGTGTGCATTTTACTTGGGATGCACATGCCATCTTTGCTCCAATGTTAGTGAACTCCTGCCCAAACCATATTGCTTCATGGGACCTTCTGGAAGTCTGGAGTGCCTTGTTGTATTACAGAGAATATGTCCCAACCCCATATCCATCTAGACCAATGACTTTCAACCAATGGTCTGTGGACTAGCACTGGTCCTCAGGATATTTCCTGCTGGTCCATGAGGTGGCCACATCCTGCTCACTGCGGACTGGCATGGGGGCTGGCTGTGCTCCACCGCCTCTTCCTTGGTTGGCACCATGTTTGCAGGGGGTGCGCTGGTGCTGCCGAAGGGGCCAGGGAGGGGAGAGACGGCTCAGTGGAAGCCAGCTGGGAACCATGCTGCACCAATTTTGGTATTTTTTTCATTTGTTGGCATTTTCTGTTGACTGGTTTCTGGTTGATTTGGAGATTTTTTGGTATTGTCTTTGGAAACTAATGCACAGAATACTATGTTATGTGTATGGTGCAGGGGTGGGCAATTAATTTTCCTATGGGGCCACATGAGAAACTTTGACAGTTGTTAAGGGCCGGACCAATACCCTTACAGCTCTGCTCAATATATATCACTATAAAAACAGTAAATGAACCTCCTGCGGGCCAGTCAGGGTCAGCCATCGGGCCGGATGTGGCCTGTGAGTCGTACAATGCCCAGGTCTGATATGGTGCTTCTTGTTTCTGCCTCAGTGGTCCCTGAGGTAGTTTTCCTGGTTTTGCTGGTCCCCAGCTGTGGAAAGGCCGAAAACTACTGATCTAGACTATCTATTAATTCTATTAATTCTACAGCCAGTGATGGAGAGCAGCAAGTGCCAGAAAGTCTTTTAACTGCTGATAGCCCAATCAACACATTTGTTTGAAATGTAAAACGTGTGGAATGGACTGTGCAGGCACATTGCTTAACAGTTTCGGCAGTGAAGGCAAGGGGATTGTGACTACCACTTCCAGGGGTTGGCATTCTTTTTCCTCAGGTCTGCATTCTAAAATTGTCATCTTATCTGACCTTAATTTTGTTTTACAAGATCAAATAAAACTGCAACCCTGTGGTCAAATGACTGCAGTTAAATGCCTCGTATTATAATAGAGCAAATACTAATTCATAAGCACTGTAAAGAACTGAACGCAGAAGAAAATGCCAGGAAATAAAGCAGGAAGCTATCACTTATGCCATATATTACCAGATCTATAGAATATTAGAAAAAGATGAAATTCTGCACTAAAAGCCAAATTCTGCAACTAGAAAAAACTCTGACTGGAATAAGTTGGATTATCACTCTCCAAACAGACTCACTGACTCTCCATGTTTATTTTTATTCTGATTACATGACTTTCAATTGTATATAGGTATGTTTTAATGTGTAAGCCACTCTGGGAATTCTGGTGAATTGAGAAGTAGGCTACTAAATAAATAAACACATTCAGATAGTAAAGCTCTGGGTAGCTCTGTGCTTGGATCTAGATATGGGTCAGAGAGTTCATAGGACTGATAAAGCATCGCGGAATCAGAGAAAAATGTTGGCTTCTGTCAGCTTTACACACTGCTTTGCAAAATTTAGTTTAGAAGTCAATTAAATGGATGATGATGGTGGTTGCATGAGTTAGACTTTAGTATTGCTGGTTATATGAATCATTTCAATAACAACACAATAATTGCATAATAAAGTGTTTACAAGAAGAAATAGTAAACATAAGAGATGCACTTTTTCCATGCTCTACGATTCTCCAACAAATTTGTGTTTGTAAGAGTCTGACTCCTTTTAAAGGGTGATAAATAGTTCCTGTTATTTTTCCACCCTCCTAAATCTGCCTTGCAGTCTGACCTTAAAAAAACATTTCCCTTAAAGCAAGTCCCACTGCAGTGCAACTTACTTCCTGGTGCCCTCCAGATGATTCCCATGAGCCACAGCCAGCACGGCCAATGGTGGTGGATTGTGGGAACTGGAACCTGAAACAGTTGGAGGGCAACCTGTTGCCTCCCTCCAATAACATCCAATCAATCAATCAATCAATCAGGGTCTTCAAAAAGTTTCCGCACTTTTATATTTTATAAATATATTTTATATATTTTTTTGCAGGTGGCATTAAAAAGTTAGTACAACACTGGGAAAAATGCGTTGCAAAGGAAGGTGGCTATGTAGAACAGTGATGCAATTCGGTTTTGAAATTCTTAATAGAGTTTAAAAAGTGTGGAAACTTTTTGAAGGCTCCTCCATATTTGGTCATTGACTAGCTAATCCAATCCCATTAAATATTCTATGGCTCTCAGGAATGACCAATTAAGCTTTGGTCAGGCGACCCTGACAACAAAACAAGGGGGTGAGTTTGTGTGTGCGCTAAGGAATTCTGTTCAGCAGAGCTGATCTAGACATTGGCACCTTGCTAGCTCTCTGGTGCATTTGTCTCCGACTCTCCCCCTTGCCCCGTGTGCTGGAGCAGAATTGCCCCTGTCCTTGCACCGTGCGTGCTCCCAGGGGCCCAGTGAGGCTTTGTGAAAGCTAGGCTCAGGGATGAGGTTGCTTAAATGCTGTATTGCGCCTGACTAATCCTTGCCCAAGCTCACAGCACTGAATTGCTCACTGATTCCACAAGGTGCCAGGCACTCCTGAGCATCACTGAAGCAGCAACCTGAGAGTCCTTTCAGGGCTTCCCTTCGGGATGGAGATACAACTCCTGACCAGAAGAATCTTGCTGCCCACTGAATCTTGCTGCAGAAATGTCTGTTAAAGAATGAGCTTTTTGGCTGTAAGGTCGGCTGTCACCATCACAGAATATTTTGCAACCAACGTCTCCTGAGGAAGGGGAAAATGGCACAGGTGAAGACCCTTTGCTGAAGAATCTTCAGGCCCATAGTGCTGGGACTGATTTTATTATGCTACTTTGCATGAAAAATGTATCTTAAAAGTGGAACTTTTCCACCATGGACATGCAAATCAGCAGCGTGACATCAAATATACATGGGAAGAAAGACAAGCACTAATTGATGCCACAGTAGCTTGGCTATGCTCTGATAGGTGTAAGAGTTTACAGGGAAAAACAAGTACTCCAGGGGGTACTTGTGTGAATTTAAAGGAACCGCATTACATTTTTCTGTTTCTGAGCTCTGATCACATTTGTCTTGCCCACAAAATAACATTTAAGTCACAGAGTCTATAACTCATCATCATTCCCACCCTCCTCCCTTTACTGCTGGATGAATGTTATAAAAAGAGGGAGCTACAGCAAAAGGCTGTGACTTTTCTTGGTACTCCATTCCGTCTCACCTCCTACTTGGTTTTCCATCTCGCTGTGACTCACACTAGTCTGATATGCTGTGGCCATATTACATGCTCCGTTGTCATTGTGGTGCTTTTGGGGTACCTCTGTAAGCCTGTGAGTTCCTGCCAGCCTCTGATTTCTCCCTCGTATAATGGATGGTGCCATTTCGGCTACATAAGTCCTGAAAGTGCTATTAATACAGATAGTGGTAAACAAGCATGGATTATGTTTCAAAATTAAGAGTTGCCTGAGTATGAGGTTCTGAATTGTACCAAGTGGTCAAGGGCTGCATCTCTGTTCCTCCTCTGCAAACTCAGCTTCAGATTTTGTGAATTGGCTCCTGTCTGTCTTGCAAGATTGCAACACTTTTATGGCTACTTAATTCATCAAGTATGTGTTGTTGCATGGTGTGAACATGATTGATACAAATAGCCTGAGTGCATTTGAAAGGAGAATGGCAACTTTGATGCAAACGGTCATAAGATGCAGAGAGGACTTGAGAGGAACACTGGATACAAGATAAGCATCCTTACAAGAAGAGACTTGTAGGGTCAGACCAAGTATCTTTAGCCCAGCATCTGGCCAGCAGTAGCCTTCGTACTGAGTATCTCCATGAGCCGTTTGGATGGGTGAGGAAGGCCTTGTTTATATCCTTATATCTCCAGGGTCCCAGTGGTACTCCAAATCCATCTGTCCCAATTGTACCCCATAACTATGCACCACCTCTGTCTTCAGATTGTAGCAGGTGCTTGCAAAAGCACTTGTGCCATGCCAGATAAAGCTACCGGAAAGCCCTCCTCTGATTTAGTCAGAAGGCCTGGAGATGCAAAAGTCTTTGGCTACTGCCCAAGCCATGATCTGAGACTTGGTGCCATGGGACTTGGTCCCAAAGGAACATGCTTCTCCCACCTGCCTTTCCACCACAGGCTTTTTGAAACATCACTTAGCTGCCTGAGAGACCAAAACTTGAAAACAGAAGCCTGTATTCAGACTGATGAACATCATAACTTGTGGGGCAATGTTTTGAATTTGCCTTTCATGTTTGCTCCTCCCCAGTGAGTTGTACTGATGATCCAGTTCATATCTATTTCATATTCTTAGAACCAACAGTTATCAAAACATTATTGTTATTACAATACAATTATAACCCCACCTTTCCTCCTCTTTGCAGAACCTTGGCTGGCTGATCTAGTCCTTCACTCCTTCTTACCTTCACAACAACAACCCTGTGAAGTTGGTTAGGTTAAGAGTCTGTGACCAGCCCAAAGTCACCCAGTGAGCTTCATGGCTGAGCGGGGACTAGAACCCAGGTCTCCTGATTCTCAGTCTAGCCCTCTCTTTGCTACACTACCCTGACTCTCCATCATTCCTCACTGTAATCTGCCATTCCTGAGTCTTCCATCCACCCTACCTCCTACAGGGACTTTCTGATTTCATCTTCCTGTAGCTTGCCAACAAAGATGAGGAGTTTCTGTCTTGGAGTCTAGTTTGGGCTTCTGGGGTAGCGAGATGAAGGCCTGGCAGTCGTTGGGAAGCCTCAATTCAGGCTTTTTCACAGAGCTGCCTGCTTGTCAGTCCAATGTTGTATTTAGAATTGAGGGAGAAGCTCTTTCTCCACACTGTGACGTCTCCTGAGAGGAGAAGGAGGTTGCAACATTTGTCTTTTATTCTAGTCTGCCTTTCTTAATAATTTCCTCCATCTTTTTACCTCCTCCATTTTGCAGTCAACTTCTTTTAAGCTGGACAGAGTACTGCTAAGTTATTTTGAGGATGCAGAAGGCTTGTGTATTGTTATGTGTGCTAAAAGATTGGCAGTCTTTATTTCTTTGTGTAACATAAGTAGTTGCCTCGGATAAATAAGTCTCATGATAAGTATTTGCAGTGTACTTTTGAGAAAGGTCCCCTGAATGTGCCCTCAACTCTTTTGTGGCCTTGTTGAGGTCAGTTCACACATGTGTCCACTGCCCAGCCAAAGTTAAGGACTTTGAAGTCCGATCAGTGCCCATCAAGGCTTAATTATCCTTCACTGCAACATCTGCTTCTTCAGGATGCTTTGGACTGTGCTTTACATGCGTAAGTTAGCTACCTAAAAATGGAAAGCGTGAATGCGACAGCAACACATTTGCAAGCACGTGGTTCTTACAGGTACACTCACTGGGAAGCCGTCATTAGCTTCTGCTCCCTGTTGATTCCGTGGCAAAGCTGATTTGATTCTTTATAATGGACCAATTAACCTTTTATTCCACTGTCTCACCCTTTCCCTTTTCTGCTCCCAGTTACCAACAGCTTTGTCTTCAGCTCCCTCCAAACCTTCCTCTCTTATGTTCTCTCTTTTGTTGTCTTTTTCCCTTTCAATATTTCTCCATCTTTTCTTCTCCCCACATTCCCTTCTTTCTATCAATCTCTCCTGTACCTCTCTCCTCGTTGTACTTCGGCACATCTGTTTTTAATTTGGGCTGTCTACGCCATGAATCGAAAACAATGGGCTCCTTTAAAATATCAGAAATAAATCCTTGGGGGAAAAAAGCTACCCCACAAAAGTTAAGCAGATTGGCCACCAATCTTGGAACAAAGATTCTTTGTTTCCATATGTCGAAGGCAAACTAATCTAAGGATTTGTTCCATAAAAATACCTTTGCTTGTTTTGAATGTAAAAGAGAGAGGGAAGGAGAGAAAAACAGAGCCTCCAAGCAACATTTGAGCTTTTTTAAAGAGAAAATTGAACTCTTTAAGAGATTATTGTTTGTGTGTGTCTTTAAAATCTTATACCTTTAGGACAGAGTCTCTGCCTTAAACGTCTTTAATCCCAAGGGGAAAAGAAAAGTGGTTTTTAATTATTCGTTTGCTTAAGATAGCCAAGAAAATACTAAAAATGCAAGAAATTAAAAACAGATGATCTGCACGCTCAACAAACTTTGATACCAGTCTTTCCATCCAAACTAGCTTCTTTTTCCAAGAGTCCTCCCTTGTCACTTACTACTGCATAACTTCCAGTATCTGAGAAATTAAATTTAAAACAACAGAACAAAAACTTCCAACTTACCTAGAAACAGTATGGAAAGTGCAGACATTCCGTCTCTGTGCAAGAGACTTTTCTTCCTCTTTTTCACTTCTCCCCACTCAGGAATGGCAAACAGACCTGCTCAGAATTCAAAGTAACGCCTCTGGAATGTGCTCCATGTAATTGCATCCATGTGCCAGAAAAATAACCAACTTTGCTCTTTTTCCCGTCTGCTATTCATCCCCTGTCCAGTTTCCATGCATACACCAGAAGAGCTGTTTCACTCTGTCCACCGATTTGGATCCTGACAGCATCTGGAAGAGGAAAGGCAGAGGCAGTGCAGCTGAAAGACGCATCTATGGCTGCACAGAGTAATTTTGCATGTATGAAAAAAAAGGAGAAAAGGGAAGGGGGGAGGAATACGGCGCCTCCAATTTTAACCACATGGCTGACTCCCGGAACGGCCCCTCCCTACCATCAACCAGGATTAGCAGAGAAGGCTGGTCATGTGGTGAGCAGTGGCTTACTCCTGGGCAAGACGGCAGTTGTTCATTCCATGGCAAAGCAAGATTTTGCTTCTCAACGTTATTACTATTATAATACAGTGGATTAAACATGGAGACTCATATAAATCCAAAAGTCCAAGAAGAGCTAAAGATTCCCTGTAAAAGAATGTTAGGGGCACACACACGTTCTCCTAAGTGCAACATGCAAGAGCTCCTTGGGGTGTGTGTGTGAGGGTTCAGACTCTACTTCCTGAGGGTTTCCCCAGCTGAATTTTGGGGAGCACTGTCACCACTTGGCTGGCCGCGGGAAGAACGGTGGCTTGTCGCTCACAGGTGACAGCGACAGCCTTCGGCCTGGGTGTGCTGCCCAACCCTTGAGCTGCTGAAGCAAGGCAGTGGCATCTTCAGCTGTCTCCATCCTCTGGTAGGAGAAGCCGAGCTGCAGCACTGCTTATAGGGTCACTCGTTCCGAAAGGGTAGTGGCGCAGTTCCTGAACGGTGACAGCTCTCTGCCAAGGTGGATAAAATCAGTCAGTGGCAGCCCTGATTATCCAGTGGATGGCCAAGAACATTGACTGTTGGAGGGTTAGATGCCTTCAGGGAACTCTATTTGAAGTCTCTCTCTTGAGTTAGCCGTTGCAAGGGGCATGGTCTGTCAGTAAGGTGAACGGTGAAGTTCTTAGGGTAGTTTTGCAATTTCATGGTGAGATCCGTGAAACCTTTCAATGGTTTTTAATGTTAATATTAGTTTTAAATAAGGTAACTACCTGTTGTTTTATTTATTGTTGTGAGCTGCCCTGAGAATTGGTTGCAAGGGGGCGGCATACAAATTTGTTAAATATATATATGGAAGGACAAGATTGTTCCCAGGGCAAGTGTATTTTGCTTAAATGAAGGATGGGGGTATTCTTGCCCTCAAAATCCATGGGGTAGGACAATGCCTGTCTCAATTAGGCATTCATGGGGACCACATGAGACTGACAAAAGAGAATCTTTTGGGATATGATGCAACAGCAGTTTACATATCTGAGTGGCTTGTTTACAAAAAGTGTGTCCAGAGCTGTGGTAGAGTCAGAGGTTGTGGTGCAAGTTTGATCCAGTGGAATGGGAAATATAGTCGTGGAAGCCACAATTTGGTTGCTAGGTAGGAGATGGAAAGCCAGAACATCTGAACAAGCCTTTTCCAAAATGCCACCAGTTCCACATGCAGGGCCAGTATGGCAGCGAAGCTGATGAGCATGGATGAAATGAAGATATGCTGAATTTGGGTTTAGATTTGCTAGGCACAGGAGGATGCTTGGGGCAAGCTGGGGCTGTGCAAAACGGACACACCCCACCTGAGCCAGAATGGACAGAGCGATGGAGCAGAGTCTAAATTGGTCCTTGGGAAAGGAGACAGAAGTGGCAGGCCATCCAGTTTAGGAAGAATCAACCTGCTCTTGCAATATGGGAAATAGGATGCGAGCATGCAGAAAGTGGGCCATGATAGCCCCAGAGGGTCTCAGCTGAAAGGGCACATGCCAGAGTTATTTGGAGAGGGGCACCATGTAGGAAGCTGCCTTACACCGAGTTACACCATTGGTCCATCTAGCTCAGTTGTGTCAGCACTGACTGGTAGTGACTCTCCATGGAGTTTCAGGCAGGACCCTATCCTAGCACTACCTGGAGCGGCTCGAGATTGAAACATTGGTCTGATTCATTGTTGTTATTGTTTGGTTGCAAAGTTGTGCCCGACTCACCATGACCTCATGGACAACATTCCTCCAGGCCCTCCTGTCCTCCACCATCCATCAGAGTCCACCTAAGCTCACACCAACCGCCTCAGTGACTCCATCCAGCCACCTCATCCTCTGCCGTCCCCTCCTTCTTTTGCCATCTATTGTTCCCAGCATTAGGCTCTTCTCCAGGGAGTCCTTCCTTCTCATTAGGTGGCCAAAGTATTTGAGTTTCATCTTCACTATCTGGCCTTCTAAAGAGCAGTCAGGTTTGATCTCCTTTAAGATTGACTAGTTCGATCTCTTTGCAGCCCAAGGGACTCGCAGGAGTCTCCCCTAGCACCACAACTCAAAGGCCTCGATTCTTTGGTGCTCAGCCTTCCTTTTGGTCCAACTATCACAGCCATACATTGCAAATGGGAAAACCATCGCCTTGAGTATATGCGCTTTTGTCGGCAGGGTGATCCCCAAGCAGGTGCTTATTTCCTGGATGAAAAGGTATGGCACCAAGGATTACTTCCTTTCCCTTTGCCAGAAAACCTCACACGCACAATGCCAGGACCGTTTTCAACTGCGCTTTACAGCTCTCTGCCTTTCACTAACACTCAAAGCATGGGAATTGCCTCTTGGCATTCTAGTAAGGGTACACAGAACTCTCCAAGTCCATCACATGCAACATACTATGTTTATTTCTGTTCTTAGGTTAGTTAATGCATTTTCACCCTGCCTCTTCTCCTTGTAGAAGGAACCCAAAGCAACTTGCAAGGTATCCATCCTGTCCTCTTTATCCTTACTGGAACCCTGGGAGAGAGGTTAGATGGAGTGTCAAGTGACTGGCCCAAAATCAGCCAGGGAACTTCATAGAAACATAGAAACATAGAAACAGAGCGAGTCAGAAGGGGCCTCCTGGGCCATCTAGTCTGACCTCCGGCACCAGCCGGCTCCGCTCATGACATGCCCACCATGTGCATAGGGAACGGAACTCTGGTTGTCCGAGTCCAGTCCAATATTTTAACCACTAGCCAACACTCTCTCTGTGTCTCTAATCATTTCTTATGTTTCGACTTGTATGTCTGAAATGTCTTCTTGCTGAAGAATTCAAAATAAATTCAAAATTCAGGCCCAACCGAACTACTAGAAAAGCACACATGCTTTTGAGTTACTGAGAATTCCTTATCTAGGTGGAGAGAAACAATGGAAAAGGTGGAGGGACAGAAAAGTCCAAAAATTAGGTTCACACATAAGAAGAAGCTACAATGCACCTTCCTCAGCACTTCAGTTATTTACCAGTGCTGGTGACAACCATCATGAGAAACCACTCAGGGAAATTCACCAGTGGTGGCTGCTTCTTAAGTCCCAGCTGGACCTTTGTCAGGTCTTCAATGAGCAAGGAACCCGGCATTTCTCCACGACTGATGGCTCGTAAACACTTGCCCAAAGCCCACCTTGGACAAGGGTGCGGACTCAATTGATGCTTCAGCTTTCAAGCAAAAGTGTGGCTTCCAGGTGGCAACAGACAGAAGCCTCCAATTGCCTTTTTGCTTACGATAAGGAGATTTCTGGAGATTTTGTTATTTTTGCTTTTCGAATGCATTCGGAGTGCAGATAAGTGCTCTGGCCAGTACATGCATCAGCATCACAAAACTGTTGAAGCAAAGCCCTCTTTGAGCCTCATGTGTGAAGAAAAGCCCAGAGGCTCGGCCTTGCTCATTCATTTTTTTCTTCTGACAGCTTCATATCCACTCTAGAAATACAAAAGGATGCAGAGAGAAAGGAGAAAGAAGCACAGGAGTGAGACATCCATTTGGGGAAGGCCACAGCCACGAGATCTTTGGCTCGCCCACAGAAAGGATTGTTTTGTTTGTTTTTTAATGTCGGTTTAAGGACAGAGGCTTTGTCACCCCAGACAGGAACCAGACAGGAAGTGGAAAATCCCTTTTTTATCAGCTACTCATATAATTCCCAAACAGCAACTCAGAATAAAGCGAAGTGGTGTGCCTCAAGGCAGGCAACGCTTGCTCGTCTTCCTCCTGCTAAACCTGTCTTTGGAGAGTGAAATTCAGTCTCTGAAGCTGTCAGGCCATCTGTTTACACCGTCAGGAAAGGGAAATAATAGAATTTGAACTTATTCCTCCTGACTGTCAAGGACTTTCATTTTGCTTCCAGGGATCACCCATTCATTATTTGGCTGTTGTTGCTGCGGAGTTTTGCTCCAGTTCAGAGAGGAGAGAGAAGAGCGTACTGACCACGATTTATGGGCGAGGAAATGAAGGCCGGGGAGAATGGGGGGCAGTAAGACGTGGTAGCGGCATCCACAGGACTAGTTGGGGGACTGAAGGGAAGAGAGGCTGGGAGTCCTTGAGCGCTGCTGCCGTGTCCAAATTGC
Source organism: Varanus salvator macromaculatus (assembly GCA_023646645.1). Lineage (NCBI taxonomy): Eukaryota > Metazoa > Chordata > Lepidosauria > Squamata > Varanidae > Varanus > Varanus salvator. Next base: position 5,463,207 of record JAIXND010000621.1, read on the forward strand.
TAGTTGGGCACAGCTCCCCATCCAAGCTGTATCCCCATCCCAGGCTCAATGTACCACCCAAACCTCGCCAGGCTCCCCTATTCATAACACAATTCCCTCCCCTATTTGTAACATGATACCCACTTGTTAAATGAGCTTCTGAAATGATATGAAGATATGTAATGCTGAGTATATTTCTTGCTTTATTACACATATTATGGGACATACAGTTGACAGCTTGAACCACTTTCTTTATATTGCAAAGAATGGAGCGGGATAAAAAGGAATGCAAGGACGTCCATTTAAATGTCTGGACATTAAGCTAGGCACACACTCAATGGCCCCATCGACTGAGCGTAAGGCTAGAAGCATCCCTCAGAGCATCTCTCTGCTTTACTGGCTGGTTTATCAGCTGTGTCCCCACTTGGATGAGTGGAGGCTTACTATGGCTATCCATGCACTGGTAACCTCCCACCTGGATTTCTGCAAGGCGTTCTAAGTGAGGCTGCCTTTGGAACCGGCCCAGGCCTTGCAGCTTGTCCCAACTCAGGCGGCACAGCTGCTGGGGAGGACCGGCACTCGTGAACATGGTATGCCAGTCCTGTGCAGCTGCTGGTTGCCATCTGGGTCCAGCTCAAGTTGCTTACAAAGTCCCAAATGGGTTGGGGAGGGAACGCCTGGATCCATATGTACCAGCCCAATCGCCATGGTTGTCCTCTGAAGCCTCTTCTGTATTTTCCCCTGTAATGGAGTAAAACGGGAGATGGCCAGAAAGAGTGCCTTTTCCACAATAGCACCCAACCCTGGAATTCAGTCTCACTGGAGATCAGGTTGCCATAATCCCTTTATTCCTTCAGCCACAAACAAAAACTGTTCCTGATTCACAACTATTTTAATGAGTGAATTGGTAGGTTTTTAATGGTTCTTACGGGTTTTTATTGTTAATCGCTGCTGTCACTTTGCAATTTTAGTGCCAACCATTTTATTTTGTCAATTATCTATGATTCTACTTTACTTTCTTTCAGGTTGTTTTAATTGGTTTAATATATTGATTTTTATTCTATGCTCTCTCTCATCTTGTGTTATCTCATTTTATTATTTTATTTTATGTTAATATTGATCTCATTGGTTATTTTATTATATTTATTGATTTTATTGTTATCATTGGTTTTACTGTGGATTGTAAACTTACTAGACTGTTTTAATTGTCTTGCAGATGTTGTGAGCTTCCCAGAGAGCCTTATTGGTAATGGGGTGGCATACAAATAGAATAAATAAATAAACCCGTCCACACTAGTAGCCCTTCCTGCATATCACTGAAGTGAACTCCATGGCTCAGCTATGCGCTGTGAAGGAATACTTCTTTCTATCTGTCCGGAATCTCCCACCAATCAGCATCACAGCATGATATTAATCTTATAGGACAGGGAGAAAGATGCTGCCTGATCCACTTTCCCTACACCACACACACCTCCATTATGTTTCCCGTTACTCACCTGTAAACAACCCCAGCGTTTGTCACCTTTCCTCATGGGGGAGTTCCTCCAGCCCCGTAATCATGTAGTCACACTTTTCTGCATTATTCCCATCCCACCATGTCCTTTTTAGGTAGGCGGAGCAGAGCAGGGCACAGTATTCTAAGCGTGGTCACACCTTAGGCTTTTATGAATGAAGTATGATTTTGTCAGCATGATGGCCAATCCCCTTTCTGATTATACCTTACCTGGAGTTGCTGCTGGTTCCCAAGCAGGGCAGCAGGAGCCCTGCTGAATTTTTAGGGTAGTGTGGAAATTGACGGAGAGGAGTGTATTTCATGCTTGCTACCCTCTTCCAGATTCCGGCGTGGATTGCTCTCTTCCAAAGCACACTTCCCCCTCTTCCAGATTCAAGGAGCTTGTCACTCCACATTACAGCTCTGACAGGGGACATCCCAAGCTGTGCCATGGACGCTACCCAGAATGCTTCACTGTTTTAATAGAATCGATGCGTGAGGAACAGAAAGACCAAAGCTTACACTCATTCCTTCATGTGCCCTGAAATTTTCAGAAGAACCTGAGAGAGGAAGGCTACAATCCTATACACACTTACCTTGTTGAACTCAAACTGTTTTCCTTCTGAATAAGGACGCATAGAACCACACTGTGAGGCAACAAAAAAGAAAGTAAATTTAGAGGATGCATTTGTCACATCCATCTTACCTGGGAAACTCTTTTCCATATCATTGTGTGGAGTCCTTGATAAATGGTTAAGGAAATTTTTGTTCTTGTTACGTGCCATCAAGTGCTCTCCAGGGCATGGCACCCCATGAATGGAAGCTCTCCAAAATGTTCTGTCCTTGGCAGCCCTGCTCAATGCTTGTAATCTCCAGGCTGTGGCTTCCAGGATGCAATCCAGCCACCTCACAGTTGGTCTTCCCAACCTGTCTCCCTTAGCCTTCAACTTTCCCTAGCATGAATGTCTTCTCCGGGGAGTCTTGTCTTCTCATGATGTACGTACCTGAAGTATGACAGTCTCAGTTTTATCATTTTTGCTTCTTAGGAAAGTCTGGCCTGATTTGGTTTGGACCTCTTGTTCATCTTTCTGTCAGTCCAGGGAAGGCATCCATGTCCTTCCTGCCTGCTTTCTTCACTGTCCAGCTTTCACACCCATAAATAATGATCAGGAATACAATAGTGTGGATGATCTTGGCTGGCTCACAAGTGAAACGTCCTTACAGTGTATTATCTTGTCTGGTTTCTTCACAGCTGCCCTTCCAAGTCTCAGTCTTCTTCAAATTTCTTGGATGCAGTTGATGACTGAGCTGAGGTAGGCACAATTTTTCAACATGTCAATTTCTTTATTGCTGACCTTAAGGATGTGCAATTTTTCTGTAGTCCTGATTCTTGTTGCCTTGATATTCAGCTGCAGTCCTGCTGTTGCACTTTCACTTTTGTCAGAAGTAATCGCAACTCATGGCTGCCTTCTGCCAGTAAGACAGTATCATCTGCATATCTTCAATTATTGATGTATCTTCCACTAATTATCACTTCTTCCTGTGATCCTAAATCAGCTTTCCTTATGGTGTGTGCTTGAACATTGAACAGATAGGGAGATAAAACCCAGGCTTTGTCTATAGGAAGCCATTCTGTTTCTCCATACTGTGTCCCAGTCATGGCTTCTTGTCCGTATTATGCATCAGAAGCCACACCATTTCTTTTAGAACCACCCACAGCTTCTAGGGATCCAGTGAAAATTAGGAGTAAGAAAATCCTGGGAAGTCATGGAGGCTGATGGAGACAGAGGTGCCATGTTCCAAAGGGCACATTCCCATTATTCTGGAGAACTTTCAAAAGCCAAGATACAAGTTTGCAAATGCTTTTTCCACTGCTGGACAGAGGACCGAAATGGAGCAGCCGAAGGAGGCATATCAGGATGGAATGGCTGGTTGCAGGAGCTGTCGCCATATTATATTTTTCTAATGTAACTTTATTGTAAGGAGCATTCTGGGGCAGGAATCAGTAGAATCCTTCCCATATCTGTCCTGGCTATTCTCTGTGGCCACCTTCCCCATTCTTGTGCCTTCCAGATACGTTTGGACTGCAGCACCCAGAATTCCCAGGTAATAACCCTGCTGGATGGGAATTCTGGGAGTTTCAGTACAAATACTTCTGAAGACCACCGAGCTGGGGAAGGCTGCTCTGTGAAGAATCTTGTCTCTGTACTGTGTGCAGATGTCACTAATGGCTTGGGAATGCCATGGCTGGGTAATACAGGACAACCAGTCCTGACACTTGTTACTCCCATTGTGTGTTTTGGGGTGCTTGCAACAGAAAGCTCAGATGCTTATAATTGACATTTATAAGCATCTGGGTGCATCCTCTCCGAAGTGTGATGGGGAAAATCAATTCTATACAGCTTTTGCCTTCCTCAGAGGTGTTAGCAAATGAGCAAATATGAGCAAAAACTTCGTAGCACCTCTACACCAGCAAACTTCATTCCAAATATGTAATTTGGGTTGTGGCAGTGTGTTTGGGTGCAGAGGTACCATAAAGTGTTTCGACCATGTACAGGGCCTGATGCTGTTGATTTCATCTAACATGGTTACAGTGCACAGAAAATTAATTCACCTGCTAATAAGCCTAACGTCTTTTTAACGCTTAACATGCACACACAGATATATCTGATTATTGCTTTCTTTGAGAAGAGGTACACATACATTGTTTCAGAAATGATAGGCTGGTCCCAAATGTCCTTTCAGTAATAAACGCAGAGCTTCAACAGCTTTTGGGAATAGACGAAACTAACAAAGCACATACAGAATTTAGGACTGATAAACAACTCTATAGCCATAACATGTTGCAGGTACTTAACACAAGGGATGGGTTGTGAAAGGTCTGGTTGGCAAGCAAGGTTTTTGTTTTAAGCTTACAAGGTCTTTTCTCCTAATGCTCACTCGAAATGAACTCACTGGGATTCTGTTATTCCTTTTCTGCACAGAAAAGTAAGACAAACACCCTTAAGATGTTCCTTTGTTGCATTTATGGCTCTCCAGCAGTGAGCTGGAAACTGCTCGGGCTTCAGCACTGAAGCGGTTTCACAATATTCATCTTGGGAGATGTGGTTCCGATGCCCAAGCTAGTGCGGACTCTCGTACTTTTCATTTATTGAAGCTCAGCTGGGGAAAAAAGCAATTTCTGTGTGGAAACAGTCAGACTGCATTATTTCCACATGCCTACAGATCATCGTCTCTGTAAGGTGCCACCAGTTTGTCGGCAGGCGTGGGTGTCCCATGTGTTCACTCGTGGGTATACTGTGTCGTGTGACTCTTAAAAGCAAGAGGATGAACTTACGGTTTAACTGTTACTGGCAAGAGAGCAGTGACAACCTGGAGACCTGTGTATGCTTGATTTTTAGCTCACTGGTATAGGGCATCTTATGTATTTGTTTAGCTAGAACAATGGGTGCAGAACAAGGAGATGCTTTACGTGGCTTTCTGACAAAATACCTTGGTAGCGATGCTGGGAACGATTGACAGCAAAAGGAGAAGGGGACGGCAGAGGTGGAGGTGGCTAGATGGAGTCACTGGGGCAGCGGGTGTGGACTTGGGTGTGGGCTTCTCTCTCTGAAGTTAAACTTGTCCAGCTCTTTCAATCTCTATTCACAGGACTTTGTTTCCAGTTCTGGATCACCATTCTTGCCCTCCTCTGACCCCTTTCCAGAAGGGTTTCTTAAGAAGTTCCTTCTTTCCAAATATATATTGGATTATGCTCTTAAACTGCAGTATCTTGGCATTTTTGGTATATTGGCCCTTTGCTCCTGCCCAGCCCTGAACTGAATCCCCGGAGAACAGCAATTTGTCCTTTGGGCTGTAAATGTTTCTATACCTCTGGACTAAGCAGCAACATATTGCTTATATCTTATGTTTAAAAGTCCATGTGGAAGGTGGTGTTTCTCTCCCTTGGCTTGCAGGTTCAGATAGTCTACAAATATGAAGTCCTGTTGTTGAATGCACTACATTCGAAGAGTTTGTCTTCACGGTATTCTGTCCAAAGAGATGCCTTAAAACATGTTCCTAATTTAAACTGAACAGTGACAAGTGAAAGTTACAAGATAGGTTCTTTCAGATGCTATTAACATGCCAGCCTGGCTGCCGATGTCCTTCTCACAACCCAGAAAGATGTGTTGCTGGTTACTTTTTGGCACTGAAACAGGATAAGTTGCTCAAGTCAAGAATTTAAGCTGGAGGACCTTGGACTGCAAGGAATACTTGCTCTTTTGGCCATTAGAACGGTAGCAGGTAAATTCCTATTTATGACCTCTATGAGAAATTTGCTCCTTTGTTCAGATTTGCACAGTTAGAGGGTGAAGAGTGATGGCGTGAATGAGCACCCAGACCGATTCATCAGCACTAAAGTCAGGCAGGAAATTTCTGAGCGAGTTTCTGCATCCGGGTTTCACCAACTTCCTTGAACCATATCGTGTCACAGCCCCCAGACCATGAATGTCGGCTTATGTCCCTTGTACACACAGATGGGTTGGGATTGCTACAAAGTTAGGGCCGAGCCAAAAAGGCAGCTGCAGCCAGACCAAGCTCTCCTTGCATTGAGAAATGCTGTTATATACAGTATTTCCATTTCTTGGAATGTGTCAAGATTCTGAGAAACTAATCGAGTTTGCAATGCAGTCCAAAGCAGAATGGTGGTACATGCAAAAGAGCAACTCTGGAAAAACCCTTCCCTTTGTTTAGGATGAGAAGCACAGCTGGAACCCAGCGAGATTAACATTCCTGACTCTTTCCATAGAAAGGGAAAGTAGAGAATGATTGTAATTTTTCATCCCGAGCACATGAGCATGGCAGAGTTATGGCAGGCTCAGCTATCTTATCTAGTTGTCCACCAGCTGTCCTCTTCTCTCTTTCTGTTGGAATGCAGATCTAGGTAATTTAGGGCTAGACCGTGGTGGCACAGTGAGGCATTCTGTAGCCCCAGAGGAAAAGAGCTCTCTGTCTGATGAAATTAACATTAGCAGCCTAATCCCATCCTTCTGCAGAATGATTGATGAAATGAGGAACTCTGGTGTTTTAAAAGGTTGTGTGTGGCCTTCAGCTAATTGGAGCTATGAAAGCATTAAAGGCCCCCAAGAAGAGAGATGGGGGGGATGATGGGTTGGGGGTTGGGAATTCCTTTAAATATCTAAATTCCTTTGGGGTTTGAAGATGAAACATATATAGATGTTTGGCAACAACTGAAGCTGAGCAGCTCATGAAATGTCTTTGTGTGTGTGTGTGTATTTGTGAGCGGTGGGGGGGGGGGTCTGAGCACAGCTGGATTAAATAACCAGAGGCTTTGAAACTGGAAGGAAACTTTTGAAAGGAATAAGCAGCATGTCTCAAAAGACATTAAAAAAGCATGTTATCCCTTACAAAAGTTTTACAGCAGTTATACCTGTATTCTGCTAAAAGTAGCTATGCCTTGTAAGAGTTCATAGAAGAGGCAAAAGCAGAGAAGGTCCCCAAGGAACCCGTCCTTGAGCACCAAGAGACAAGGAAATTCAGGAAAGACAGTGCCATTAAAACCCACTGAAGTATCTGAATCTCGCTGCTGACAGGAGGAGGAGGTGGGGGTAGACCGAAAAGACCTACCTTTCGGAAATGCTTGCCCCTGCAAACCGGCTTCTGGGGGATGGTTTGGACATGCCGGCACTTATCTGAGATGATGTTTAGTGAGGTGAAAGCTGTCCTTAAGGTGAAATCCGTGACGGTTTTGACATGTGACCCTCATCTCGCGAAGCCATAAGTATGTGCTTGCAAGTGTCGCATTTCATCTTGCAAGGGTGGAAGTTTCTCATTAGCTGCAAGACGAGGACGCAAGCAGAGCAGAGACTGTGCAAAGACTGCAGAGGGATCAGCAAAACGGTGGGGGGGGGGGCATGTTGGGATGGAACGTCCTCCAAGGAGCAGGTATTGATGTGGTCAGAGCATCATGGTGACTTAGGAAGCTTCACACCGCCAGTGACTCTTTCACAATGGCAAGAATGAATTACCAAGACCTGCAGGGGAGATTGCATTGCCTTGAACCCCGGCATTTTTATTGATGAGATGACCCAGGCCCCCTGCACTGCCCTCTGCAAGCTTTTAGAACATACACAGAGTGTTTTATAGATTCTGAGTCACATGGGCCCAGCAGCTGGGCAGCTGATGACAAAATAAGGGGGGCATAGTCAGAAGATGGTGAGAGGCCTGCAGAGGGGGCTCAATGCAATGGCATTTGATTGCAGGAGATTAATTTAAGGATCACTGAGGCACAGCGATTGTTGTGAGTCTTGGCAGGCAAACGCAATGCTGTTAACCTGGCAGCCTTATCAGTTCTTACCAATCAGCAAAACCAATAGCCTTGGCAGCTTCTTGGGGAAGCCATCAAGTCCCACTTCTTAAAGTAGCAGCAAATGCTCAACAGTAACCTGGCTTGGAATTTGGGGTGCTTTCTGAGAAAGGGGTCCAGGCATTTTTATAACACAAAGGCACATAAGCAACCCCTTTCTGCCAAGATTTATCTGAATTTTCCCAACAACAAACACCTCTGTATCCTGTTAGCAGATGAAGAATGTTCTTTCTTTCCTGCAGATGTGCAAAAGAAACTTGCCAGAATTTCTTTCCCCTGCTTTCTTTTAAACTCCGTATTTCACTTTATAAAGCAAGGGGAGGGGCTTGTGTGAAATTCAAGGCATTTCAAGGAGCATGTGGATTCTTCCAAGAATTTTCCCTCCCCTACTTTTATGGAACCTTCCGTAGCAATACAGGTCTGTGTTTTATTGCATGCTCCTTGGGGATGGAAGTCCACTATGGGGTGTGTGCTGTGGGCAGGAGTTACACTCAGAAGATATTAACTTCATGTCAGGGTTTTCTAGCAGATGTAGCAAATGATAAAGGGGGCCTGTGTCGTGAAAGCAATCCCAAAAGGGCCTAAGATTTGCCATTAAAGTCTGTCATCTCAAGTGGCATCTACGAAGTCCCAACAATTTGGTGCAGCAGGCAGAGAAGCTGAAGAATGAACACTAAGGTGCCCAATCAGTTCAGAACAGATGAGCGCCAGAGGAAAGAAACGGCGAGGAACTCATTCCGAGATGCCTTGGCTTCAGCAGGTGCTTCTAAATAGGCAGCTCCTGTCCGTAACAATCAAAGGGTTTTGTGCAAGTATCCTACATTTTCTTCTGATGTTTTCTGGTAAATAAAAGTGGAAGAAGTGGTGGGAAAATGGGGAAAGCCACATATTGAGGACGGAAACATTTCAACCCTTGTCACATTTCATGAAGGAGGCAGTGCAATTTTTGCATGATAAAAACCATGTCTGAACTCCATTTTTCTATGCACAAGGCCTAGAATGTTACTGCCATGGTATGGAAAGCTGGTATTGCTTTGATCCCATGGTGGCTGATGCACAAATTGAAAAGGTGGTGCATTTGTGAGTACTGTGTGAGCACATCAAGCTTTCGAGTCTCACAGAACTCAAAATCCTGGATTTGGAAGACTTGACACCTTTAGACAATGTAGCTTATTCACTTGAATAGACCCCTCTGGTTAGCCAAGGAAGTGAACCGCTCAAGCACATAATGGTTAATGGATGTAGGATAGCAAAGCTGTCAAAGAGAACAGCTGCTGTGTCTTATTTTGGAGAAGGTGGCTCTTGTGCTTCCCTGTCTTTCCAGATGTTAACAAATCCACTTGGAACAAGGATGCATCTAGGATTGCTTCCCCAAAGTGCTCCAGAAGGAGAGAATTCACAGCCATTTTGGAAGGCCCATCCATTGCAATAACCAAATGACAGTGTGACATTTTTAGAGTCTAAAAATATAGAAGTTTCTCAGCTTGTATCCACATTAACAAAATTCAGACAGTTCTGGGTCATTCTACAGGGCTTAGGGGATAAAATGCCGTCATTCCTTCAAGTAAAAAGGATTAATTTAAATGGCGACAGTCATTATGGGTCCATAGAGAGTTGTTCTTTTGCACATTGCTTTGTGTATCACCGCACAATAAGTAGGTAATATTTTCACAGATACAAACTGTCAGACTGCTGATGTGATAATAAACAGCGACTTTTGTAGCCCTCTTCAACTCGGTCTGCCCAAACCCTGGAAGATAAAACCAAGCACTTTCGATGAAACACTCTTTTCAAAGCTCTCTGGCTTGCCTTGCCTGAACCTCCTAGCCTCCTCTAATTTCAGGATGGTGATGGTGATGATTTTTAGAAGACTTACCATCCACTTCCTTCATACATTAATCCGCTGGAGCAGCTTCTCTTTGTGTAGCCACTCCAGCCTTTTCTTTTTTCATTTGCACAAGATAAGTTCCCAGGCGATTTAAGAACGGTCCACTGCAGGGTTTGGCCACAGAGTCTTCCCAGTTGCTACCAAGGATGTCTTTTTGGTTACCTCTTGTTGCCTCTCGGGGAAAGAATCAGCACAGAAGTATTGTCCAGCTTTGCACAACCTAAAACTGATCTGGTGTAGTCAAAATACCCTCAGTTTTTTAATTTTTTGTTTCTGCTTTTTCTGTCTTTTCAGAGTCTTCAAGGCTGACAGCAACCAATCTTGTAATCTGGGCTGTGGTGTTTGTACCAGGAATATTAAACCCCCTTGCCTGGGAGAGCCTAGTTGCTCCACAGTCTTGTTTCATGGGTAAGTTCTGTTCGCACCTGCCAAAATATCCACACTATTCCAGGGAATAATGCAAACAGTGGAGAGCACTGAGACAATGGAAGCATATTTGTAAGACCGCTTCATGTTTGCATGAGCAGAATAACAAAACTGGTTTATTTATTTATTTATTTATTTAAAAATTTATATGCCGCCCCTTGCAACAGCCTCGGGGCGGCTTACAACATGAAACAAATATATTGTTAAAACATATACCAAATTTAAAAACTGGCCCATCTCAGGTTATTATATAAAAACATACAACAAAAATAAAAACAAGTTTAAATTAAACTTAAATTAAACATAAATTAAACATAAATTAATTAGACATAAACTAAACCAAAACATAAACATAAATTAACAATAATATTAATTAAAATATTGTCTAAATAAAAAGGTCTTCGCCTGGCGCCGAAAAGCAAATAACGACGGCGCCAGGCGAGCCTCTCTGGGGAGCGCATTCCATAAATGGGGCGCCACCGCTGAGAAAGCCCTCCTCCGGGTACTCACCCTCCTAATATCACGCACGGAGGGTTCCCGGAGGAGAGCCTCTGCCGCTGATCGTAAGGGGCGGGAGGGCATATATGGTCGCAGGCGCTCCTTTAGGTAGCCAGGGCCCAAGCTGTTTAGGGCCTTATAGGTAAGAACCAACACCTTGAATTGGGCCCGGACTTCAATGGGGAGCCAGTGGAGCTGACGGAGAACTGGGGTGATGTGAGAACCACGCCCAGTCCCCGTCAGTACCCTGGCAGCTCTATTTTGCACCAATTGAAGTATCCGGACCGTCTTCAAGGGAAGCCCCACGTAGAGCGCGTTACAGTAATCCAACCGGGAAGTCACCAACGCATGTGTCACCGTCGTCAGGCAATCGAGCTCCAGGAAGGGACGCAGCTGATGTATCAGCCGAAGCTGTTGGAAGGCGCTCCTCGCCACTGCTGACACTTGAGCAGTCAAGGTCAGCTCCGGGTCGAGGAGCACTCCCAAGCTGCGGACCCTGTCTTTCAGAGGGAGTGCAACCCCATTCAAGACTAGGGTCAGGTCCCCTACACTGTAGCCTGACCGACCTACCAACAGGACCTCCGTCTTGTCTGGATTGAGCCTCAGTTTATTGGCCCTCATCCAGCCCATTACCTCGGCCAGGCACCGGTTCAGCACAGCCACCGCCTCACCTGGATCGGTGGAAAATGAGAGGTAGAGCTGGGTATCATCCGCGTACTGATGATTCCGCAGCCCACACCTCCTGATGACCTCCCCCAGCGGTTTCATGTAGATGTTAAAAAGCAAGGGGGACAAAATGGAGCCCTGCGGAACCCCATGGCATAGCTGCCATGGCGCAGAGCCATAGTCCCCCAGCACCACCTTCTGGTATTGGCCATTGAGATAGGAGTGGAACCACTGCAAAGCAGTGCCTCCAACCCCCAATCCCGCCAGCCTCTCCAGAAGGATACCATGGTCGATGGTATCGAAAGCCGCTGAGATGTCAAGAAGGACTAACGGACGCACTCCCCCTGTCCCTCTCCCTGCATAGGTCATCGTACAGGGCGACCAAGGCGGATTCAGTGCCAAAGCCGGGTCTGAAGCCGGACTGAAATGGGTCCAGATAATCAGTTTCCTCCAAGAGTGCCTGGAGTTGTCCCGCCACCACCCGCTCCAGCACCTTACCCAAAAACGGGATGTTGGCCACCGGTCTATAATTGGCGACCACCTCTGGATCCAGGGAAGCCTTCTTTAGGACTGGCCGGACTACCGCCTCCTTTAAGGGGGCCGGCACCCGGCCGTCTCTCAAAGAGGCGTTGACCACCTCCAAGATCCAGGGTTCAATCCCGTCCTTGGCGGTCTTTAATAGCCAAGATGGGCACGGGTCCAGTAAACAGGTGGTTGAGCGTACCGATCCAAGCACCTTGTCCACATCATCGGGCCGCAAAAACTGAAAGTCATCCAATAACGCGGGACAAGCAGGCATGGTTGGTCCCTCCCCAAAAGAATCTGTATCAAGAGTGGAGTCCAGCTCGTGACGAATCAGAGCAACTTTCTCCTGGAAATGCGTGGCAAACTCGTCACAGCGGGCTTTCGAGGGTGGCACCAATTCTTTATCGGGGCCCGGTCTCGTCAACCCCTGCACCACCCGAAAAATCTCCGCTGGACGGCATTGTGAGGAGGCAATGGACGCGGAGAAGAATCGCTTCTTTGCCGCCCTCACCGCCACAGCATAGGCGCGATAGTGTGCTCTAAGATGTGTTCGATCGGACTCATCACGAGATTTCCTCCACCTGCGCTCTAGCCGTCTCCCAACCCGCTTCATCGCCCGTAATTCCGATGTATACCAGGGAGACGAACGGGCTCTGCCAGGCTGGAGAGGGCGCTTGGGAGCGATCGTGTCGATGGCCCTGGCCATCTCCCCATTCCATGTTTCGACCAGGGCCTCCACAGGAGCGCCAGCCTTGTCAGCCGGAAAATCCCCTAGAGCCCTCAGGAATCCGTCCAAATATGGTTCAAATATGTTAGCTGATATCTATATTACACACCACTTTTGTAATGCTATATAATGTTCCAAGACGTTGTTTACTTAGTTAAATGCTTAGTTACTATTACCATAATAGTCATTTTTTGCTTTGTTGGATAATGTGGACACAGTGAGGCTATAAATTGTATGTTTAACACTTTCATGCATCATGAAGTTCTGGGGTGTACATGTACTTTAAGTGTAAGGAGAGTGTGCAAGAGAGCAGTCCAGAACGATCTGCCTCCGATGCTAGATCTCCTGTCCCCTTGGCTGTGCCTCCAGACAATTCTCTCTCCCTGGCATAAAAAGAAAGAAAAATTCCTGGATCAACATAGAAAAGAAAGGTGAGGTGTTGAAGGGAGGTGGCCTTCCCATGTCCTGCTATTAGGGTTGAATGAAACAGATGTTTGATGGAAAGATGCCTTCCACCATTGTATCTCGCTGTGTCCTTATATTCTGCAGAAACAGTGCTCAAACTAGGGCTCATGATGTTATCTAAAATGTACATCTTTAACAAATTGCACCTACATTTTTAAACAACAACTTCGGAGTGACTACAGGGGGCTGCTAATTTGATCAGGGAAGCGGTAGTGAGGAGCTAAGTGTTTTAATGTATTGGCCATGCTGAAAATTGTTTCCATCCACCACTTCCATGTAAACAGAACAGGTATAAATGGAACAAAAGTGGGTGACATTTATCCATGGCAAACCTTTCAGTTTTCTGTACACTGATCTTTAGCCAACACAGATGCTAGAGCTAAGTTTATATTGCTACTCTCCAAAAAAGCAGGGAGATCCAAGAGAGGAGCAGGGGTGCAGTCTACCAGAGAGGGACGTCTCGGGACTGAATAATGATTCAGAGAAGGTGCTGCAGAACTTGATGAAAGGAGTTGAGAGATGAGACTATTTTGCAGAGAGCTAGGAAGAGTCCTGCTACTAAATTCTGGCTCCAGGCAATGACATAATTCTACATAAAGAGATAGTGCTGGTGTGGAAGACAGAATAGTTTAAAGCAATGCTTTTGTGATGGCAGCTGAAGGCAACTGATCTCTTCCTTATTAGTGAGAAGCTTGAATTCTATCATGCCATAACCTGAGGAGCATTGACATGAAGGGTAAAGGACCTCAGGGAATCTCCGAGAACATTTTAAGCTGCTGTTTTAAGCTGTGTCTGCTTTAGTAGTGCTGCAAACTGCCCTTCTAACATTTTGAGCATGCCTTACCCTGGCCAAACCAAGATTTTGACCTGCATTGTCATCAGGGAGCAGCAGCAGCTGGAATTGCTTTATTAATTGCTCCTTGTTTAAACTTTTAATCATCTAAAATGATTTCTGTCCTCATATCTATTTTGAGCTAATTTATAAATAGCCCTTCCATAGGGGACTCCTGCAGTGTACAATTAAAAATAAAGCAAACATCTCTAAGCTGTTTACAAGAAAATGAAAAATTATTAAAATAATGATAGGCATCAAAATGCATTGATTAATTAATTAATTAATTAATTAAAACATTTCTATGCCGCCCCATCGCAATAAAACCTCGGGGTTTTTAATAAATTAAAAACATCCACTTCATTTAAAAAAACCAACCCCCACCCCCCAGTGCGTCTCGGCAAAAACCCCTTAGAAAAACAATCTAAATTAACAATATAAACAACAAAAAATAAATTAACAGTTAAAATATGATTTAAATAAAAAGGTCTTTGCCTGGTGCCAAAAAACAAATAATGACGGCGCCAGGCGGACCTCTCTGGGGAGTGCATTCCATAGACGAGGCGCCACCGCAGAGAAAGCCCTCCGCCGGGTACTCACCCTCCTAATCTCATTCACAGAGGGTTCCCAGAGAAGAGCCTCTGCTGCAGATCTCAGGGGGCAGGAGGGCATATATGGGCATAGGCGCTCCATTAGGTATCCAGGTCCCAAGCCATTTAGGGCTTTATAGGTCAAAACCAACACCTTGAATTGGGCCCGGACTTCAATCGGGAGCCAGTGGAGCTGATGGAGAACTGGGGTTATATGAGAATAACGCCCAGTCCCCGTCACCAACCTGGCAGCTCTATTCTGCACCAATTGAAGTATCCAGACCGTCTTCAAGGGCAGCCCCACATAGAGCACGTTACAGAAATCTAACAGGAAAGTCACCAACGCATGTGTCACTGTCTCTAGGCAGTCATAGTCTAGAAAGGGACACAGCTGATGTATCAGCCGAAGCTGTAGGAAAGCACTCCTCGCCACCGCTGCCGCCTGGGCATGTAATGACAGCTCCGGGTTGAGGAGCACTCCCAAGCTGCGGACCTTGTCCTTTAGAGGGAGTGCTACCCCATCCAGGACAAGGCCCAAGTCCCCCATTCCAAGGCTCGAACTGCCCACCAGCAGCACCTCCGTCTTGTCTGGATTGAGCTTCAGTTTGTTAAAACTCACAATAATCACTGCAACCTTAATATGCAGGTTGAACGCTGAAACAAATTAGAAGTACACTGATGCACAATTGTGAGCAGGCCTGGGTGGTGCCTTCAGTTGAGGAAGACCAGGGTGAAACAAAACAAAACAAAACAAAAAACAAAACAAAACAAAACAAACAACAGGTCTTTCATGGGCTTCCAGTGAAGGCTGCTGTTGGCATCCGTGCAGTACTAGGAAGGTATTCCATAGATTGGGAATGGAATGCATTCAGTAAAGTGAAATGCGAAAATGAAAACGCGCATGTGTAGAAGCATCGCTGATAGTCCCACTGTGTAGCTATAAAACCAAGGCAGAAGTAATTAATTAATTAATTATTTGGAGATCCAGTCAGCTGGGAACAGAATATTGGCTTCTTAGCCCTGATCTAGCATTGTATTACAGGGACCTGCCTTCTCTGCTGCCTTCATTGAAAATTCAGCATGTTCTGGAATTCGATGGAAAGCAGAGATCTTCATGTGAGGACACCCAAGGCAAATTGGCAGCCCGAGGGCCCCAGATTCAGGGCTGGGCTTGCCAGCGGCTCATTGTGCCACACGGTGATCAAACTGCTGGGTCCAAAGTCCAGTCCTGTTTTCATTCCGGAGAATGTAGAGCTCCTCCCCGAGTTTGCTGCGTGTAATTCCCATGGTTTGGATGAGGATTCTTTAGAAGATCAGGCATTAAAGCTGAAGCTGAAATACTTTGGCCACCTAATGAGAAGGAAGGACTGACTGGAGAAGACCCTGATGCTGGGAATGATTGAGGGCAAAAGCAGAAGGGGGTGGCAGAGGCTGAGGTGGCCGGATGGGGTCACTGGGGAGGTGGGTGCGGGCTTGGGTGGACTCGGGGGATGGTGGAGGACAGGAGAGCCTGGAGGAATGTTGTCCATGGGGTTGTGAAGAGTTGGGCATGACTTTGCAACTGAACATAACATGGATGAGGATGGGACTGCACATTTTAACTTGATATTAACTTGATTTTAACTCAGACACCCTCCCTGCCATTGGCACTGTAGAGAACTTACAGTCTGGGGATTCTCTACTGCCAATTTTTAGAAAACTAGGCATGCTTTTGTGCTGAAGTGCAATGGTTTTGTGTCTGGTAAAAACTGCTTTCCTGGGTCCCTATGGGAAGAGGATGGTGGTGGAAAGACACTTCCCTGCCCCTGCGTATGGAAATATTCATGAAGCCGTGGAGACTACCAGGTGGGAATGAGGAGACTCCATCAATAAGTGAAGAGCATCAGTATCTTAGGACATTAGCGAGAAGAAACTGACATCACTTTGCTTTTATTTTCTTCTATTTTAAAACATCCTGGTTATTATATGCAGCTCTGATGTTCCCAGCAAATTTCTGAAGGTTTTATTTAAAGCTGGAGCAGTGGCGGGCTTGGAAAGAATTCCCACCCGGCATGATGTGTTGTCCCAAAGGAATCCACGAGGCTCAGTGGTTTGTGCATGTGTGTGTGTGTGCATGGAGAGGGATGCATTCATTGGTACGGTATAGATTTCTATAGGATCTTTGTTTAGGTAATGCATTCTGATCTGTTGTGTGCCATCCATATGTTTTTCCTTAAGCTGGTCTGCCTGTGATAGGCAAAGTCATGACTTTCCTTATCCTGTCTTGGTATATAAGGGACTAGAACTGGAGCCAACTGCGTTTGCTGTCGTGTTGAACTACAAGTGTTCCACATGGACCCATTTCACAGGGCGTGGGAGCCACTGACAAATGCAGGAATCGCGGGAACAAGTGGAACGTATTAAATGCATCCTCATGCTTTGATACAAACTCTAAGAACTATGTTTCCCATATAAGTTGTGAAAATGTCAGCAGTGTGATTCTTTACTGAGGAAATAATGTAGCCTGAAAGCCAATTTGCACATCATGGAAACAACTCATAGGTTGTTCAACCAGGAACTGCAGGTACAAGTTGAGCATGCAAGCTGCGTGCTGGCTAGTTCTGCTATTAATGAGCAACCTTGGTTGTTTCATGGCATGCAAACCTGGAAACTCTGGGATTTTTGTGGTTAAACAGTCCTGACAAAACCATTGCCCATGGTTGCTACAAGCGGTAACTACAAGCAAGAAGTCCGCACGCTCCACTTGTCTCTACAGTTCCTGGGTTAAACAACCCAGGGTTAAACAACCCAGGAAGAGTTGCCATGTCACAAGAAGTGGCCTATTGGCCTTCAGACCATCTTATTTCCCTAATAAGCAATCACACTGTTCAGATTTTCAGAACTGTGCCTGGGAAGCAGGGTCGTTAGATGTTGTGTCTAAGTGTGTGTGCATGTGTGCAAGCGTGCAATCTTCTTGAACCTTCCAGAAGGCATGTTGCAGATGATACAAATTAATTTCGTATCAGCAGTTGGTACCTAGGATGCAAAGACTACTTCTGTCCTTTCTAAACCGGTGCGGAGCTTATGGCACGGCAGGGGCGATGCAGGGATGCAGTGCGAGCTTTTCCCTATCCCAAGGTTGTGGTATTCAGCAAATGACTCAGTTGAGCATCTGCACTGAGCGACAGTGAAAGCTACAGCTCTTTGTCTGGCCCAGCAGCCTAGCAGAAGAGGAGCAGGGACTCCACCATTGCAAGCTCCTGTTCTGAATGACTTTACCTGGAGGTGATCTCTTCCGCCAGGCTGACTTTGACATTAAAAATGGAAGAGGCCAGGGATGTTTTCCACCCAAAGCTCAATGGAAAGTGGCAGGTGTCAGATTTTGCAAATTTCTAAATGTAATCTACAGGCTTCTGTTGACGGGGACATGAAGGCTCCAACCTGGAAAAGAGCCAGCCTAAACTGCTGCAACCAACTGAGAAAGGCAAATAAATCTAAAACCAGAGAAAGAAGAAAGCTTATGTCTTAATTTAAAAGACCAAGAGATATGGACTGAAGTATGCTGCCTAAGTCAAACACTGTAAAATTTCACAGCTTTGTAGCAGTTTAGGACTTGAGGGAAATGGAGATATTTTTACCACAGCACTTCTCAAAGAGTGCTTCTTGGTGGAAAGTAGCGAGTGTTCATGTGTAATTCAGGAGGCCCAAGGATGTGGACAAGGTGCTTAGAGAAGTGAAAACCATTCTGCATATACTCAACACTTACTGTTCTGTGTCACCTGATAGCCCATGTTGCTTCTCCTACACCTCTTAGTGGTTTTTGATGGGTTAGGACCAGAGTATTGGAAGTAGCATCCTCAGTACTTCAAATGCGTCAAGATCTTCAGTGGACACGCTCCTGCAAGCTTCTCCTTTCTCTGAAAAGAGACCAGGGAGCTAGCAAAGAGAAGGCCTTCCTGGTGGCGATGCCACAATTATGGAATGCCGTCTTCAGAGAAGGCCCTCTGGCACCGGTTGTATTATTCTTTCAGCACCAAAGATGTTTTCATTTTCCTAGATGTTTGGATCAGTTTTAATCCTGCCAACTGTTTATGCTTTTTAATGTTGTTTCCCGGATTCTACCTTGATGACCCAATCCTCATGCAGCAACAATTCTAAATTGAGTTGTTGTGAATGAGCCAGCATACTAGTCCCTATGAACATGCTTACCTGACTTATCCTGCCGGCGAGAGCTGTGCTTATTGTGATCACCCCTGGATAGTTTAGCTGCTTCTGCTGGCAAATGGAGCCGGGCACTTTCATGATGCCTGATCAAGAATTGTAGGGATACCATGGAGTGCGTCTATTCCAAGGAAAATATCCAGGGTGGAACATCTGCATCGTCCCTGTTACAAGGAACAGAAACGGAGGAAAAGCTCAGCTCGGTGTAACCCACCTCGAGGTTGTGGTTAGAACATGCCGGTTCAAAGTTAGGGAGACATAAGCAGCAATATGATTCCCATGCATGTGTCCATGATTTGCAGCACACGGAGGCAGATCTCATGTTGGAAAAGAATTGTGTGTGTTGTGAGAATGGCTTTCAGGCAATCAGCTTAACACGGGACCTAGGGCGAAGTGTGGTACACCCTCTCTCCTAACGAGAATGGGTTACTCGGTTTTGCTTTCTAAGCAGGATGTCCTCCTGATCTCCACGCCCCTCCCTGGTCCCCCTCTTTTTGGTTTTGTTTTCTAGATTCCATTGCTAGTAAGCATGCTCAGTTTTCAGCTTTTTCTGGGTGGGTAGGAATTTCTCACCCCCTTTTAATCTATATTCTGTTTCTGAAAAACTCCATGGTTCCCCTGAGCTTACTAAAACAGTCATCTTGTCTCTCAGTTTTGGCTTCATTTTGTTTCCGTTTCCACTGGCACTCACCACCTCGACTGGCTGTTACACAGCACAATGGTCCCAATATAGGCAAGATATTCAAATTGTACTCACTCACTTCTCTGTCTGAAGAATGTGCATTCTGGCTCCTGATAGCCACTTCATTTCCTTTGCTCCCTCCTTGAAAGAAGACATTTCCTTCCTTCCCCAGGTGGTTTATGTAGCTTTCTCTGTGGAATGCACTTAAGTGTAACAAGCAATAGCGCAGCTTTCCCTTTGCAATTTCTGCACAGCATCGTGCTTGTTATTCCTCTAAGTCCTTGACTGCATCTGGCCAGGAACTGAATGGAATAGACTTGTTTATATTACTTACAGAATTGGATTAAGGCTTCCAGCCTCAAAAGAAGTTTCTGGACAGAAATGTTCTGAATCTGCTAATCTTTCTCTATTTTTCTTGAATAATAGTATTGTTCTGAATATTTTCTGTGAATGCTCATTCTTGAGGTTTGCATTGTAATAACTTTTTACATTACTATGCTGCTTGTGAGATGAAACGCATACCATTTAGATTACCATTCAGGCAGTATGGAAGCATTTCGTGGCTGGGTTTTAGACTGGAGAGGGCACGCGTGGCTGGCAAGTCCATTTCATGATGCCATATGAGTGGTGATGGGTGTTTTCCAGCCTGGGAATCGGATTCTGTTTCCAGGAAGCTCCTGGGACCATATTCCTGTGGCTGGCTGGTGAAGTGGGTGAGTCCAGATGTTATGCCCAACCTTCTTCACCATTCCTGCTGGTCAGGGTAAAGTATTTGTTAGAAATACTTTCTAACAAAAAGTATTTATTATGTTATAGCTGACCAGTGATGCTGGCTTGTCCCCCGCCACCCCTGCCCCAGGAAAAGCAGCACTGCAGAATTCAGCAACAAAGGAAATGAGTCTCGTCAGAAAGTGGTTGTTAGGGAAATGAGGGTTAATGATACAAGGGTGATTCCACATAGAATATCTCTCCTGCCTTCCACCAAAAATGCAGACTCTGTTCAGGGTGGATCTTGCTGCATATGGGCCAACGGCCTGGAATATCTGATGCTTCGCAACTGGGCCACCCTCTTAACCTGATGCCATAAGGGTGGGCTACCAATATGGCGCCCACTCCCTCCTGGATCACCCACCTCACCAGACTTGCACGCAGAACATGAAGGCGATTCTCAGGGATTCCCTGGCTTATCATTGGCTTTGCTGGCCTTGCCCATTCAGCTGTGAATTCTGACCCTTCCTCTGAATCAGAATCCAGCTCAATGACCTTCGAAGGCTGTATCATAGGAGGATAGAAGGAGTGGGACCCATCCCTATAATTCATGCCAGGTTGGACATTTTCCAAACAAGCAAACAAAACCTTCTGCTCAGGGGTAAATCCGAGTACAACAGCTTCAACACTTGGGAAGCCGACAGCTGGAGATAAGAGGATGTCTGGGGATGCATACAAAGGAGGTCCTTCTGTTTTTAATTTGCTTGTTACCATTTTTATCCCCTATCCCAGCCTTTTGCCCCCTTTGCTCCCCTCTTCTACCATATTTGCTGCTTCTATGGTGCCACCCATCTCAGCCTACGGAGCCGGTCTTTTTGTAAGCACTCTGGTCCTTTTTCGCTGATAGGAGCTGGATGGCGTTGCCTCCACTCCATGCCCCTTTTGGTTATAAATGTTTTAGTGATCTTTAAACAGGTTGTCACAATGTGTTACTGTGAGAATTAACAAGGATCTCCATAAACAGATTGTAAAGTGATAGCCATGTGAGTGCTGCTTGTTACTCTTGCAATGGCTCAACATAAAAAGGCTTTTAATTACACATGTCTTCAACCATGGCTAAAGGGGACAGCTGCTGGCAGTGCATTTCCAAGGAGGTCTTTCTGAGCTTCCAGGTGGATGATGCATGGCCACGCATGCAGTGATGAGCCTTGGCTTCCGGCACTCCCTGGAGGCCGCCCCTTCTTCCTATCGATGCTCAAGAAAAACACGCTCCAAAGGGCAGCTCCCTCCCCAGTGAACTTGCAACTGACTCCTACATGTACTTACTTGGATGCTGTCCCAGCTGAAATTTGGAGGACGTGCTGGCAAGCGAATGTGTGTGTGTGAGAGTGGAGCTGGGCGATATAAATCAAAGTAATGGAAGTCCTGAACTTTTCCCTCAGACCAGCTGTCACCTTTTGCTGTCATTTTCAGTCCACAGAATGTGTGATGCAGTTCAGGTCCCTCTTCCCCAAGCGCAAGAGAGCCAGGAGGCTCTTTGTATGGTTGGCTTGCTTGCTTTGGAGGAAGAAAGGCAAGAGGGAGTGTAGCTGGGCTGAGCTCCTTCTGACCCAACGGCTCTGTGCTTCTTTGACATGGTCACCCATGTTTCCAGAACGACCCATGATTTGATGGCAGCCTATACTCAAAATCCACGTTTGACCTTTGGGTTGGGGCTGGGTGTTGTTCGAACCCAGTCAATGTGTGCATCTTTGTGTGTGTGCATGCGTGTGTGCGGACGGTTGCTTTTGTACCCATGAATGTTTGTTCCTATTTGTCTCTCCCTGTTTCTCCTTCAATGAGTAATTTTGCCGCTACTTTTGAATTATTCACCACTGACCTTTAAGGGGGTGGAAAAATTGCAAGTTAACCAAGATTCTTTGAAAAGGATGCAAATATGCTTGTCTTTGCTTTTGGGATTAAGAAGCAAACAACATGGGTGGAAGATAAGGGAGCAAACGCTTTCTGTAGAATAACAATTCCCAACCAAGGAGCACCGGGTGGTCTGGCTGTCAGTCTCCAGGAAATCTATTCGAGCTGTTAAAAGCCAGCGGTGCCATTTCACTTTTTATGGCTCTTTGCTGTCATTAATGCAGGTCATCGAAGAAAAAAGAAAGGGAAAGGATATAGAGGGGGCTGGTGCAGGCCTGAGATGTGAGGGAAAGGCATCCATGTCTGAAAACTATTAATTAGTTTTGTTGACAACTTGTTTGCACTGGCAGCATCACATTCTGGTTAATTAAGACTTAGTTTTCATGAGTGAGGGCGTAGCAAAGTTGTCAGATTCCAGGCACAACTTTAACCCAGCCAGCAATATCTGATCTGCTTCAAACATGTTCCTAAATCTCTGTGGCTTGCCTCCCCACACACACACACGCACACACACACACACTTCTCTGCTTGTGTTTGCAGCACAACAACCAAGACTGGGTTGTGAGGAGAAAAGTGTTAGGCAAGGTAGCATATCTCAGACTCAGTCCTCCATCTATAGTATGGGGTTAATAGTACTGGCCTAATTTACAGGACTATTGTAAAGATTTCCGTGTTAATATACTTGAATCCCTTTGGATAAGAACATATTTTGTAAATACTGGACATCATTATTGCTGACTGTAGGGAGTCATCTTGTAATTTCAGCAGGGCGGGAGAATCACGTTCTTCTCTCCTTCAGCTTTTGTAGCTCACCACTGAATCTGAACAGCAGATGTCAAGATTTGTAGCCGTGAGACTTGCAGCCCCATTGAATGGGGTAGCTCAGCAGTGTGATAAAACTCTCCCCAGCCTCTGACGAGCCATGCTTGCTACTTCTGCCAGGGTACAAAGCAGACTCGGTGGGTTTGCACAGCAAACATCTGCTGATTGCTATTGCATTTTATTTTATTTTTTGCTGCAATAAATTAAAGGGCAAGATAACCCTCAGGAAAAAGAGCTGCCTGCTCACATGCTCAAACGCATCTTCACAACAAAAGGAATAGCAAACTTTGAAAGCTGCAATCCTGTGCACGTTTAGACAGAAAAAGTCCTACAACTTGCTGAGCTTTCCCATGCTGGCTGGAGAATGCTGGCATTTGTAGGATGTTTTTGGTCTAAACCTGTATCGCCATGACACTGAAAGCTAGCTGAGTTTCTTGGGGAAATTAATTCTTCTGCCAGAAGTAAATTCTGCACATTTTCTGCCCTTCCATGTGTACAGAAATGAAATATTAATGAGAATGAGTGTAATATCACAACCTATGCACAGTCCTGGTTCTTTCCCCTTTCAAATGGTACAGTCATTCCCAGAAAAGTTACAGCTCTGCTGATGAGTGGCTTTCAGACCCATCCAGCACATATGCCTATACCTGCTGTTTGAAGCGAACACATTTCTGATAGGAGCAAGATTCTGTCTTTGATTCTGCCCGAGTGGCAGCCTTCCTCTCGGAGGCCTGTTGAAACTCATTGCTCTTGTCCGGGCTGTTATGGCGAGGGCTTTATGGGACACGCGGTGGAGTGCTTACGGAGGCAAAACCTGCTCCACAGAGCTTTTGGGAACTGTCAATTAACATCACAGCCGGGCACATCCTGTTGGGGTATCTTTAGAAGCCTCTGGAAGACAAGTAGAAAGGGCTGCAGAGAGACTTTCAAGTCGCTTGCACATAATGAGGCAGATGCTTGCAGCATATTGTAGTTTTCAGAGTCGACCGCAAAAGGAACGAAAACGCTACCGCATCAATAATTTACACCTCTTGCTCTGCTTCCAGTGCCTCTAAGCTGGATCCCCAGATGTGTCAGAACGCCTCAGTTCCTCTGTGTGTGTCTCTGTGTGTGTGTGTGTGTGTGGAGGGGGGGCGCTGTTCTGATGTCAGTGTGAATATGACTCTCACGTTGTGAGCAGGAGGACTTAATGAGAAATTAAGTGCAGTGCCTGTCTGTCACCTCGCGCTCCCACATGCGAGGTGCAAAGGAGAGTTTGGGGCATCTCTGCTGACAACTGGCTGAGCCACTTATTCCGGTTTGGGGCTCGATGCTTAGGCAGCAGGTGGCGCTTCCATTTTGCCTCTAGATCCGATGGTTAAGTATTATTGTTATCATCGCACTAGATTTATATCCTGCCTTTTATCCTCTTGCGAGGAACCCGAGGCAGCTTACCTGGCTCTGTTTTATCCTCAGAACAACCCTGCAGGGTAGGCTAGGCTGAGGAGGAGTGGCTGGCCCAAAGTCACCCAATGAGTTTCATGGCCAAGCGGAGACTCCCAGGTCCACAGTCCTACCCTACCCTACCCCACCTCACGCCAGTTCTCGTACGACACTATTGCCAGTGTGGTATTTATCTGCATGCCTAATAGCATGTCAGTTTGCCTGTGAGAAGAGGACTCACATCTGTGTCAGAATCTGCTGAAAATTCTTTTAGAGAAGCTAAAAGAATCGATTTTTTGGCTTACAGAATCGATGACCTTTCCACACACAGAAAAAGACTACTAAACCAAGTTAAGTCTCTAGTGTAGACATGCCCTTAAATTGAGATTACAGTGAGTACACTTGGTTCTCAAAATACCCCGTTTAGCATAACAGACTCTGAAATATGCTCGGAAACAACAGATAGGCTGTGTCTGGTTCAAGGAGCTGTCCCCAGACTGGGGGTGGCCTGCCTGTTTTAAGATGCATGAAGTCGTAGCATCTGAAGACATTCCTGTGTGGCTGAAAATGCAAAAGTAGTGCTCCTTTTACTTTATTTTTTTACAATTTATAGTTCATGCCACTTTTCACCAGTTCCGAGGGTTTACAGATTAAGGACATTCTGCAATGCATCCTTAGCTAGAGCACTGGGGAAAGAACACATGATATCAGTATAAAAGAGTAACGGGGAGATTTGGTCACGATAAAATCAGAACAATTTCACCAATCCTCTTGAAACCGGCATGCAAGAGAAAGAAATGCTGGTTGTATATAACCTGAAAAATCAGGAAAATTGGTGAATGAGGGAGCAAGGGCAGTTTAAAGCGGAACAGAGAGAAGAAATCTTTCTGAAGATGTTATAGGCTACTCACCTGAAGAAGGATATGCTCCTCTTCATTTTATACTGTAGGTGGTGGAAAGGGATTTTTTAAAAAAAGAAACTGAGTTATTTTAAGGAATTTTGATCAGATGTAATGACAGTGAATGGGACTTTCAGAACGATGTGCAGCTGAAGCTGGTGCCTGAGTTGTGACTAGAACAGAGCAGGGGAGAGAGAAGCTATCACCTGAAGGAAAATGCAATATTCACAGATTGCGGCATCCACCTGCTCAGGTAGTCCTGGGCTGGGGGGCTCCGCCACTGCTGCCCCCTTGGAGCATTGGTCTTCCTTGCACCTGGACTGCCTGGGATGGGGGACAGCAAGCTCCATGGGCGGGCATGAGGTCTTCCTTGATAGGCTGACATGCCTGAGCCCCAATCAGCCGGAGGAGAGGACAGACCCTCCTGCTCCCATTGCACACCCACCAAGAACCACTGGGGCAACAAGCTCCTTGGAGGGCAGCTTGCTGCTCCCTTGTTCAGGCAATTCTATTTGGGAAGGGGGCAGTTGAGTTCCTGTTCCAGCCTAGGGGGAACTGCTCCACAGGCTTGTAGGAGAAGACAAAAACCATCTGGGGGTACATACGACACCCGGGGGGGGGGCAGCTTTGCTTTCCCTCCCCCACTTTTTGCAGTGGTGGGCATTTTGCCCCCAAACACTCCATAGGCTTGCATAGGAATGCAAAAGCCTTTTAAATTAGTAGTTTAACAAAATCCTGAATATAGAACATAAGTCAGATATGAAATTCTATATCCCTTTCTTTTGAAGCTCATTGCACTCAGTACCCATGCCAGCTCTGATTTCATAAATCATGAGCTTTCATCCCAGTTTTCGTTTCAGTAACTTGTCCCAGATTTCCTTCCTTCATTTAATATCTAAACCATTTCAAGGAAAAACTACTGACAATGAAAGAGTCTTTTTCAACAGCTCTTTGAGATATTAGATATTCTTTCCCAGCCAGGGACTGATGCAAAGTATGTGCATTGCCACTAAATTACAGCTCCTCCCTAAACACCTTTGCTTTTCTGAGATCCAATTTTATTCTTCCAACCCTTGATCTGTGAGTTAAAGCTGCCCAATTTGGTGTTTGAGCCTTTAAAAATGCATTGAATGAACCTTCTAAAATTATCTCTCGCTTGGATAATAAAGGAAGCTCTTGCTTTTCCATCTGCCAAGGAACCAGTGGGTTTTGCTTAACAGCCTGGGGATCAAAGGTGCAGGGAGAAGCAATGTTTTGCTTGTTTCTTCACTCCAGCAGTCCATCACTTCACCTGCTGTAGCCTAATTTGGGGGACGTCACTTCCTGTATTTCTTCTTGAGACCCTGACCATGTAGATTTCCTGGTTTCATCACCAGGTCTGGCTGTTCTCCTGCTTCTTTGCTTTTCACTCCTCTCTTGCTTTTTGGAACATTGCGACACCTCAGGACATGTGGAGGCAGTGCTTTCTTTGTCATAGAATGCACTGGAACGGCGTTCTGGCACCTTTTTTCAGCAGATTTTCCAAGTTTCAAAAGTAACTTTTGAAGATGTGATATTTGGTCCACGTGGATTTGAATCGCCCTGTTGAGCGTAGCAGGTTGGCGGCAAAATCATTAAATTGGTGTATGCGGGCTGCTTGTGTGTCAAGTGCGATGCATGCGTACTTTGTCCACGCTGGTTGTGATGGCGCTGCTCGGCTTGTGCTTGGTTGTGTGGTCGCGCGCTGAGTGCTTACTGCAGGCTCAACTGTTACACAACTGACGTGTGTGGGTGTGTGTACAGTGATTGACTAATTGTGAAAGGTAAATAATTTCATGAGTTCCGGCACCTTTTTTCTTACAAAAAAAGCACTGTGTGGAGGTAATATAACCTTGCACACTTTTCTGACCTTTGTGACAGCTTAAGAAAGCACATACCTCAGTGTGGACATTGGGATGTTTCTTATGAGTTAACTTAGCTGTGTGTGAATGCACACATATGTGTGTGCATGTACGTAAAACTTTCACTCCTGTAATTTTATCAAAGAACCAAACCCAGACCCCGCCATCTCGAAGTTTCTGAAATATTTGGCCATGGGCTCTGTGCAAAAATCCAAGAAAAATCGCTTGTTGTTGTGAAGTGTCTAGGTGGTCCTCTTCAAAGCCCTAGCCCTAAAGATCAAGTTGTTCAGCTAAGTCGTTAAGTCGTTCAGGTTTTCCACTGTGTCCAGACTTGTTATAATATTCCCTGAAGTAAATTGCTACCACCTCCTGCCAGAATGAGAGGGGGAAAAAAAAAATCTGTTTTAGAATCTACTCAGACGAGAACACAGAGAGTTAAAATATTAAGTGTACATTTATTGATCTCACCAATTCCATTTCATTGATTCCATTCTTATGTTGTAGTTTACAAAGATCCTTTCTTTTTTATTTATTTATTTTCAAATTTATAGGTCATTCAAGAGCTAGACAGGACTCTCATAGTGGCTGATAATATGCAACAAACAGGACAAGTAGAGGTGGAAGAGGTGAGAAGGCGAGTTTTTAAAATCAGGTCTCACAAAATCTGCAAAAGATTAAAAATCTTTAAAATAACAGTTTGCACATAATGTAAAAGCCATGGACAGACAAACATGAAAACAAAAGACGTCCAAAGAATTTTAATAATCAACTCTGCAAAATTCCAAGATAGATAAGCCGTCTTGAGTTCCTCTAAGAACAAAGGGGGATATAAATATAATAAATAATATGCCACAAAGTTGTGTCAGGCATACTGGGTGTCAGAGTGGATTCTGCAGAGCACAAGCATTAGGAATATGTTAGGGCACGCTTCTATGCAACTTTCAGCATTTTATTTATTAATTAGATTTATATCCTGCTTTGTTCTTACACCGAACTCAAAGCAGCTCACAGCCTTCTCCTGCTGCTGCTCTCCATCTTATCCCAGAACAACAACCCCGTGAGGGAGGTTGGGCTGAGAGTCTGTGACAGGTGCAGTCACCCACTTGGCCCCATGGCCAAGCGGGGATTAGAACCCAGATCACCTGAGTCCCAGTCCCACACTCTTCCTCACACACCACAATAACCTCTATACCACACTGCTCTGACATTTAAAAAGTCTCTCTGCTTTATAAGTCCTTCTGGGCGTTGCAAGACTTTTGTGCTCTCTGAGCATAAGCACCAATGTGCCCTTGATTAACTAGGGACTAGAATGCCCCCTGGAGGCTCTTAATTAGAAGATTTAATTACAGTAGTCACTTGTTCATATTACTGGAAACTATGGAAGTTCTTATATTATTCCTTTAAAAATCAACCTAAATATAAAACAGCCATCAAAAGGCACAGTAACATTCTCTAAAACAAAACTGACGTCTGGAAAAAAAATAAAAAGCTGTTCCCCCAGCACTGGGAAGACCATAAGGCAGGTGCCGGGTGCTTCTCTCTAGGGATGGCATCCTACAACCAAGATGCTAGCCCTGGCAAGTGTTGCCCTTTCATAGCTACCTGCCTCACCTCATTTGGCCAGGCACCTGGAAGAGGTCTTCTGGGGATGAACTTTGAGTCCAAGCAGCTTTCTATAGCAGGGAACAATCGTTCAGGTAACCTGGCCCCAAGCAATGAAGCTGTAATGAATGGGCATGCATGGGCAGCAATGAGACTGCAAGAAGATGGATATTTTGAAGTGAATCTCCCAAGATCCAGCCCTGAAGTATATTCATTGGGCCGCATTTTAAGTTCATTCAGAAATGGTTTCAAAAACTGCCTTCTACTGCTGCAAGGCCTCTCCCTTTTCTGACCTGTGTTATTCTGTTTCTCTTTAAAATATGAAAACTGTACGCTTTGCTGTTGATGTTGCTACGAATTCGAAAAATCTTCCTTCTCTGTTTGGGAATGTACAATGAAGTGGAAAATGTCTTTTCATTTCTGATTCATCGCTGTCACATCAAGTTATAAGCATTTTGCATAATCTTCCATGGCAGAAAGTTCCTTTGTATCTCCTGCATGATCAGAAGGAAAAGGGAATATGCATTTCAGCATGGATCCTCAGCTCATATAGAGATAATATGAAAACAGAGTTTCCAGATCCACTTTGATAAATGCCGAAGACTGAAGATTCAGAATGCACCCAACAGTTTTATGGATCGGTCAGTCCTTCAAAATCTTGCCTCTTAATTGTATGCATCGAACAGATAGCAACTGGGCCCTTCACATGTAGATGTGCATTTAAAGATTCGTCCCCCAGGGAAGATGGCTTGGCCCGGTACTTTAAATCGAAAGGGTGCTTCCTGGCGGTTGGGCTCAGGCTCTGCAACCCCCTGTTAAGACATCTTCCATCTTCATTGTCTCTCCACTGGCAGACAAAGGCAACAACTGAATCAGAGCAGGTTTTCACTGGTGGGTATGGTTTATTTCCTTTTTTGAAGTGTTGTCCACTGATTTTTTGATTTGATGATAAGGTTTTATTTAATCTTATATTTTAATGGGGTTAACCACCTGGAGCATTATTCTTCATGGACAAGCAAGATGAAGATATACGGAACGAGATCCCATTGAGGCTCGTGTGGTGCCAACCTTACTGTCTGTGCGATGCCAGGTAATGGTGGCCCTTTACTGCAGGACTTTCAAGTAGCTTCTGGGGTCTGCTAGGCTGCTTAAAGGTCTGCATTTTTTAAGTTTCTATTTTACACACACACACACACACACACACACACACCCCTACCTGTTTAATATCTGGTTTTAATTTTTGTATTGCAAACTTTTTTTAATTTTTATTTTCCCAACATGTACAATTACATAGAAGAAAATACAGAACAAAAGAAAGACTAACATAAACAGAACAGACTAAAATGTCTTGCAAACTTTTAATGATTTAATATTTTTATACAATGTATCTTTATTTCTTTTAAATGCGCTCTGTGAACTGCCCAGAGAAGTTTGGCTGTTGGGTAGTATAGGAAATAAAGTAACAAATTATAAATGATTTTTAAAAAGCCCTTTAAGATGGTATTATAAGAAATCTTATCAAAAGAAAGCCATGCAGGCGGATGGCTCCAATGTCTGTAAGGCACTCCATGTGTCCTGGGTCATAGCTGAACCGTTTAAGGAGCTATCCAGGGTCCTGAAGTTGGTTTGAGGATGCAGTTCAGCACCGTGCATAGCTCCTTTAAAGTTCAGAGCAACACCCAGAGGGGATACAATGTCCCACACATCTGGAGCCACCAGCTTCCAATAGCTCTGCTAATTGTGGGTTCTCCTCCACTCTTATATATTGTTGTTGTTGTTAGTCGCAAAGTCGTGTCCGACCGGTCGCGACCCCATGGACAACATTCTTCCAGGCCTTCCTGCCCTCCACCATCCCCTCGGGTCCACTCAAGCTCACGCCAACTGCTTCAATGACTCCATCCAGCCACCTCATCCTCTGCCGTCCCCTTCTTCTTTTCCCGTCAATTTTCCTAGCATTAGGCTCTTCTCCAGGGAGTCCTTCCTTCTCATTAGTTGGCCAAAGTATTTTAGTTTCATCTTCAGGATCTGGCCTTATACTCTCATATATATACTCTTACACATATACTCTTATAAATATACTGAAATAATAGTTTGAGTATACATTTCTTTTCTTCGCTCTCCCACACCAGTTTAATTCTTGCTACTACTTGGTGCATCCAGTGGACAAAGAAGATACTCCAGAAAGGGACAGGAAGGCCACAATTTTTGCATGGCAGTTAAAAGGGTGAGGGGGGGGTGGTAACTCTTTTATTCTTATTACATTCCATCAACAGGGTTCTTTTTATTTTATTGTTATACTGTCTAATACTTACAACCCTCTAGGGGAGGGGGGTTACAGCAGTTCTTAAAAGAAAGACATAGTGCAAAACCCCCCACAAAAGATCAACTACATAATCTAAAATCAGTTTAAATTTTACAAATAATTTAGCAACAGGCTGAAAAGACCTTTCAAAACCCCCTGATATGGTTGTCCCCATCCAGTAATAGATTAAACTTTAAGTATCTTTAAATGTCCCAGTAACAAGGGCAGTCTTAACCTGGAGTTGTTAGGTTAGGATGGCATGCCTCATGGACCTTCGTGGGAAGATCATTCCACAGATGGGGGCTGCCACTAAGGAGGCCATCTCCTTCATAAGTCAACTTACAGTTGTGGAAGGCTCAGATGTTCGTATTGTAAAGGCTGATTGCAGTTGTTTGATCAGGTATTGTGATCCCAAGTCACATCAGGCTGTACAGGTTAAATCCTGCACCTTAAATTGTGCTCAGATGCATGTCCAGTTGTCCCAAGGTCACCACTATAAGAGGAGTGTGTTGCACCTTTTTCTGGTATGCATTTTTGCATGGAATTAATGACACTCAGAATTCATTGCATGGAATTAATGAAGCTTACCGTTCTGTCCATTTTGTTGAGCGTCTCCAGTACTTAGGAAAAGAAACTTGCTTTGAAACAGAAAGTGGAGATTCCAGAAAGTCCTAGCCATTCTTATCTAGATGGGTCTATTTCAGGCAAAATTAATCTCATATGAAGTAGGCAAAGATGAATGACTCATAGAACCGAGTAGATCTTTACTCAGTACATCTTATCCCAGCGATGGCTTTCCTTTGTGTAGTTGATATATCGGTGGTGTGCTAGATTCTGTGCTGTGTTATCTGATCTTAGGTTCCGGCATCAGAGATGTTCATCTGATGTGGCTTTTGTACCAAGGCCATATCTCAAACTCTGCTGTCAGGCATAAGGTTGCTTCTGCTACACCCTTTATTTGTTCAGCTGGTGTAGCTCAAGTATAGGATTGTTTGGTAAATGCACCTAACAAGGGATGGCCAACTTTGCGGGGCGGGGTGGGGGGAGCAGTAAGGCACAGTGACAGTGTTTATTCTATATAGTTAAATAATCTGTTGCTTCACACCTTTTAGTCTAAAGATGAATCACAATGAGGTGAATTGCTTGTTCTTAAATCCAATCATATAACTGGACTTAAGCAAAATATCCCAAATAAATAAATGTTAAATTCTACAAAACACTATCTACAATTTCTGCTCCCAATGGTTTCTGCTCTATACCCGATAAATCTGTTCAGATATAAGGCCCTTGCAGTGCACCTGGGAGCTGTTCAGCTTCACTGAGGCTGTGGGTGAAAGGAATTTGGTTTTTGTTGGGCAGCCAGTAAGAAGGACATTGCAATAATGGAATGCAGGTTATCATTGCAGGTACAGTACAGTTGGGTACACCTGCTCCCTCTGAACATACAGCACTTAGTGAAGGGTTAGTGATTATAAGCTTTCCATCTGCAAGCCAAATATCTGCATGTTGCATCTTTCCTCCACAACATAGTGGCATGAACTGTAACTCTGAATTTGTTGTCCAGTCTCTTTCCTGCTTCTTTGGACCCAAGACAGGAAATAAAAGAAGAAACCACAAGAGTGTGGCACAGAAACTGGAACACACACAAACGTTTGGTGTTAGTATCAGTTTTCTCTCTCCTCCTTCTGCTGGGTTGTTCTTGCAGGATATATCACGTTTGCACAAAAGACTATGCACCTTACACATTATATGGAATCTTTGAGAAGCCTGGATATTTTTCCACGATTCTCAAACGAATCTGCGCCACCTGCAGTCCCAATAATGAATACACTACGCCCTAAAACATCTGTAGACTTTGCTAGTTTAGTAATCTTGCCACCTAGCGGTCTTGTGTTTCTGTTCTCCAAATGAAGAGCAGAATCCATGTATGTTTACTTGGAGCTAAATGCCATAGTGTTTAATAGGGTTTGCTCCTTACTAAATGTGCAACCAGATTCATCAGGGCCTCTCCAGTCTGGGAAAATGGGCATTAGAGTGGTAAGTGTCACTGTGAGCAAGTAGGAGTAAAATATAATAATTGGATTTAAACTGCCATTGAGTGATCCAAAAAGGGATCTTCAGGCTGTGGTGTGTAGTTAGTTGGAAACATTGATGCAGTGTGTGGTAGCTGTGAAAAGGGCAGATTCCATGTTGAGGTTAATTAGGAAAGAAACCAAAATAATGATGCCAATATCAGAGTGCTTTCATCCAAATCTACAGTGTGATCACATTTGGAATAGTTTGTACATTTCTGGTTACTGCTCCTCAGAAAGAACATTTTAAAGCTAAAAGATGCAGAAAAGGGCATTCTAAATGGCAAAGGGACTAAATGGTGCAAGATTTGGGACAGATTGAAGGGACAGGCTTTTTCATACAGAGCATAATTATGTGCACCAAATGACCAAGAACTTGGTTGAGTTTAAAAGGCAATTAGGCAAATTTGTGGGGAACGAGTCTGCCAGTGGTTGCTAGTCATCTTACATGTGTTTGATTTCTCTACTGCTAACCAGAAGCAGCAAGTGGCCTGCATAACACGGAGGGAAAACACTATGAATCAAGGGGTTCCATCTGCTTTAAATACTTTATATGCAGGTATCAAGCTTGCTCTTTTCCCATCTCCCATTGCCAGCCTGCCCTGCATTTATAGATTTCACATTTGAAATAAGCCAATTTGTGAGCCTCCGGAGTGCACAGGCCTGAATCCATGACCTTTGCTTTCCACACCAAGGGATGGGGGCAAATACGTGAAACTTGAATCACGTATTGAGTTGCATCAGGGGTTCATCTGTGCAGACCTGTGTTCTGAGAGAGATTCTGAGCACCGAAGCTGGACTGGGATGCACAATCCATGTTTCACCGCTGAGCTGGGGGCCAAGGTGTGCTCTCCAAGGTGATGGACTCAAAGACTGTGACCCCTTGGAGATGCTGCTCAAGCCCCCAGTTTTAGCCCTTGCTGTGCGGGGTCCTGGTCCCTTTCTTCTTGTATTGTGAGCATTGCCGTATTGCACCATCAGTGGCTCGCTCTGATAACACTGCTTCCACATGGCTCCCGGGAGTACCATGAATGTATGAGCTGAACCCCCGGCTTTAATTGCTTGAGCCTTTGTGGGTTAGAATGCATAGTAGGGACACTCATTTCTGCTCCAATAACCTTCAGAAAGACCCAGTTCCTTGAAATTGTGTAACAGAGAGACCTGAAATGATGTAGCAGCAGCAATTGTGGATAAATTCCGTCAGTGGCCTGATGGGGAATGTTGTGATGAGCCAGCAGAGGGTGTGAATGCCAGGGTTTATTCTGTAATACTACATTTTTAAAGTATCCCCTTTTCTGTAAAGCTATGGCTTTTTCATAGTGGTATGATCTTAGATGAAATTGAAATGAAATTGCAAAGCTGAGAGCAGGTTATTAACCATTCCTTATTTACTTTTTCAGCTTTCTGCTGAAGCAGGAGACATAACAGAGTGAAGTAATACCAGAGGTTTCAAGCAATCCTCCAATGCAAAGGGAGTTTAGACTGTAGGCAGGCATTCCTATCTGATTCTCAGAGGAATAAGCAGATCCTTTGTTTTGAAGGATTCCACTATTGCAAAATAGTTCAGACTCAATCCCACATTTGCCTGAGAGTTATCATATATGATCGGGCTCTTAGACAACTAGTGACAAAGGGTTGAACTGATTGGAGGAAATAGCAGTTGCTCAAGTCAAAGGTTATTTAATCTTCAGAAGATGTTTAAATGGGGCAATGTTATAACCTGGTAGAAAACAATGGCGAACAATTCATATAGTTTTTTCTAAGGCACTGCATTTGTTTTCTTGACTAGCCAAGCCTGGCACAAAATCTTTTTTTACATTTTTGTTAGAGAAATGCAAAACCTTTTCCTGCCAAAAAAATTGCTCGTGCAAATACTGACTATATTATTTTATTTGAAAGCATACTGTGATTTATTGCAATTGTTCTTGTATCCTGGTTCTATCTAGAAACTCCTGTAAAGCACTCAGAACTTCAGCTATTGAGTAGTGGAAAAGTTAAAGAAAGTAAAACAAGAAAAGAAAACTGACTCAAGGATAAAAAGAAAGTTGCTGGAATTAGAAGGGGTGGAGATTTGATGTCATCATATGTGACCTAATTAAAATGTTGGCTGGGAAATGCATGCTGGGAAGGATGCTTTTTAACATACGACCAACTGGAATATTCCTACTACCCAATGCTAATGAATGTTTCATCTGCTTAACTAGTCTGTATTGTTTGTCAGAAATCAGATCCTTTTATCAGGGAAAACGCATGTATGCAACTATGCAAATAGTTTCCTGAGCTGGCTGAGCAGGAACAAACTTCCGAGATGTATCTGCATATTTTTATTTTTATTTTTTTGGCATATACGTCAAAATGAAGAGCTGGCTGATGGCACAGAGGAACTAACTGGCTGCAGTCTGGAAGCTGCCCAGTGTTCCTCTGTTAACACGCACCCACGGAGAGCTGCAACGACACACACATTTACTTTCAGGGAGCTTTGGCAATCTTCGTCTTTCCCTGAGGAACTCCCATAAGCTTCTGAGGAAATCCAGGTTTTATTAGGATACCTGAAAAACCTCTGCTACAGTTCATCATAGCCATCTTCTTGGCAAGAGATGTTTCTTTGTTTGCATTAGCTCGCTAGAGCTGTCTCCAGCTGAAATCATTCAGAAGTCTCCAGGTGATCTCCATTTCAGAAGGGCGATTAAATTCCGTAAAAAGGAATGCGTAAAAGCACAATCCTATGGCCACTAGACAGTGTCTAGCTGTCCATAGGATTTTAAAGATTCCCAGCAACGTGGTAGGGAAATTGCCCCAACATTATAGCTGGGCGCTGGTGCTAAGATCCCCTCCCAGCCCACCAACTAGCTTAGAAGGACGTGTTCCTTCTGCCGCTTGGTGGCTGCAAGAACAACGGGGCCAGTAGGGACTCTGGAGGGTGGTCTGGGGTGGAGAGATATGCTGGGGGTACCTCAGCTCCGTGCTCCCCACACCCTCTAAGTATGGGGGATGATAGACAAACCCATGGGATTGCACTCTAAGTCAATATTCATCCACAAGCACTGAAATGCGAGGGCTAAAAATACACTTCAGCTTCAAATCCACCCTCCTCATGAAGATGTTTTTTCAAGACAAGAAGTACTCAAATATGACCTCGTCTCACCTCACCCCACTCTGGATAACAAGACGTGATCGCCAGGCCCATTTATGAGTGATGACAATTTTTTGGGGTCCAATAGCCTGTAGCTATCAAGCGGCAGTTCATTTGAAGAAGCTCATTATCAAGATCAATCTGTCCTTATCTTGCCAATTCCTTGCCCAGGACATGATAAGGAGAAAAAAAAAACAAAAAACAGTTTCCCAGGAAGAACAAAGCAAAATCTGGAAAGCAGCAGCGCACAAACAAGTATCGCTCGACAAGAAAGTTTATGCTAAATCAGGTGGAAAATGGCAGCTCATGTCAGTGTAAACTGATTGTGTATCATCTGCAATTTCCTCAGAACTGGAAACTGCAAACCTGACAGATTTGCCGAATGGGCAATTAGCAGAAATATTTGTTTTCATATTAATCTAGAGAGAGTGCAACACTGAGATCAGCAGACGAAACAGTTTAGCACAGTTCCGATTTAGGTTAGTTCCAGTCCCTGGATGATCATGGGCTCAAGTTATCCTAGCCCCAGTCCTAAATTGAACCATAACCCTAATATGCAGAAATATTGCAGGTGGTATTCAGGGTCTTGTTTTGGTGACTGTTCATTCTGTCTTGACAACCTAGGCTACTTCCAGGCCCTAGGACCTGTACAGAGATTCAGGTTTTACTCATGCTAATCCTAAACTGCAGTTTATCCCCAATCCTAAAACACACATCTAAAATCTTAAAGCTCACATCTAAACACACACTCCCGCTTGCATGCCATGAGCGGAGTTGGCTAGAGCTGGGGTCAGACTAGTTGGCCCTGGAGGCCCCTTCTGACTCACTCTGTTTCTATGTTTCTTTTGTAAATCCAGGCATAGAATGTCTGAAGATAGTACTCAGGTTGCTGCTGCTCTTGCTGCTGCTCTTGTTGCTCTTGCTGCTGCTGCTGTTGACCACTCACTCTGACTACCAATCTATACAGTTACAGGACTAGCACAGGGAAGCAAGTTTCCCCAACACTAATTCTAACCTGAACCTTATTCCTTAACACACAGGTATAATCTGCCTCTTTCCAGGCAATCTACCAAAGGGTATTTTTGGTGATTCTCTCTTTCCAATTTAGGGTAGCTCATGGCCCAGAACCTGCACAGGATCCAGATTTTCCTGATCCTATCCCATAACTGTAATTATAGCTTGTAGTTAATTTTAAAAAAATGAATTAGAAGCTGGGTATTTATTTCTAATATATTTGGAATGGGGCAGTTTCCTCTCAATTATTGGTCAAATGACTTGCCACACTTGGCCCTGTAGCTCTTCTTTATGCATGGTTTTTTAAAAAGTCCACAGGTGATATATCAAGGTAACTCAGATCATGGGCCAAGGAAAGGAAATTCCTGTGGCCAAAATAAATCATGCCAGTTGTCATGTAATAGTTTTGCTGTATTTTGCTACCCTTCTGCTGGCCAAGAACAGGCTAACAGGATGTGAGGACTGAAATGCTCTCTCTGGCCACATCACTCTCTTCCATTCAACATAGTCCATATTTGCATCCACATCAGCTAGAATTTGCTTTGAAGAAGAGCAAAACTAGGCTAGCCATGCACATGGTGGGCATGTTGTGAGCGGAGCCGGCTGGAGCAGGGGTCAGACTAGATGGCCTGGGAGACCCCTTCTGACTCGCTCTGTTTCTATGTTTCTGTGTTTCTCTCTGGATGCAGTATTCTGAGCTGGAGCCAAAATTAATGGCACCCTAAGAGAAATCTACTCCGCCTCCCCTGTATTTAAATACTGGGTTGTTCTGTCTGTGTACAGAGTTTCTTCAGGAAGCAATCTCCTGTTGATGTTTAGGCTCCAGATTGCCGCACTGTGTGATAGTCTGCTCCAGTTAGAAGTAAATTGTGCTTGATTGTCTAGCATCTGCTTCATTTGCTGGAAATCCTGGAATCCTGCTGGAATCATCTTTGTCCACCGAACTTTGAAGCTCTTTTTTTTTTGTGCAAGGAAACAGAAATAGGTGTTTCAAAGCGAATTCGTATTACTTTGGCTGTGGAATAGGGAGAAAGGAAGTTGTGCAAGGTAGCAAGGTCAGGACAGGACAGGACAGGGGACTTGGGCAGGATCCCTGGAAAGTGCCTTTTTCTGTACCAACTTGCCTGGTCCATGGAATCATTGGAAGGCATTGACCTGGTGGGCCAGGTGGACCTACAGCCCAATTACAACCCACCTGGAGAAGAACTTCCAGCATGGTGGCTCCACTCTATGGAACTAACTTTCTTTGAAGGTCAGATCGCATCCATTGCTAGCTAGATAGGTGTCAGAGGAAGATGTCTTTGTTTCAGAAACTTCCCTGGCTGACTAGCCATAGCTTTAATGTTATTTTGTTTTTTAATGTATTATTGATATTCTTTTAATCTGTTTTATTTTGTTATTCTTCACCTTTCTGGAATCTGTCTAGATATAGAACAGTATACAGAAATGTATATCCCAAAGTGGTCCTTCCAGTAAATAATTTGTGAGTTGTTCAAGAACTGCCATGTAGTAAATCTTGTATGCCGAGTCCTTATTTATATTTTAAATCCATGGACCAAAGAAAGAAAAGGAACCAATACAGAACAACTCTCTCTCCTCTGATTCAAAGAAGTACATATGGGGTAGTATCCAATGTTAGGACCATGTAGAATAAACTCATTGAAATGAATTGGACTTAAATTAGTCATGACTTACGTTAGGCCCTGTTCATTTCAGTATTTCTTCTCTATGTAGGAATAGCACTGGATATTCCCCTTGCTTCATAAATTAAAAATCCATCAGTTCAATCACAATTCATTTAAATTATCACTGAAATACAATGTGCCAGTCCTCCAAACTCATACGAACTATTTTTAAAAGCTTCCATTTCAAAAGAGAATCATTTGATTTCCATAAAAAGACTGATTATGGGTATCACTTGATCCATGCTAGCAATTTTCAGAGCCTATCAACCATTCAGCCACCACTGAGATTAGAGATTTCTTCCATTGCCAGGCTATTATTTATTTATTTCCAAATTTATATGCCGCCCCCTTGCAAAAAAGCCTCGGTTTTTGCTTGGTTATTATGGTTTTTGCTGCAATTAATGCCTCTGTGATTGGCACTGGGCATTACTTTGGATCCCCCTTGTCCCTTTGCAGGAAGCATGGAATAAAGCGCCCCAGCTCCTTCTCTGAGATAACAAAAAGTCTTGGAGAAAGGCTTTTGGGATGTTCCCAGGGGTGGTGGGGGAGGAGACCTGAGCCACCAAAGTATAAACCATCATGGCTCCCCGCTCTGAAGCACCGGGCTTTGCCAGAATTGGGTGTCTCAGTGCTTTGTAGGGCAGAAGGAGCCTGGGGACACACTTGGCTGCCACCCTCCTCTCACCCTTGCTAGGATGCCCATGATCCCTCAAGTTTGGCCAACTGAGGCTTCCCAATTATTGCACTGCTCCCTTAACAGATATATTTCATCCTCCCAGGACTTCACTGATAACAGCATACTGAAATTCTGTACTCTAGGACTGGCCTAAAACATGTGAAGCATGCAAACCTTCCATTTCCAACCGTCAAATCTTTGAGTTTTATAAATCTGAGCCAGCCTCTAATGTGCTAAGTACCACATATAAATAACTTTAAGCTGAGCATCCTTGCACAAAGCACTATCTAACGAGGATCAACAGGTTCCATAAATGTGCTATTGTTGGCCAGGAAATAGATAACTCAAAGATCCTGTAATATCGAGCATATGAAATTGGCTCATTTCATGGCCCTGAGGGAGTTACACTCACAGGAGTTAATTCACAGATCCCTGGAATTCCTCCTGTCTTTGAAGAGACAGGGTTCGAAGTTTCATTCCTTAAAGTCTTTCTGGCCTTCCATGTTTGTTTGGCTAAATCTTCAGTGTGTCGTATCCTGCTTTGAAAGGGCTCATGTAAGTCTTCGGCAAGTTACACCTCTCAATTTCATTCCCATTGCTGGTGCAGTGCTTTGTTGTGTTCTTGCACAAAAGTCTTTCAACATGTGATGAACGACGTGAAAGTGGCCTTTTTGGTAGCTGGGAGACAGAACAGAGCTGTACAAAGCGATGCGTGGTGTGGAGAAAATGGATCGGGAGGCATTTCTCTCTGTCATAATACCAGAATCCAGGGTCATTCTGTGAAGCTGATTGGTGGGAGATTCAAGATCCCTGCAAAGAAACACCTATTCTCACTGCTTATAGTTAAACTGCGACATTCAATTCCTCAAGATGGATTCATGGCCTCAATCCGGGTGGCTTTAACAGAGGGCTGGGGAAATTCCTGGAGGAGAAGGCTTCCAACGGCGGCTAGTTCTGGTAATGCTGTCCAGTATCAGAGGCAGTGCACCTGTGTACATCACTTGCTGGGGAACATGGGCAGGGTGTGAGCACTATGAAGAGTGCTAGTGAGGTTGAAAATAAACAACAGACTCTCTTCAATACAATGAGCTGGTGACACAGGCTATCTTTCAGCGTGGACATTTAACAGAAGTTACAGCTTGTTCAATTAGGAACAC
Source organism: Varanus salvator macromaculatus (assembly GCA_023646645.1). Lineage (NCBI taxonomy): Eukaryota > Metazoa > Chordata > Lepidosauria > Squamata > Varanidae > Varanus > Varanus salvator. The sequence continues at coordinate 5,503,827 of JAIXND010000621.1, forward strand.
TGATAGATTTGAAAAATCCAGCATTCATTTTAATGACACAATCCAAGAGAAATGGGCAGCTGGATTCTGAAGACCTGTGATGTAAGCTAAGACAGAATTTCGACAGCGCAAGACTTCAGGATTCATAAATAAGGTCCCATGCGCATGAGAGTTGATGCAAACGAAAAGATCTAGTGACGAGAATGAGTGCCTAGACCTGAAACAGCCCAGGGGACATCCAGGCTTTATTCAGGCTTAATTCCAGGACAAAACCTTTTGGTACTGACGATGGTTTTTGTACAAAGCTTTCTGACCCCTGCAGCTGCTCATAAACAGAGGCGGCCGCCTGGTCTCCTTCATTGCCCTATTCCTGAAGGCAAATTTGGAAGCATGAAATTTGCAAGCTCAGCAGGTGATCTTCTGTTTTCTTCAGATGCCTCCATTCCCAAGGAAACAGATTTAAAACCTCCCTTTATCAGCCAAGACTCCCAAATGCTTGTTTTGGGCCCTGAAAGGAAGGAAGGATATGTGTGTGGGGAGTAACCAGAAAATGCGGGGGAAATCTGTGATTTCTGGGGGGTTGTGTAACTAGGAGAAGTGAGTGAGCAGTCTTAAAATAAGCAGAAACTCTCCACAAAGTGTTTGGATCAGCATCTGTCTTTGCCAGGACAGTTCCCATTATGCATGTGTGGTTCTTGTCTATCGCTTGTCACACAAGACATTTCAAACTGCCGCAGCCCATCAATCAGCTCAGGTTCCAAGACAAGCATCCCCTCAGTCTATCCATCCTGCTGTCCCTGCTTTTATTTTTAGCTTTCTAGCTTTCCACTCTAGTGGAGAAAAGTTACACAGAATAAAGTGAGACTCTTTCTTCACTGGTAACCTCTTCTCTTTGCCTCTGCCAAGGAAAGTGTAAAGGCTGGCTCATTCTTTATGATTTCCTTCCAGGATGCTGTTGTATTTGCATTTGACAGCACAAGCAAGCAAGCAAGCCAGCCAAAAAGAATGTAAATTAGTTAAAACACCTAATTACAACCCAGGCTTCTCGTCAGAACTGCCATGTCATTGTGGTGCTTAGGAAGTGGAGTAACATCTTTAAGCTCTGTGCAAAGCCAACAACCTAATAAATTTGTGCCGGAACCAAAGAATATATTCCAGACCTGATAGCTTTAGCTGGTGTATCCTGGAATTTGGGAACTCTTGTTTTGCCATAAGTTTTCTTTAGTAGCCAAAGGGTACTAAAGGTGCTGGTGCATTTCCCTCTGCTGCCCATGGCTCCCATGGAGGGGCAAATGAGAGTAAACTTGGCATTGTCCTTCAAGCAATTGTTTGCCTTCAAAGAAGGCAACCTGTTGCACCGCCTGGTCTCTTATTTCATTGCACAGCACAATTCCTGGGAGCAGTTGCTGTTACTATTCGTATGCTGAGTGGTTGTGTGCCGTTTGTGTTCCAAAGGACTGGCATGTTGATTCTGGATAAGAATAACAGCAACAAGCCGAACTAAGCCAAGTTCTGACATTCTGCCAAAAATCTGTCCAGCCATAACAGCATAAAGGAAAAAAAAAAACCACAGAGAGAGAAAGAAAGAGATAATGAATTATTTATTTATCTTCTTTTCATCCCCAAAGTGTATTTAAATGCTAAATATAACTATGCATGTCAGTCTCAGATGAGCATTTTGAAGCCACATGTAGCCAGTCCTTTAGTAGAAATGTCGAGCTCATGAGCGCAGGCCTCACCTTCTTGCCACTGCACGTAGCCATTGCAAATAGTTGTCAGTACAGAAAGGGACATGGTCCTTTCTTAGGACCTTTCTTAGGATAGGTCCTTTCTTGTTAAGAGAGGAGGGGTGGCTCTCAGCAATCAGCTTGAAATGGAAGCCAAGCCCAGGAATGGTGAAGGTGTGGACAACCTATGTCAGTTCACCACACATGGGCACCCAGTTCGCCCGATTCACACACTCTTCAGCTCCCCAGGCATTGCTAGTGTCAGCAATTAATGTGAGCGCACTCAAAATCCTCATCAATGGCCTGATGAAATCTGGCAACTGTAGGGATGGGTTGCAGCCAGCTTCGTTTTCCAGGGTGCAATCCTGAAAAGGCTCTGTGTTTTTATGAACTCCAACATGCATTTAACTGAGCAACAGCTTTCATCCACTTTAGCAGTACCACGTCAACAATGCGAGTCCTGTACTAAAGACCAACTCGTACTTTAAATGACATTCACAGCTGCCATCTCTCTAGTAGGTTCATGCCACTTATACACGCATGGAGACAAGCACACTCACGCACTTTGCAATACACAGTGGAGATGTGTGTTTGCATTGTGTGCTTCAAGACATGCATTCCTCCTCGTACACTTTCTAGGAGTTAAAAAATACGAGGCAGAGTGTGAATAGGCAGCTCCCATGTCCAGGGAGTGAAGTGTTTGTCTGGTTCAGATGGGTTGGGCTCCCTCTGGTGGAGCAGGTACATAGCTCAGAGGTGCCCCCGGATCCATTCTTGTCACTGGAAGTAACAAGGGTACTGCGTCTGCATTGTTCACATCCGCAATCCAGAAATGGCAGTGTGCCAGTCTGTGTTGGCCCTCGTGGTTACAGGGATCAATATGGGCTCCGTATAGACTGCCAGAACATCTGGGAGATGGTTTGTGTTCAACCTAGAAACACAGAAACAGAGCGAGTCAGAAGGGGCCTCCCGGGCCATCTAGTCTGACCCCCGGCTCCGCTCACGGCATGCCCACCACGTGCACCTGGAGATATCCTAGGGGGAAAGTATCTGCTATTCCTCCTAATACTTCCTTTGCTGCTAGTAAAATGTTCCAAGCAACGTCAGACAAGCTATGAACAAACCAGCTGCTTTGATGAGGCTCGGGCAGGTGTGGTCAGAGAGGAAATTCGAATGAACGTTAAACTAGGCCTACTTCCCACAGTGCTGAACCAAGAGCGAGGGGCAATGTCTTCTCCCACTGCTGCAGCAGGGGCATATTCTCCTAAACAGGCAGGGAGGGTCCCTTTGGGTACCATGGCTAATACCTGGAGGAGAGCTTGGTCACCTTTGCAGGCCGAATCAGCACTTTAGAATATGGTGAGGCAGTGAGGCAAAACTCTCTCAATCCCCTGTCTCCACACTGTGGATACTTTCATAAAACAAAGGAAGCGGTTGAGCATCTTCTGTATGAAGAAAGCGGCAGCAGTGGCCACGGCATGGGAAGCGATTATGCTGAAACAAGGGGAATCATTTTTAATAGCTGCCTTTGAGAGACCATGACATTAATACGAGTTCTTTGTTACACTTGAATTTATTTTTAAGCATATAAAATGAAGCTGCATCTTATCTTCGCTATGCTTTTATGTCCACTGTTGTTTTTCGTTTGGTCTGCCTCAGCCATAATCTTCTGTCTTCTTTAATAATTTGTTTTTGTTTTTAATTTGCCTTTGTTTTTAAAAGAGCCTTTCTGTATAAGGTATGGGGGAAGGATGGAGCCGTGTCCTATGGAGTCCAGCTCTTCTTGATCCAGCAAGGGATTCTTTGTACTAACATTTCTTAGAATCCCTGATGTAAATCTGTCCTGAGCAGATAGGAATGGTTTTTCACAGCCTCGAGGCTCAGTACTTAGGAGCAATATTAGATCATGAGCCCACATCCAAATATTTATGTCATCAAGTACAATGGGTCTGACTGGGCATCTTACAAAAATTAATGTACCCCCAAAATTGCCTGTCCTAAAAGCAATTCTAGTCCCTGTAACCCTGTTTGGGGTCAATAATTATGTTATAAGGTACATGGAGGGTAGGAGCATTCATTAGTAGTGGGTTCAGACAACCTATATTCAAGAGCTAAATATAGGTTGGGTCTGGGCTGTTGATCTGTGGGTTGTAGCTGAAATGTGATGTCTGAACCCTGCAGTGCTAACAAGCCATGGCTTGTTAAGCACAATCAACCCATGGTGTGTTGTTGGGTTCTGAACTGTGGATTGTTCAGAACCCTACGGTAGAACAGCTGGGTTCAGATAACATGACACCCCATTTTTCAAGAACAATCCACAGTTCAGTTTCAACCCACTCTAAACCCATACTCAGTTCTTGAGAGTGAGTTATTTAGTGATCTGAAGGCAGTCAGGACGGCTTGGTTTGAGGGAAGAAATGCAGACATCTCCAGGTAATTTGGAATATCTCCCCAATAAAGCAACACAGCTTACGTAGTATCCCTTTTCTCTGTAACTGTTGTTGTTGTTAGTTGCAAAGTCATGTCCATCCCATCACAACCCCATGGACAACATTCTTCCAGGTTCTCCTGTTCTCCACCATCCCTTGGAATCCAACGAAGCCCACACCCGCTGCCCCTGTGACTCCATCTAGCCACCTCAACCTCTGGCATCCCCTTCTCCTTTTGCCGTCAATCCTTCCCAGCATCAGGGTCTTCTCCAGTGAGTTGTTCCTTCTCATTAGGTGGCCAAAGTCTTTGAGTTTCATCTTCAGGATCTGGCCTTCTAAAGAGCAGTCAGGGCTGATCTCCTCTAGGACTGACCGGTTTGATCGCCTTGCGGTCCAAGGGACTCGCAGGAGTCTCCCCTAGCACCACAACTCAAAGGCCTCAATCCTTCAGCGCTCAGCCTTCCTTATGGTCCAGCTCTCACAGCCATACATTGCAACTGGGAAAGCCACAGCCTTGACTAGACGCACTTTTCTCTGTAATACTCTGCCTTAAATATACAGCTGGAGGCAGTGGGTTTTCTTCTGTGGCGTTGGTCAATATGTAGAACTTGCGCTCTTGAGAGTAAATGTCACTGCACTAATGTGTAGAGATTTTTTAGTTTCAAGGTGGTATTAAAATACCCAGATCTGAAGCTGCTGAAGAACAAAGGTCGGTTCTGTGTAAGAAGAGGGATTTGTCAGTGTGGGAGAAAGGGCTATCTGTCTTTTATAGCATGCCTCTCCTTCCCATGGCAGTAACTATGTGGGCAGAAAGGCAAGGTGAGACATTTCAGTTGTACTTTTTTGGATGGGAAAGAATACTGTGTTCTCTGTGGAATAGGGGTATATTTACTTTAAGCAACCGAGAATTCTGAATATCTGAATATGAATAACCACATTTAACCAGTATGTGGGGTGATTCCTTGGCAGACGAGAAAAACAGGTCTTGTTCTGTTTTTCTTGTGGCGAGGCAAGGATTTGGATGGCGAAATACACAATGTCAGAAGGAAAAGTTTTGCTCGCCAGGCACCCTAAAGCCAATGTTGAGTGACTGTGCCAAGCCACAGAAGAGATTGTGTGTGTGTGTGTGTGATAAAACAGAGCTGTGACCTGAGAGGCCAAGCCTTCTGTCTAATACAGCATAAACTGACCCTTGAAACAGGAAATAGCAGGGCAGAAACCGGGGGGGGGGGGGGGGGGGGGTTGTTTTAAATGAAGGGAAAAAAATTTCATCATAGTATATTCATCATTAAAAGTGATAGATTATAATAAAGACAATTGTATTTGCAAGATCACTTTTATTAATAATCATTTTAAAAAACCCTTCTTCGTGGTACTGGAGATGCCCAGCTCCTTGCACATTGCATTATGCTATGAGTCTTTCATCTGGCTGCAGGCCCAGACCTGAGTCTGGCACCCATCCTGCCCTTGCTGGGGGGTAGCGCTCATTTCTGGGCCAGCTGTGGCAGCGGCGCTGCAGAGACGCAGCGCTGCCGTGCCAGCCTCCTCCCGCTCACCTGCCCCCTGTGCCGGCTCCCCACACCTGTCTGCAGCACTGGCCATCCTCCCTGACTGACCCCAGCCAGCCCCCTTGCGGACAGCTGTAGGCCTCCCAATTGGAGGGGTAACCTGACTATTAGCTAGAATACGGTAATGTGACGTCACAAGAGTTTAAAGCTTCCAGCTGACCAATACCCATAGATACTTGCATATGAAAGGATCCTGAACAGATGGCCAGAAAACCCCAGAAAACCCCAGAAAACCCCAGCCTCTCCTTATACACAAGCCACCTTATACCCTGGTATATACGGTACTTCTGAGAAGGCGCATTTCCTGGGGCTGTTTGGAATCATCTACCTGGTGAAATCCATGTAGAAAACAGTGCATGTGATTGCAAAATATTAATGGATTCTGCCGGGAAAATAATGCCATGGTTTATATGCTATAAAAGAATTTATTTTTAAGATGTTCTATGTTTTCTTATGGTATTTTAGCCCTGAAAAAAACATAAAATGTTGATTTTTAAAAAATACGAATGCTACATGCCTCTAATGGAATAAGCTGTTCCATTAATAGAAAAAGTTGGGCTAGAAAGAAGACAGACCTTTCTGCTTGCTTTTTCTGCAATGAGATCAAGCCCATTCTTTAAGGAAGCTAGCCTGGTGCGCCGGCCATTCCTGGGCATTCTCCAGTCTGGCTACTGGCCACATCATGCTCCATTAGGCTAGAGAGATGGAACCCCATCCAGCGCCTTGAGATGTTTCAAAGCCTGTGGCTCCTTCACCTAATACCTCTACCGCATGGCCAAATTGCTGAAGAGCTCACGAAGGGCAGCAGAACAGTATTAGGGGGAATATGTGTCCTCTGGATATAATCAACACCTCCCCGCCACCACATGGTGAGTGCAGCAGTCACCTGGGCAGTCATATTCCTCAAGCAGTTGGAAGAAAATGATTGTCCCTGAAAGAATCTGTCCCGAATACACGGACCCCCTCTCGCTTTGGGAGCCACCCCCCGTTTTTCCCTCCCCCTCCTCCCGCCTGTTAGATACAAAAGATGAGGATTTGGTTTTGTTAGGCTGCACCTTTCTAATAATAGCTTTCCAGCCAGACCTTATCAGCCATGGCTTGGTACGGTTGCTCAGCAGGGCTGGCTGTGCTCTCGGTCAAAGCCCCTTTAAATCTCTTTTATTGCCTTATTTTTCTTAGATCACAGCACTGAAAGCTGCAGCATCCTGAGAAGAAGATCTTCAAGGAGATGGATCGAAGTGTGCTCTGGAAAAAGGAAGGGAGAGGCATGCACTACACGAAGAACAGCACATGCTGCTGTGTTGCATCCTTCAGTCAGCTGAGAGTTAACGAAATCAAGAGCTCTTGTGCAGGCAGAGGGTGTTCTTGGCAGTGAAAGGTGGATCTGCTACTGGATGTTAGAGAACGACTCACTCTTCTGTCCACCAGCAGCCTGTGGTTTGAGCTCATACCCTGGAGGATCTGGTGCCTGCCTGCCCACAGAAAACTATCCTTCTCTGCACGCCTCCACGTTTCAGCCGGCTTCTCCTCTTCACACATGGCTGGGATTTAACTCAGAGGGGGAAGAGACTATGAGAAGTTTCCCTCTAGATGCTTTCTGACAGGACGTCCCCAGGTTGCCTGGATGAATGAGTGCCTTTCAGAGTCGCACAAGGTAAGCTGCCCAGTGGTACTATAAGCATTTCAGCTACGCATCCCCGGGGATCACATACCGGCCTGGCACAGCATGACTGGAGCTGGTGGAATTTGCACACTTGAGAGATTGGAACTGGAGTCCCCGGCCTCTGGTGTGGAATCAGGTACAGAGCTCCTGCTTCGCAGTCTTGTTTTGCTTTTAACCTAAGATGAGGAATGGGGCATTTTGATCAGGATCTGTTGCATGATTTCCTTTGAGAGGAATAAGATTAAGAGAGGTCCATGTGGGAGTTCAAACATTTTCTCTGATGCATGTCTCTCTCCTTGGAATATCAGAGTTATTGTGTGAGAGGGAAAGTAAAGCTATTAACATGGACTTATTGCAAAGACGTTGGGCCAGCTGGCTGACCTTTGTCCTATGGTATGGAAGGTGATGGAAGGTGGATGGCTCTGCTGAGAGCAGGGATAGTGAAAAGAGTGGCCCTCAAGCAAACGGCAGAAAAAGCAACTGCATTTGCTGTTCTTGTTCTGTCGCCGATGCAAAACATTTCCTTCCACTGATGTCCTGACTTGAGAAACCAAGCTTTCTATTCCTTAGTTAAAACCTTGTTTGCATTTTCAAAGAGCAGAACACTATTCATGTTTTATATTTGTGCACTCATCCGAAAAGAAGATAGGATGATTTTGGTAAGTTATCTAAATCTTCTGCTCATGGTCTCAGTATTAAAACAATCAACATGTACTTGCATCGACACATGGAATATCCTGCACACAACGGTCAAGAATTTCGATTGAATGTGGACTTAGGGGAAGGTCCATTTTCTGTTTTCTTCAGTGTTCTGCAAATGTTAACCAAAATTGCCAAAATGAAGAGCTGTGTTTGTGCAGTGGGTTTGCAGTGGGTTTGTAACAGGATGTTGGAGAACACTTCCCTCTTCTGTCCACCACCAGCGTGTTGTTTGAGCTTCTGTATTTAAGGAACTATGTCTAGTTAGATTACCTTTTCAAATATCTTTTTGGTGGCTACCCAGTGCTAACAAGGGTCAAGGGAGTAATCTTATATGTAGACGTTTGGGGGCTCAGAAAATGGATAAGCCATCTCAGACTGGGGCAAATCCAGATGGGGTTCCAGGAGCTAAAATACTTGTCTGGAACGGTATACAGTTGGATCCCGCACACACTTTTCTTCTCCGGCTTTCTGCTGCGAGCTGATCTTAGTGAGCCATTGGAAAAAAGATAAAACACACAAACAATCTATACCTACTGAGCCAGTCTTTAGTGGAATCTGCATGAGTTATTTCCATGAACAAAAGGGAAATGAAATTCACCAAATGACTCTATGTCTATGCACTGCATGCTCAGCTCGGGCACAGTAACTATTAGGAACATGTACAACAGGGATTTAGGGAGTGTTTTAGTGATGGATTTTAGCGTGGTTCCCCCCATTTCCTTCCTGGCTGGTGTCTCATGGGGAGATTGGTAGAAGTGTTCTGCAAATTCAGTAGCACATTGCACTGGGATGTCCTAACAGACTCAGTCTCTGTGGATACACAAAAGATGCCCCTTCCTTTTTTAAATGGAGGTAAATTTTCTGCTTATTAGCACGAGTTGGTCAGATCAGTCTGTTCACAGATGCTTGGAGTTCAGCTAGGGGCACGCAGTGTTCGTTAGCATGCCGGTGAGAAAGGCGTCCAAAGCAAACAGCGGATGCTTCTCACAGGAATGTGTCTTACCTGCACAAACATGGATCCAATCTCCTCTTTTTCGGAGATTGAGAAGATGCCCCCAGCAGGCTCATCCTTTGAGCCTTGTTGAGTCTGCGCTGTGCAGTCAGGGGTAACAGAAGCATAGATGAAAGGGTATCTTGCAGGAGTGGTGGGAAGCCTGTGACCCACCAGATGGTCCATCTGAAATGACCTGATGATGGAAGAGGTGGCCGGGGCTATGCTGGTGGGCTTTCAGTTGAAGGATTCAGTGTGCCACTGCTCCACCTCATTCACAGAATCTCGTGGGAGAAGGTCCAGCCATTGGATGAGTTCACACAATAAGCCACAATGGGTAGCTGGCTGGCCTGTTACTCCTGACATGGGATGGCCACTCAGCAATTCGCCATGGCTTGTTTCTCCGTCAGTCGTTCCAGGCAGGTGGGACACATCCTGAGCAGCTTTGCAACAGAAAGCTTTGTTTCATCATTCCCTGTGTTGGCACCCTTCCTGTAATTGATCCAAAGGGGTCGCTAGCTCAAAAGGGAAACTTCTCTCCCACGTAACAAATCATCAAAGAGGTCTTGGTGTTTGAGTCCTTATGGATGCAGGAATGCATCTAAATTATACACTATTATTATTTTAGAGGTTCTGTGCCAGTATGCAAGGACACCTATTCAGTGCAGCCACATCCCCCTCTTGTCAATGTTGATTTTCTCCACCACTTTACAGTTCCTGAATGAAACTCCCTCACACTCTGCTTCAAAAAGGAATTTTTCTGAGCCCTTATGAATGTGGGAACACAGTCCCATTTCTGCCCCAGGATCTTACATTGCTCTTGTTAGTCTACTGCCTCTTTCTCACCTGCGTGCCGCTTTTGCTTCATGGTTCCTTCCCCTCCTCACATCTTGTACAGGGGAAGGCAAGTTATTACAGAGCATAAGTAATGATGCTCAAGACCGGCCAACAGGAGGTGAAAACAACAGTGTGTGGAAGCTTTGGTCGCACCTACGTCAGCTATGTCAGGCCTGGAAGGTTATGCAGAAAGAGATGGGACCTTTATGCTGCCTATCTTCCCAGTCCCTGTTCTACAGTGCCTGATTTACATGTGACAACCACCCATGGTTAAACCAGTGTAGGGTATGCATGCAACAGCCCCCATGAATCAAGAGCAACCCACAATTCAACAACCCTACATTTGTTTAACAACAATGGACGAGAACGCATTGTTTGCTGTTGGGTGGTGAACTCTGGGTTGTTAATGACCAACAATAGTTAAACCATAATGTGAGGCTTGCAGGTAACAACAAACTATGACTCAAGAATAACCCACGATTTAATGACAATCCATATGCAACCCATACTCTGGGTTGTCATTGCATGTGAGCCAGGTCATTAAGTTGGTTCTTCCAGCCCATGTTGCTTTGTTGGTAGCATGGTGTAAATGACTGAACAAAGTAAAAGACTTATGCAGATGGGTGGGCACGCCAGCAGGGAAATGCACAGCAAAGCGGCAAGATCAGCTGACAAAATACTGCAACATCAGAGGAGTACTGATTTTTCAAAATAGTCACTGCTTTGTTTCCTGGTTTGGGCCCATTCCCTGCTAAAGAACCAGGTGTGCAGCCAAGAGGTTAGGCAACTTGGCCTCCTCTCTGAAAGCCATGTTAACCAGCTGATTCCAGATCTTCTAGTTCTAACCAGGGACCTTGTCTGAAGTCAGGAGAGGTTGCAGAGTGGCTCTGCCCTACATTTTGGACTTCGTGTGTGACACCTCTGCAGAAGGTGGTTGACCACAATGGCTGTATTTATTCCTGTTGAGGGGAGGGAAAATGTATGGGGGACTAGCGTATTTTCGCAGGTGTATTTGCAGGGCTGCTGTGTATGTGCACACAGATGTGCGTGACCCTTGCACACGTCTAGCAACACCCCTCCTGCCCCGGATGAATGGATAGTTGTCCACGTCAAACGCCATGCCCTTCAGCTGTCAGCTGAGTGTGCTTTGGCTTGAAGTTAGAGCTGCAAACACAGTGAAGTGCGTAATCTTCTCACCCACACGAAAGTGACAACAAGCTACATATATAGTGTGTCACCAAGATAGCCCCTCTCTGTGATTGTCCCTGCTTCACATCCATTCTGCAGTTCGCAGCACTAATCCCCACTTTAATGTGCTTCCCACACGGCGGCTGCGTTCTTCTGATCTCCACCTTGCTGCTGAGCAAAATGAAACTGCACCGTATGATTTCATTCATATTATATTGCTATATCGATGATGAATCATGGCATATTCAAGATAGAAGGGACCTCTGACCCATGAAGTGCCACCTGTTGCCTGGTGGCAGGATGCAGGAGGCTGAAGTCATGCCTGGCAAGTTTTTCTTCAGCCTCTGGTTTAAAATCTCCACAGAAGACGCTACCCCACATCCTGTTGCCAAACTTTCTACAAATGCCAGCAAAGGGCTTCTGCTGTCCTTGACTTTGTACTCCAATATGTTCATCAATCTAGGACACCTTCCTAAAGTGTTCTTGAGGGCCATGGGATTATTTGGAGTCCCTGAGCTGAGATCCTGTGCTCTCAGAACAGCGTCTTTGAAGACCGAGCCTCTGCCTTGCCCTGCTCGGAGCTGCCATAACGACCTGCCTTCTCTGAGGCTGCAAATATGCCTTGGAGGGGAGGAAGAGGGGTGTGCTGGGTGTGGGTAAGGGAGGAGTCCGGGGATAAGGATTTAGGCCAGTTCTACTCAGAGGCCCGTCCTCTTCCGACTCCTCCCTGCTGCTTAATCTAGATGCACAGCAATTGCCGTCTTGAGGACTAGCAGGATGCTAGGGATGGGGGTGCCACAGCTGGGGCATAGGCTGCACACAGGCCTCTGGGCTTGAAGGCTGTGGAGCCCTGAGGGCATGCATGCTAGGGTGGCATCCTCTGCCTTGGGCCAGAGGAAGGGAGATGTGCATGCAGGGAGGCCACTGGGAGGGGAAGGGTGGGCCGTCTGCATATCCCGCCAGCTTAACTCTCCCCCAGTAGATGGCGCCATTGTTTCCTTTGCGCCCAGTGCTGGTGGAAGGAGAAGAAAAGGATTTGTAGACGCCACCATTGTGAGAAGCATTCAAGTTTACATCTGGGCTGACTGCGAGCAGCTTCCTCTCTGTGCGAGAAGGACAAAGAGGCTAATGCATCAGAACAGGCTGTCATCTCACCTTTTGGTGCGACACTCATGCGTGTGACGTGTGGCCCCCTGGCTGCAGCCGCCGCACTGCCCTCTTTCCCCTGCAGCAAGTGCAGCCCCAAAGGAGCGTCCTGCCTCCGCTGATGGGCTGGCGCCCAAGCACGGCTCATATTTGGAACGTGGACTGGGATGGGGGAAGCAAACAGGAGGGACCTGGATCCTCAGGGGTTTGCACCTAGTGAGCAGCCCCTGTGCAGGAATTGTTTTTAGTATGATTACTATTATTTCTATTACTTTCAACCCCACTGTCCGTCACTTATGGGGCTTGGGTTCAGGAAAAGGGAAGAACGCACGGGGCAGTTTCTTCCCACAGAGGGTTTGCAATAGGACCCAATCTTCAGAATGTCATGAGTGGAGCTGGCTGGAGCCAGGGGTCAGACTAGATGGCCCAGGAGATCCCTTCTGACTCTGGTTCTATGTCCTCCAGTTGCCGTGTGGACTTTGCAGGGACTTGTCTATTCAGCATCCTACTCCAGAGTCACTCCCCCAGAGTTTACTTCTTCGGTCCCACGACTCATTTGCCCCTCGTGAAGAGTCTCCTGCCACATTACTTTCGCATGGCCTCTCGTGGTCTTTTCCCAAAGCCTGCTCTGATCTGCTTACTGTGCTCTTTGGGCTAAATAGTTTTACTCACCCCCCCGCCCCAGTGATCAACCTTCCTGGGGGTAACCCCCCCCCCCCATCCAGCCCCAATCAGCCTAGTGGTTATTATTTATTTTTATGTATGTATTTATTTAAAACATTAGTATGTCACCAATTGTGCCACAGCACCTCTGGTAGGACATGGGTATTGTTTCAATTTAAGAAATACATTTGGCATATGCGTGCTAGATCGCGACACTAATGTATCAAGATATCTTTTTCCTGCCCACCCCACTCCCAAATCTTCATTTCAAGCCAGTTCATTACCAGTAATCAAACCCAGCTTGCTAAGAATTGCCTCAGCCAAACACCGTCTTTTCTCCAGCTTCTTCTGTCGCTGAGCTCTTTTTCCTCTGCTGAATGAAAATGTGATATATGTATGCGTGTATGTATAGGAAGCCTCTGCAAACTCAGAACATGGGCTTTTATTAGAAGGCATGGCCCCTGAAATTTGTTTGATTAACTTTCTTTATTTAGTGCAACCGTGGGCAGCCAGGAAATGAAGAAAAAAGAACCTCCACAACCCTTTTTAGTCAATCAGCTTCAGTATTAAAGATTAATCAGCCCTTGCAGCTCCAGTTTATCAGGCTCTGCAGAAGAGACCGCTCAGAAGGCCAGCTATCTGTGCCAAGATCGCCTTCCACAGTTACTATCTCCTTTCCCCTAATAGGTTTTACACCCCATCCCTTCATTGATCTGTCTTTCCTCCCAGGGAAGCAGAGTGGGGAGGAAAGGAAGTGGGTGGATTTGGAGCAAAAAAGTGGAGCAAATGAGGCATTTGTCAGACCTATGTATTTTTCCAAAGGCTAGAAGCACTGCTGCCAATCTATGCAATCTGAAATTTACCTTCAGGTGCAAATTTCCTAAGCAAAATGCATTATCCCAATGATGATTTTAGGAGGCGAGCGAGCGATGCCAGCCAGGAGGAGGGAAGCAATCTCCAAGGGGGGTGGGGGTCTGAAAGGGTGTGTGTATGCAGGGTTTTCCTCAGGGATCAGGAGAAGGCCGGTGCCAGAACTGCTTTTGATGGAGGCAGGAATCTACCGTTGAGATTTTCACTTTAAGGAGAGCTGACAAAAGGCAGAGAAGAAAAGAAGGCAGAAGAGATTGAAGAGGGAGGGAGGGAGCAGAAAAGGGAAGCAAAGAAAAGGTACAGATGCAATTCCTTGTGTCTCCCAATATTCCCCAACCAGCAATGCTTCTGGGGCATGCTGGGAACTGTAGGATTCTTTTCTCTTCGAACATGCATGAGGTTGCACCGTATGAGGGCCAGGGAAATAAATTGGAGATGAGAGAGGACCTCGTCTTTCACATCTTTGCTTTGACTTCCTTTTGTCATCTGTGGTCACAGCTATGATTAAACTAGTGCCAGGGCAGGCAGGATGCATCCCCAGGCTTCCTCTCATTTAAATGACAGAGCATATTCCCTCGGTGCCACTGGATACAGTTCACAGGATTTAATTGTAAGAAATGATCAAGCCCTCTCCATCAAAACATCAAAACATGGAGGCCTCTTTGTAAATTAAACAGAGTTCTTTAGAATGTAAAATATTATGCGTGCTCTGTCGTAAAGGATTCTCGGAGAAAACCTGGGAGTGGTACAGGGTCTGGTATTCTGGAGCAGCTCAAGACAAAGAAGCCAGAATAAGGTTAGATGTGACAACACAATCCTCTAACTGCAAGGGTTGTGTATGGGTTGAATGTATGAGTTGTGGAAGCAAGGGTACCATGTGGTCTAAATGCAGCTGTGCTAGCAAGCCATAGTTTCTTCATCATGAACAACCCAGGAAAGGAAGCCACGTTTTTGTGGGTTGTCAACCGTGGGTTGTTTATCATCGTCTGTTATCTCAGCTAGTTTTGCAACAGCAAACCATGGTTCAGCAATTGCCCCTATATTCAGCCCTTGAATATAGGGTTATTGTGGGTTATCCTGTTTTCTGAACCCAGTCACTGATATGGTTCACATGACTGCAGGGTAGATAATAAGGTGCAGCAGCCCATGGGCTCCAGCTGACTTGTTACCCAGAGCAACAAGCTGGCTTCACAGAACATGGCAAGCTGTGCTACTGACGGTAATTGTGCCAATGCGTCCAAGCACATGACTGGCAGAAGGTGTGGGAAAATGAGCCTTTACCATCAATGCACACCTGCTGAGTAGCACCCCAGGCCAGCAAACATGCTAAATTTATACCCTAGACGGGGTATGGGAGATTCAGATTCCCAGATCTAAGCCTGGATATATATGTACTCTGAACTCACAGCTGTGAATCTGCACTTGGATCCTCATGGCTGGCTGCTTCTCTGTGGTTGGAAGGGCTACCTTGAAGAAGGGGAACCAGGGCATCCTGGGGGCAGAAAGAGCAGGGGAATAGGCCCACGAGGTTGTATGTTATCCTGGCCACTCTCTGGCAGCCTTCCTTCCTTCTCTAAAGCGCCACAGCTGGATGGCTGAAAATGGCCATTTAGCTGAATTGCAGAGTGGGTGGAGAGGGGAGGGAAACTGCCGCTATCGTTCCTCCCGCTCTGCAGAAGATACTTGCAAGCATCCAAGTTCAGTGGCTTCCAAGCATCGAAGGCACAGCTCACTGTGTTGGTTGTCTGTTTCCGAGTGTCACGAAGAGAGAAGCTTCCTGTGGTCACACATGGGCAGTCTCTCTCCAGCTCTTGCCTCTTGCAAGTTCTGAGCTTCCAGTTTTCAGTGACAAAAGGCCCACATGGAAAGACGCCATGCCATTCAAGAGGACTGCTCTTCTGTGAGGCACATGAATTATGCGGAAAAGACTGTATAGCAGAGCAAATGAAAATGGGCATTTTAATAATTAAAATACATTAAAATTAAATTTGATTTTTCTCTGTTCAGTAATGATCAGGTCTTGCTTTCAGGAATGTGCATTTCATTTCTTGATTGCTGCTTTGAGCCAAGATGGAGCCAAGCAGGCAGAAGCAACACTAGAAAGCAAAAAAATTACAAAATCATCCACTATGCACTTTCTTGTAATCTCAGTACGCACTGAGTAATGCAATCCTGTATGTACTTACCTAAGAGTAGCCCAACTGGACTCAACAGAATTATATCTGAGTTGATGTGTATACCTGTTTCCCCGAAAATAAGACCTAACCAGAAAATAAGCCCCAGCATGATTTTTCAGGATGCTCGTAATATAAGCCCTACCCCCAGAATAAGCCCCAGTTAAGATCATCAGCCAGATGGATGCATTTAGTATGTCCGTTGCAACATAATTTAGGGTTTGGAGAGTTATGACAATGTTCCGGAAGAGGATGGAATGACTGTATTTGAATAAATGTAGATTTTTGTACATGAATAAATGTTGTACATAAAAAAATAAGACATCACCTGAAAATAAGCCCTAGTGCATCTTTTGGAGCAAAAATTAATATAAGACCCAGTCTTATTTTCTGGGAAACATGGTAGAATTAGGCTGTTAATCTCAGGTCAACTTGTCTGAGGTCTTAAGAAAGACCCTCTAGGGGAATAGATTAAAAGAATTTCCATTATATATATTTTTAAAAAGCAAAGCATGCAAAATGTATAGAGTGAGAAAAAGAGAAGCAAAGCTTTATCAGGGTGACACCATGGCAATGATATTTTATCTAGCTTTATATTAACATAGCTTGCAGCACTGTTCACGAAAAGGTTGGGAATGTTTCAGTGGGCAACTTGATTTAAATGAGTCATTTAACCTGGCAGTTTTTTCTTGCTGATTTAAATTCTGATGTAAGTTGGCTTGATTTAAATCAATCTTCCCTGTTGGAGATTCTTCCAGGCTCCACAGCTGGAGGTTTCTGGTGCCTAGAGGTTTGTACATCAGTAATGAGGCTTGCAGGAGGATGCAATTCCTCTTAAAAGATACTTATTTTGCAGATGAGACTCATGTTGAATTATGCTTGCTACTGGGCACAGTGCTGTCCGGGGAAGGAAGATTCTTGAGCCATGTTCAAATCTCAAAATCACCATGCCCGGAAAATCTCAAAGATTTAGTTCCATTCAGGAAGAAAGCAGAGTATAGCTAAGTTCAGACAACATGATAACCCATATGCAACTTTGAATGTGGGTTGATGTAGCTTGTTGTTAGATCTTGGGGTTGCTGTTGAATTATGAGTTATTGTATTCTCTGAACTCAGTTGCATTAACCAAAAGTGACTTGTTAACTACAAATAACTCATAAAAAGAACTCAGTCTGTTGTTGGGTTGTGAACTGTTGGTTGTTCACCATGGTTTGCTATCGTGGCTGGGTTCAGAAAACATGGTAAGGCCCATTTCAACAACCTATGGTTCAATAACAACCCCATTCAATGCTTGATTGTGGGTATTCATGTTGTCTGAACCCAGTTATAAGTGCTGCATCTCTCCATCACTTTTTTTTAAACATTCAACACTGAAGCCTTTTGAGATATTCATATTTTCACCTAAATTTCCTTCTGAAAAGAGATTTGAACCACCATCTGGAAAATATGTAGGCTTCCAAAAGAAAGAAGGTCTTTTTATTTATATCAGAGGCCAAGTTTCACTTCAGATTTAAAAAACAGAACAAAAAGCAAAAACGCCCTCTCATGGGAACTAATTTGTTCCTCTGCCTGAACAAACTGGTGTGAAATGACGACAGGTGAAGGCCCCTTACCTGCAAAATAAACACAGTGATGCTTGGATTAAAAGACTGGACCATTATAGATCTTGTATGCTTATTGAAGCAGATGAACTTTGTCCGATCTCCCTGCTGTAATGAGGACATTCGAATGAGAAGGTGTTAGAATAAGAAAGTTGTCTGAACATGTCCAGAAGTATTGCTGGAGATCACTTATTTGCTTGGCTGTTATCAATAATAGTTTAGGTATACAATTCATTTCACTCTCTCCCTCCCCATCCCCTGATCTAGGGGAGAATTTATTAGCTAAAAACAGAGGCTTTTGACCCAGTTCTCAGTGAATTGCATGTACAAAGGCTTAACTTCAGATTGGATAACTTGAAATGAAAAGCACATTTTCTCCAGTAATAAGTAATGCAAAAACTTTAGCATAGTCACGCATATTAATTAAAAAAAACATATTTGAGCACTGGTTGAAAACGCAGCCCTATAATTTATTTTGTCAGCCTTCCTCCCAGTTGAAATAAGTTCCAGAGAATTCTTCTCCTAGAGCTTTTGGTGTCCACAGTGCATCTCATGAATGAAACATTTTTCTTCCCTATTTATATGCTTAGGGTTCAATCCTAGCTATGCTTAGATAAAAAAAATTCTACATCTCCCAGTGTTCTGGCCACTCACTCAGCTTCATCTCTGTGCCTTCTTATTGGTTGTTTCCCTCTTAGCTTGCACAGACACAGGTACGTTCTTGATTAAACACTCCACTTCTCTGGCTAGATAAACATCCTCACCCACTTCTTTCAGGGCTTTGATCAACAGAAGCTGCCACTCAGGGCATAAAGCACATGCTTGCCTTAGAAGAGGGCCCAGGTTCAGTTCCCGGCGTGTCCAAATAGGGCATCTCAAAGCACAGGACTGGGACGGAAAGCCTCTTGTATAAGATCGTGGGAGTTACTTCCAACCTGGAAGAAGAGTTGTTGCTATGAACCATCAAGTCGTCTCCAACTTATGGCGACCATATGAATGAAAGCCCTCCACAATGCCCTATTCATGACATCCCTACCTAGCAGTTCTAAATCCAAGGAGGTGACATCCTTGGAGGAGTCCTTCCATCTCTTGTTTGGTCTTCCTTTTCTTCTTCTGCCTTCAACTTTCCCCAGCATGACTGCCTTCCTCAGTGAGTCTGGCCTTCTCATGATTTGTTCAAAGTACGACAGCCTCAGTTTTGTCGTTCTAAGAAAAGTTCTGTCTTGATTTGATCTAGGGGCCACCTCCTTGTCTTTCTGTCAAGGAGTACTTAGAAGGGGAGTACTTAGACTAATATTCTTACTTGGCATTGGATAGGTGTTCAGAGTAGATGAGATGGCAAGGAAGAGTGAAATCAGCTAAGCAAAAATGAAATTTTAGGATCCAAAGGGTAAGCCACAAGTCCTGCAAATAAGGAATCTCAGAATTAATGCACTAGGAAGGGTGCTTAGCACTTATAAATGCTTACGGGCCACCGTGCAAGACTGGGACTAGAGAGACTCAGCTTTTAGTCCATGGCCAGTCACTTGTCCTTCAGCCTAACTTGCCGTGCAGGTGGTTGCAAGAATTTTTATTTTATTTTATTTTATTTTATTTTATTTTATTTATTTAGAATATTTATATGCCGTCCTGTCACAAAGGCCTCAGGACAGCTTACATAAATAAATAAAAAATAATATAAAACATAATACAAATGAATTTCAGATCCACCCTGGGTGCAGATTAAAAACATGTATAAACCAATATTAAAAGTTATTAAAATATTGTTGGAATGAAAAGGTCTTAACCCGGCGCCAAAAAACAAATAACGACGGCACAAGGCGGACCTCTCTGGGGAGCACGTTCCAGAGGCGGGGCTCCTATGGAATAAGTGGGAAAGTGGAGGATCACCTAATAAGCCATGTTGCAAAAGGGAAAAAAGGCAGGGCCTACATGTAATGTAGGCAGAATACTCTGATGGTCCACAGAGTTTAAGTTAGCAGGCGTAAGCTGAACTGTAATGGGCAAAACTGCCATTCTCTCCACGGCGCAGAGCTGCACTGATGCTGTTCCCAAACTAGTGCCCAAAGTGTCCACAAGATGTCATCATCACATTCAGGCTGGAAGTCAGCCGCTGGCAATGTGATGATTTTTGGAGCTTCTGTTGCAGGAGGCTGTTGGATTCCTCACCCAAGGAGCTATTGACCTGCCTCTTGCAAGCCTCAAGCCAGCCTGGTTGAGGAAAACCATGGCCATGCCATGGAATCACTCGTGGCTTTGGGCAAGCAGTTCTCTCCCAGGCTCAGTCCCACTACCTGCAATATGGGACTCAGTTCTGTCCTACCTTACAGAATAGTTGTGGGGAGGACAACTAGTTGAAGCCCTCTGAGCATATGAAAGTGCTTTGCAAAGGGTAGGTATTATCATGGAGGGTAAAGCTATAAATGGTCTTTAATGTATAGTCTCTCCAGGCTATTTATAGTCTTTAATTTCCAGCCACCAGGCTCTCAATAGTCCTGGTGGCTGGAAATGTATGAAAGGGTTCATTAAATGGCCTTTACACGCAAGGTACAAATGGATACATATATGGATATTTGGGGTTTCTTTGTCCCAGTATATGGATAATTATTGTTAATCCAAATAGTGTGTTCTCTTAGGTATTAACATATCGGGATACATATTATGAATGCAACTAGTGAGATAGATTTGTTTTCCCCAACCTTAAATATTGTTTGTTCGTTCGTTCTTCCTTCCTGCCTTCCTTCCTTCATATCATGTGGTTTGGTTGTTTTTTTGTATGGCACAAAACAAACAAATAAAAAGATAGTTATAAATTATCTCCAGGTAGCCTCATTTGCTGGGTAACATGAGTACAAAGCTGCTTTTAATGAATGAATAATTAAATTTTAATATTTCTTGGCCACTGTTCTGGACAGAAAGTTGGCTTACATCAGTAAGACATACTAGTAACCAGTGGAGCTGGTGCAGTGTGATGGTTATATGATAGGATCAATTGGTTGTTTATCAATTGATCACATAATACTTGTGTGGCCACATTCTGCATCAACTGAACTTTCTGAACTGTTTCCTACCTCAAATCTGGGAATCCAAAGTATCCTGTCACCCCTTTGACAATGTCTGGTGTGGGAGGACTTGGATTGCTGTCTAAGCGTCCCTGAGGTTCCTAGACAAGCATTCATTCTAAAAGGGAAGGCAGGAGACAGGGAACTGATGGCCAAGGAATCCAGATACAATTGGCACTGTCATTACTTTCTTCTTTGAGCAAGCACTACTATTGAGCGTTTGGATTTTTGAATATGATCTGTTAAAACTTTTATAAATCACTCTTCATCCTCTCTGGATTTCCTGGTGGGTACAATACATATAGTGTAACACAAACAATACCAGGTTTCTTGGTGGGTGAGCTGGGCAAGATATTAGTGCACAGTTCACACGCTAGGATGTCTGATCTCAGGGAGTGAGGAGCAGGCCACGAGATTTCGTCGCCTTTGATCCCAGCTAGCCAGCTCACATCACTTCCTCTGTTAGATAGAAAATCGCCTACTTCAGCTTGTCCAGTCTAATTGGATTCCATAATTCTCATCACTCGATAAAACGGCACTTGTGCTATATCTGATCTTGAACTCATTGTGCTTCCTTCTTCACACCTTACCAAAGACAGCCTCACTTTCAGAGGCAAAGCCAGGATAAGCACTGAGATGGATCGAACGAACTGCTGTGCTACTTTCTCTTGTGCAGAAAGGCAACTGAGTGATTTGGTGGTAGAACTGGGAAAAAGGTTGAGGGTGCAGCCTTCCTGTGCTTGGGAATGTATGCAGATGTATTTAAGGGGGCAAAACCTCAACAGATATTTGGTTTGGACTGGCAGATCCCTACCCTAACCCTGTAAGAGAGAAATCAATTTGGAGAGAGCTTTGGGTTAACATACTTTCACTCATAGCTTCTCTCCCTCCACACTAGCACATTTCCTTGTTCTTTTGTGATTGTTCTACTAAAGACCTAAATGAAATTATTCTCAGCTCTAATTTAAATGTCAGGTATAATTACCACAGCAAAAATCCACTTGGCAGTGCTCTTCCTTGCATGGAGACATTGTCTCGATCTCTGGAGAGGGCAGGAACTAGAGGCAAGGTCTCTGAGAAGACCTGATGAGAAGCAGGTTTTGTGGGAATGGGTTGTGTTTAAAGTAGAACCATGTATCCAAAGATTAGAAAGCTATATAAACAAACAGGAATAATTGGACTAAAGCCATTCTCATGAGCTATGAGTGAACTGGAATCAGATGCAAATCCTAGAATCTGTGCATTCCTACACTATAATTAATTTAATGCAATTGCTTAACTGAATGCAATTAATAAACATAATGCAATGTAATGTAAGCCACCCAGGCAGCCTCACAGCTATGGGGTTCAGCATGCAAATTCAACAAACAAATTAATAAAATAATAAATAAATATCCTGAGTCATGTCCAAAACTCTAGAGAAGAACTTAAACTCCAAATTCAATGTCTGCCGTGGTCCCTTGCAAGCCCTGCATTTCAGAATCTTATCCATGGTTATGTTAATTTTCAGAGACAACAATGTATCCTGGTAATCTGCTTCTACAGGATACAAAAGAAAAATCTGATTTTAATATGGTAGAACTAATGCATCATATCTAAATAATAATGTTAGCACAAAGAACTGAGTATTCTATATTGGTCTTTTGTCTGGGATGAATATTGAGTTATATTTAAGCTACATTCTCTCTCTCTCTCTCTCTCACACACACACACACACAAAGATGTGAAAAGAGAATTCCACCAAGAAGTAGATTTGTGTGCACAATCCAGTAGCCTGACCTTTACAACCCCCATTAATTCCCATGGAGCTCGAGCAGAAGAACTTCTCAGTGTTTTGCACAGCACATTGACAAATTGGAGGGCCCCTTCCAAAATTCTTTCTGTGTTTCCATGGATACAAAATGTTTTGTTTTACATGCCCTTGTAAAATTAGCCATTCTTGATGCAACTCTTGCTACCTAGTCAATTAGTAGTTTTTTCTTCTCATGCTTCACTTTTTGGGTCCTCCCCCTATGTTCTCCTTGAAAGGTAAAGGGTTGAGACAGGAACTCTCAACAGAACTAGCAGCTTTTGTGCTGTGTGACTGTATATGCCTGATTCTGTCCTGTTTCCTGTTCCTTCTCCTTGCCAGAGATTCTTAAGTTTGGAGCTACTGACCTTCCATGGCCTCTGCTACAAAAACCATTCACAGCTTTGCTTTTCTTGACAGTTTGTTTTCTGACAGCAAAAGGGACAAGTAAATCAAAAGGGGAAAGAACCGCTTTGGGGCAGTACCCCAAATTATGGGTTGTCATTATGGGTTGCCATTATGTGCAAACCGGCTGCCTGTGTCAGGCATCACCATTATTCCTTTGGAATGGCGCTAAGGTCTCGGTGTGGGATGCTGAAGAGAGGTCAAAGTGCTGCCGAAGAGCAATGCGCTCTTCGGAACTAGTGCTTGGATGAAAATTCTTGGATATTTCTTTAAACGGTGACCTTGAGTCCTAAATGGGGCATGACATGATAGAACTCCTAATTATCACTTCCTAGAAATAGAACACCAGCAGTGGAACCACATGACTAAAGAGCTGCCATTATTCTTGGCAGTCTTGTTTGCCAGCCTGAGAAATAAGACCTTATCTGCTTAGTATTTTAACAGCTCTTCTTTCTGCTTCCTTTAATGAGTAGAATAGTCTTGGAGTCACAAAGTGTATCTTTTGGTCAGAAACTATGTAGGAAAAAGTTCTTTTTGACACAAAAGTAAATTTGGCAATGTTATTGATCTAAAGCGGGGCTTACCCTCAACAGTGTAATTTGCTTCCTTAAAAGGTGTCTTCTGTCGCAGCTTAAATGAGAAACAGCTAAACTGTCCTTTGCTTGTCTCTGTAGTAGAGGAATAATCCAAGGCACTTACTTCTGGGTTTCCAAGGCAAGATCCTTTTAATACCAATTAGTTCATTACAGAATGTACATCCCAATCCATATAGTTTGCTTCAGGAATGTTTTCAACTTAGGAATGATTCTGCGTGTTTTTGAGATCAGATCAATGTGACTTGCACCAAAGACTGACAGACAAAGCACTCTGGAAGGTTTCACCAGACAGTTTATTCCAGTAAGTGATGAGCAGTCCTAACCAAAGATCGGTCTGATCTGAGAAGAAGCTGTCTCACTTGGTCCTTTTGTGTTGGAACGATTGGTTTGCCCTGCCATGTAACTTTAGAACTGCAATCCTACAGGGGGCTAGTCTCATGTACACGTGTTTAGGATTGGACTTTAAGGGTGCAATCCTATGGTTCCTAGGGATATCTGAGGAGAGTTCAGATTCCCCCCACGATTGGAGTCAGTGTTACAGCTTCAGAAGGGGGAGTCGGAAATCCAACCTCATGCTCTGAACCCTCTCAGCTGGCACGGAAGGAACCACACTGGCTGCCCGGCACTGGTCAGAATCTCAACCCTGGAGGGGAAAGAAAAGGGGTGTTCTGGTGGGTAGGGAGGGAGGAAGCCAGAGAGGACAGGGCAGGATATCTTGAGCTGCTCCTGGACTCCTTCCTTCCAAAGTGTTCTTGCTGGATGGGCAAAAACCATCACCTGGTGAAATGCATTGGGTGAGAGGACGGAGATGCAAGGACTGCCCCTTCTACTCCTCTCAGCTTGCATTAGACAACTGGACATTTCCAAGTTGGGGGCTTCAGATCACCAAGGCACAATTGACAGAGTGGTGTCCTAAGTGCAGAAATGTTCTTGTAGGGAGAACTTTGAGAAAGCTTGGTTTGTTTGAGTCCCTTGCAGTAGTGGAAGGATTTGTATCCTGGAAGAGGCAGCCTCTTACCAATGTTATGGGCTTGCTGCTCAGAAACTGGAGAGTCTTACCAGATCTTTTAATCATTTGGCTGTTTCCCTTCTGGATATTGATTGCAGCAAGACAACAGGAAGTTGCCCATTCAGACCAATTTAGTAAATCCATGTTAATAGTTTTACTATGAATGTACAAAAGTTCATGCTGCTAGCATTAAGAGAGTCAATCAATGCTCTGTCTCTGTAATCGTATGGAACTTTCTTCTGAATCAACAGCTGGAGGAACCCAGTTGTGCTGCTTCCAAAATGTCCCAGAACACGCATCTCTGGTTGTGTTTGTCTCTTTCGTGCTTCTGTGGTTTTGATCCTCTGTGATTTGCTGATTGTGTTTGTCCTGCCTGTGACTACGCTCAGAAACAGCAGGCTAGATTTACACTTAAATGAAAGGGAAATGCATCCATACAGAGGGCATGAAACTGGTTCTAGCATTTTGCTCGTAAGAGCCTTTAATAACAAGGGAGTACATCAACTGGAATTGGTGATATTTCAGGGAACTTGGACAAATAGTAAGTTAACAGCCTGTCTGTGGATGGAATTTAATATACTGAAAATACAAAATAGAGAAACTAGGAAGACAAGTTGATTTAGGAGCTGGCCTGGTTCATGCTTACAACATTGTTGTTTTTTAAACAGTGAGTTGTCATGATGTTCATACTTGACTGGTAGAACCTGAAACTCTTGTCTGCCTCTCCCCAGCAAGAATTAGATGCCAGGTAGCAGGAGTGATCAAGTACCTGAACTCTCATGCAGGGTCTTTCATGACAGCCCAGGACTTAACCCCCCCCCCCCCAAACCAAACCACCCTGGGTTGTCTTTATGTGCAAACCACACTGAATGACAACAGCCTTTTAGGAGCTCTTTTATTGACTAAATCTTTTCTTGTTCAGCTGATCTGCCCCTGGGTTAAGCTGGCGCTAGTCAGCTTACAAAGTGGAACTGCCTAAGTTTCTACATTGCTTCTTCATAAAATCGAATAGCCTATAATTCAGCAATCAATGCTAGGGATATGATAAAAAGCTTGGAAAGTGAATGCCTGTTTCATCGTGCACAATGCCCTGTGTAAATTATGATCTGTGGGCAGAGCTCTGGTAGCGAAAGGATGAGCTCTGTCATAGACATTTGGAACGACTCAAAATCCCCTGGTCCTTTGTCAGTATTCAAGGCAAATTCAAGGCAGATTTCAATTCCCAGCTACTTGATCTTCCTGGACTAGAACCAAATACTTTCTGATACAGCACTGTCCAGAATGTCTTTGCTAAAGCATTTCAGGGCTTCTACATTTGTCTCACTGTATTTTTTAAGGAGTGTCTGTACCTGAGAGGTACAAAGCAGGGAGCAGATGCTGATTGCTGGAGCACAACCATTGACTGTGTTAACTCGGGCATCTCTAGTTCAAAGATTAGCTTAACCATTTAACATTCCCAGCAATCATCTCATGGCATGTTCAGTATGAACATTCATTACCCATTCATTACGGTGGAATTGGAGATGAGAGTGTGGTTTGGGGAACCAAACAACTATGTTCACCAGCCAACTGTCCCTGCTGTTCAGGCATATGCTATGTATGTATGTATGTATGTATGTATTAAAACATTTCTATGCCACCCCATCGCAATAAAGCCTCGGGGCAGCTTACAACAGTTTTTCCAACTTTGCACATAATATGCTTGCATATGTGTGTGCAAAGAAGACAGTAAAACATTAAAATGCAGCCTGCCGTTTGCAATGTGAGATATTGCTGGTTGAAAACTAGGAGGCACAAGATACGAGAAGCACGAATGGCCACAAAATGCCCGCGACATGATTCTGGCAATCATGGCTAGTGCCACACTGATGTCTGGCCAGGACAGAAAGGTGCTGCTCTGAGCAATTTACTGCAAGGGCCAGCCCAAACTGATTCGGTGGCTGAAGGCAGACATTTTCTGAACTATAGGGACCATCTAGCTGACAGAGCAGAGAGGTCAAAAAGAATTTTGTTCCACCCAATTTGTAAAGAGCTGTTGCCTGAACTTGCCACTTGCGGATTCATCCACAGGATGAATTGCTCCATGCAGCACAGTGAGTGTCATGAGCACATTTCGGACATGAATGGAGGGTTTCCAGTTCCGCCACTGGGCCCAAGGTATGCTTGAAGAGATTCCCGACATTGTAAAGAGGTGAGGGAAAAGCTGCTTGGCTCAAGTGTCCAGTGTCTTCTGTTCTTAACACACTGCATCATGCGCCTTCACTCACAAAGTAGATTTGCTAGGTGAGTGGCATTATTATGTTGAAGGACCAGCTTTTCCCCTCCTGTGAGAACCCACCGTGGCTTTCATGGTCTTTGCTCTTCCACTTTGTCTTCGGAACAGCCCTTGGAAGTACTCGTAGCTTTGGCTGACAGTCAGAGGCTGACCCAGAGTCACCAGGACATAATCCTCGTGTCTTCTGACATCCCGTTTCCTGCTGTGAGGGAGCAAGACAGGTGGCAGGAGAAGCAGAGACCTTCCCCTCTGCATTCTCCATTCTTTGCTGCTGTGCTTTTCAGCTTTTCTGGTGGGAGAGCTTTGGAGAGGGAGGCAGAATTCTGGGAGAGGCCCAGCGGAATCATATCCTGGCCTCTTTGCCTCCTCTCTGCACTCACCAGGATACTCCTATTTCTCGGAGGTCAGCTCAACCTTCGGACCTCTGAGAAGCAGGCGGCTTGCCTCTCTCCATGCCAGTCTGACTCCCCCCTTCAGTGTCTCTGACTTGAGAGGGAGGAATCCAAACTCTCCTTCATCCCTGGGATCTTTGCCCAGGACCATAGGATTGCTCTCCCATTGAGAGCATGGACTAGAACCCAGAAAAGACCAGGGCCCAGAGCTCCTGAGTCCCCCAGTCTAACCACTGCACCTCTCTGGTTTTCTGTTGAATAGATTGCGTGGAAGAGGGTTTTACTTATGTGTAGCCAGGGTAAAAAAAGACATTGATTGTGTATGCCAAGGACTGAACCCTCACTGAGCACCAGGCCTGCTTTTAGGTGGCTTGCCCCATGAATCATTTCATTCCCCCATATTGGTTTGCAGAAGTTCCTGTGATATTCCCAAAAATTAATCACCACCTTACAAATAGCCATAGGGGCAGAATGCTAAATATTGCACCTTCATCCGGAGGAGTTTTGAATCATCGGCAATCATTCTGCCGCACCCTGAGGATCATATCAGGTACAACAGGGCCCGAGGAAGCCTTTTGTGGAGCAATAGCTGCTTTTCCTTGAGTGACAACCAACCTGGTGTGAGTGTGGCACTAATTTCACAGATCAAGATAATTATCATCTCAATTTCTTCCCACACAAGCCCCTTTCCTCCACCTCCTGTGACAGTAAGGACTGGTTTCCATGGAGCCGTTCCATCCATATCTTAGGAAACACCCCCCATACCCCCTCTTCTCCCTATAGGCAGTCTTTATGTGGTTTCCATGGAAACAACAGCGAAGGGATGCATCTTGAGCACGTGAGCGTTGCTTTGCACAAGCTTTAGAAAGCTGCATCCATGGTGCTTCTTCTGCAGCAGTCTTGGGCAACATGTAGCAGGGTGCAGCCCTGCTACTGGAAAACAAGGCCCATGTTCCCCAGGCACTTCATTCAGTAGCAGGATCATGGGGAATCAGCCTCTTTCAGCGATGGGGCACAGCACCCAGAAGGTTTTGGGGCACCTCTTCTGGTGAGTTCTGTGCTGTGTCCCCTGCGGTTGACCAACTGATCCAATATGGTTAGCAAAGCAAATACACCAGGAGAACACGGATCAAGCAACTCTACGAAACAGTGGACAACACGCAGCCAGTGCTGCAGTGCCTGTGAATGTCTGAGCCCCGCTGTGAAGGTTCATGTAATCAGAGAGAGTAGAGTTGGAAGGGGCCATGAAGGCCACTGGGTCCAGCCTCCTGCTGTAGCAGGTCACCCAGTTACACCCTCCCACTCAGATGACCATCCAGGTTCTTTCTGAATGCCCCCAGTGTGGGATAGCCCAGCATCTCTCCAGGCAGCCGGTCCCACTGTCATATTGCTCTGACAGTGAGGAAGCCTTTTCAGAAGTGGTTTGTACACTCAGGGCGACCTGCATGTCCTGTGCACCTGCTCTTGCTTCAGAAGCCAGAACTCTCTAGGTCAGCCTTCCCCAACCTTGTGCCTTTCAGGCACATATGGACTGCAACACCCAGAATTCCCAGTCAGTGGCCCTACCAGATGGGAATTCTGAGAGTTGTGGTCCAAATGCCTCTGAAGGCCACCAGGCTGGGGAAGGCTGACCTAGAGCGTTACCGGTGCCTGTCTCCCACACATGGAGGGACAGAGTTGGTGGGGTAGCAGATGGCTGATGCAAAAGGGACTTTGTGAAGAATCAGTCCTTTAAGTAAGACTATTGGGAGAGAAAGGAACTGAGACCTGGGATTGATGGTCCTATAAGAATCATGAAATTGGAGGTAACATCTACTCTTGGTGTCTCTGGATTATTGCTCATGGATTGCAGGGTGCCCACAGACAGCTTTTTTGCCACCAGTGTGGCTTCCTACCACCACTGATTTCTAAGTTGCTTCTAGATCATTTTACTTATGCATTTATTTTTAACCAGTAAACTGGCATGCTTCGAAGTGAAAGGCTGGCATTTATCATCCTCTTCATTTGGGTTCAAAAGAGTGGACCTGAAGTCAGACCATGCCTTATAACCGAGTTCCCAGGTTCCTCGTTTTTCTTACAGTCTTGCCCAGGAAATAGCGATTGCCCTTGCCCAACATGGCAGCCAAGTTGTGAAGGGACAGCACCCCCTAGCAGCCATGGGGAGAGTGGCTGCTGAATTCTCTCAAAAGTCTGCATGAGGTACTGACCCGAAAATAGGGGATCCCTGATTTGCAGACCTGCATCAAGGATGATATTAGGATAATTCTAATTTTAAATGTTTCTGAGCGTATCATCTAGGTTTTAGTTTTAGGACTGAGAGCAAAGCAACAAGAAAATGACTCATACCAGGTTACTAAAAGTTTCCTTCTCTGTCATGCAAATTCACTGGTTCACAACTCAGTTAAGTGAACAGATCAAACACCATAAAGAAGTGCAGTTTTTCAGTTAAGTACAGCCCCAGCCCAGGAGACAAAAAATGCTAAAATGCAAACTTGTCATTTCCTGTCATTTCTGCTGACAACGAAAAACATCCTGTGCCAATCAGTATATGGCCAGTTCAAATGTGACTTTAGTATGGCTGGACATATGCAAAACCCACATAATTTTCTTGTGGCATATGTAGGTTTAAAAAATCGACCCTAAGACACTGGGCCAAATTTTTGGTCTATTTTCCTACAGATGATACATAGCCCCTTTCGTTGGATCCAGGATTCGCTGCTTAGAACAGATCCATTGAAATCAATAGGTGAAGAAGTCATGAGTAACTCAAGTCCCATCGATTTCAGTGGAGCTACTCTAACCAAGGCTGGACCTGATCCATTACTTATAATGATGAAAATAATCAATGTACATGGAAGATGAAATTCTGATTCGAATAAAACTTTAAAGTGCAGGAAGAAGAGAGTTTATCTGTGGTCCATTTGCCCATCCTTCAGGATCAGCTATTGTTTGTTTATTTATTATATTTAGATGCTGCCAAGCAGCCCTAAAGGCTTTCTAGGTGGCAGGTAGGGATCAGAACCAAAATACAATCTTAAAATTGCAAAATACCAAAACGGCTAAACTTCAAGTATCAATAGTATCACACTGCTTTTGCCTGATCCATTTGCTTTGGAGGCACCTTGGGTGAAAGGACGTGGGGGGTGGGGTTCCTGAGTCATGGCGTCCCACATGTGGAACTCCTGGACCTGTTAGAGCACAGATACGAGGTTGCCTTCCCCCGTGTCCACACTGTACCAATCTTCAAGCTTCTTCTCATTAAACAAGCCCTTTCTTCTGTACATCAGTATTATTTACTGACTGCTATTATTTGGGAGGGGGGTGAATGGGTAGATTGTGTTCTTTTGTCTTTGCTGCTGCTTTTAGCTTTTTGTCAATGTGTTTTAATTATAGGCTAGCATTATTAGGTTTTTCACATTTTGTAAGCCACTTCGAGCAGCTCCTTCATTTGGCGTGCAAAAGCAGGGTTATAAATCATCCCTTCAGGGGGTACAAAATTGTGCTGCAAGACAGACCTGTGTAACGCTGACATCTTATCAGCAGACATTAAAACCAAAACAAATACACACACTCCCAAAAAACTCTGGCTAGATGAAGCACCTCGTATTTTAAAAGTGCCTGAAGCTTTCACTGCTCTGAAGAGAAAGAACTCAGGAGGGGGGAAAGCCTTGCTATGCTTTCTGTCTCCCATTGTCATTTCAACAATAACGAATCCTGCTTCTTAAGAGTCCTCAGGAGCAGAAGTGGGAAGATAAGTGATTCATAATTGGAAGGTGGGAAGGAATATTTTGAGGCCAAATGATACATGATGAGGGAGAGTGGCAAGGTGATGTGAAACTCCATAGTGGGAAAAGTTGTAAGGTAGAAATATGTTGTTAAAAGTTGCTGCATTGTATTTTGCACTGGGGGTTACTCTTTTGATTCTCTCCATGTGCAACTTGGAGAAGACAAGGACTGTGCAGGACGTCTCAGCAAAATTAACTTCCTTTGGATTTTAGTGTTTATATGGCTGGGGCCAGAGGCTAGTTCAGAAGTAAGCACTTCTTAACTCTCTTCTTGTGGCTATGGGAACATTTGGTAATTGAAACTGTTCTGGGCACCACCACAAAAATTCAGCCCAGGGCAGGGTGGCCAAGGGCAAGTAACGTGCCCAAAAGTTGCGTAGAAAGCAGAGGTAATTTCTGAAGCCCAACACACTAAGCAAATTCTTTGAACCCATCAGCACCACCAGGAATCAGGAAATGTGATTCTTTTTTAAAGTGGGAGGATTTGGGCAGCTTGGTGGGCCCCACCCTCACCAAAAAAAAATGTGCAGGGCCATATTGTTGCTTATAAACACTAGTTAGAGCTACTCCTTCCTTCCTAGAGTAGAAGTGCCACCTTTTTTGCCCTGAGGGATGCGCCTAATGTCAGAGGGCTGTGGGCACATGGATGCCTCCCTGCCCACTAGCTCTCGGGTTCAGTGGCCTCCCTTTCCCCCGCGATGACAGAGCTGCTTCCCCGCCACTGCTAGTGCTGGGAAAATAGCAATCTCCGAAGCAAGCCCAGCAAAACGGCTGTCCCTGTGCTGCTAATCACAACACTGGAATAACAGGTTCTCCCAGTGGATCAGCTGGTTGTGGAGGGAAGCAGGAGAGGGGGGTCCTCCCAGCTTCGCAGCCCTGTGCTCAATCCATCTCTCCCTATAACTGTCTCAGACGGGGATGAAGGTGAGTCTTGTCCACAGAGAACGGTGCTAGAGCATCTTTTCAGAGGATCGGCAACCATGCACTGAGATGGACCACAGAAACAGTAATGGCAAGGATCAGCGGGTGATAAAAGCTGGGGAGGGATAAAAGTATGGAGGGAGACCAGTCCGAGTGGTGAAAGCAAAAGCTGTAGAAGCAAATGCACTGCTAGATTGCTGTAGAACCGCCATGGAGGACGGGAGGAAAGGTCTGGACACCCTTGCAGGGGGACAGTCTGGTCCTTGGGGGCTGCGGGCTGTGCATCCCTGGCCTAGAGCACCTCTCTTCTCATTGGAGGGAGGAAGCCACCTGATGGATAGCAGCTGTGAAGTGCTGCTGAATGAGCCCAGCACAGGGTCAATAAAACTCTCCCCTTACAAAATCTCAGTGTTGCACTCAAATCTCAGACCTCTCTTGGATGTTTTGCAAGCACGTTTCAAACAGGGCTTGCCAAACTCGCTCTCTGAACAATGGAATAACCAAAGCTGCATGGAGAATAGAGCTGGGCTGAACATAGAGAACTGGGAATTTTACTCCGGTAGACAGAATTCTAAATGTGAAAAGTGTGCTTGCAAACTTGAATGGCAGTGGCCAAAACCTGTGCTTTCCAACAAACCTCGCTTGACAGTATCCGCATTCATTCAGGAATGGGAGTCTGCAGTGTGCCAGCTTGGCCCGAGCACTTCTTGACAAAATAGGACTGAGTTAAATAGATGAGACCTCTTTATCCAAGGGGCGTATTCCTTCTAGTTCTCTCTGACACCAATGAAGGCTGTGATAGATCAGTCCACATGCACATCAAGCACTGGCGAAGCGCATGTAGCCTGTAAGAGACGACATTGACAGAGTGCTGGAATGATCATTCAGTTAGCATCTGGCCTCAGAACAGCTTTGCAGGGCTATTCTCTCTCTCAAAGAAATGGATTGATCACTTATTATATCTGCACGAGTCTCTGTTTGGAAAAGCATTGCCAGAAGCTGGTGGGAGGCTGTCGTGTTTTGCCACAAACTCTTGCATATGCACGAGTAATATTTGCTAGCACAGGCAGACAAGTTGCTCTAGCTGTTGACAGAGATTTACAGAGTCCCTAGAGTTGTACCCTTGTGGTGTCATGTGTGGATATAAACGTGTTGTGTGTGTGTAGCTATTGCTCTTTTGATGGGGCCAGTTTGCCAGTAGGAGGTTTGAAGAAGCACCTTTCCCCAGCAGCAAATATGGCAGGCTTGCTCATCCTTGTGGTGATGACAAAGGGACACAAGAAAGAAAGTCTGATCAGCTATTGTGTGAAGCAAGGCCACTGAGGCCGGTGCTGAGCATCTGAATCTGACAGACCACTGTTATGGAAAATATGCCCGTCTTGGTTCTTGAACTGGGGTCCTTTGGGATTTACGTACCTCCATTCAAAATGCAATGCCTGCTCCGTTGAATGGCAGTGACGGCTCTAGTCACAGGAAAATGTATACCGCTGATTATCCAGCGGTCA
This sequence comes from Varanus salvator macromaculatus, assembly GCA_023646645.1. NCBI lineage: Eukaryota > Metazoa > Chordata > Lepidosauria > Squamata > Varanidae > Varanus > Varanus salvator. The sequence continues at coordinate 5,537,104 of JAIXND010000621.1, forward strand.
TGATAAACATTCAGGAGCAACCTTGAAAGAGAGACCTGCCTGTTTACGTTAGCATACCTCTGTGCAGAGATATGTGTGTTAAATAAATGAAAGGTGAGCATAGAGAGACTTTGGATTGTGGTTGAACCTGGAGTTATTGTGTTGTTTGGACCCAACCAAAATAACAAGCCATGATGAGCAACAACAAACCATGGGTTCTCTTCATGGGTTATTTGTGGTTAGCAAGCCATGGTTTGTTTGTGTACTTGGGTTCAGACAACATGATAGCCTATGATTCAACAGCATACTATATTCCCTTTTTATGGGTTATTATTAATGCTGGTTTTCTAGTCGCCTTTCTTGTCTGTTCTTTCCTCCTGCCTTTTACCTCCAAGTACCGGCCACATGCCAATCACATGTGCCCAGTAGCACCAGGTTTCTAACTTGGCTCCTTCCTGCCCAGCTACTTCTGGAACACATTGCTGGAAGGATTCAAGCCGTCTGCCTGCTGTTTGCTCCCTGTGTTTTTCCTGGGCCTCAGTTGCCTCCCCCAACTTCTGCCACGCACTGTCCTTCACCTGCAGGCCCCAGCCACTGCTGCCACCACTGCTATTCCAGATCCAATCTGCTGGTGACAGCAGGATTCAGGGGCGTGTATTTATTCATTTGTTTATTTTAAACTTTTTAAGACCATCCCTTACCATAGTCGCAGAACGGTTCAATAGTAAGACAAAAATAAAATAAATCACAGCATCCCAATCAAATTCTTAACCGATCAACAATAAAACCCATATTAGAATAACAGTCAAACCTTAAAATACTGGGAAAATAAAAAGGTTTTAACCTGTGCCAAAAAGAATAAAGTGACGGTGCCAGGCAAACCTCTCTGAGGAGCGAATTCCACAATCGGGGTGCCACCGCAGAGAAGGTCCTTCTCCGGGTAGCCACCCTTCTAATCTCCTTCAAGGCATGAGACAGAAGGAGCAGGGCAGGCAGATGTTTTACAGGGAAACCCATGACTTGCAATCTGAGTACAGGTGCTGATCCTCACACCTGTGGGAACAAGGACTGATGATGGGAACAACCTGTCAACCTCAGTCATATTCATGGGAGACTGGAACTAGTGTGTCAGTGGGACTCCAAAGTCATTGCAGCTTTTATTATGAGCTCTGAGGAGTTATCCGTGCTGGTCCATGGAAATGAACCTGTTTGGGGCAGGGAGTGGAGTGCAACCCCATGGACGGCTGTTACTCAGAATAAAAGCTGTGATGGATCAGAAGCTTCAACGATGTGAGAGTCACTGACCTCCCTGTGCACGGTATGTGATGTAACGATCTTTGGAGCTGCAGAATCTGTGGCAGAGCATTTCCTGTACTCTGCAAGGCTCCGGCCCCTTTAAAATAAGGGCCACCTGTTAGAACTGCTTGCCGGCCCTTGTGTGCGTGTGCGTGCATTTCCGTGTAGGCCTGAGGTATACCAAATTTTCTTCCGGTTTCACTGTCAGTTGCAGCAGCCACAGCAGCTCTTGATGCCGTTTGGAGGCTCTCTTCTGCTTCTTGAAATGCCGCAGTGAGCTGTGAATTACTGCAGTTCCCAGACAGATTAAGGACAGTTTTATTAATGTGAACTGCCTTTTTAGCTGCCGAGTTTTTACAGCTGGACTCCATCTCTCTTCCTGTTGCTTTGGCATCAAGTGTTTACTTGCGGGGTAAGAGGAGTAGGTGGGTAAAACCCATAAGAAGATTTTACCTGTTCCTATCACTCTTCGTTTTTTCTTACAGAAGATTTTCTCGAAACTGGTGCCTTCCTTAATCCACCCACCCTGTTCTATTCTGCTCATGCTACGTATGCACAGATAGTCTTACTCGTGTACCTCCCTTTGGTTATTCACTGTAGCTTCTCAAGGGATGGGATGAATCCAATGCTGTGCTTTAGAGGCTTCCCCGATGAAGACAGTCACAGAAGACTGCCGATGCTCTCGGCTGTTCATTTAACCCCGTAAGTGCTGAGCTATTTGCTTCTTGGGAGGTCCTTTAATTAAGTGCAGAAGCTGAGCACTAGAGGGGGGTGGACGGGAGGAAAACTCTGAACAGTGCATTGGGTGATTACAAAGGATTTTCAGATACAGGACTGCATGGAAGCAGGACAGGGCTGAAGCAGCTTGGCTTGCCTAGCCTGCAGCTTGAGCGTCCTTGTTTTCGGGTTGTGTCGGGCAGAAAGTGGGACAAGAGCCTGATTCTGATACCCACAGATAGTCATCCTTTTTGATCGCTGGCGTTTTGAACAGAGAGCACAGCATGCATGAAATGTGGTTCTACAATAGTCACCTTTCCAAAACTGACACGGTTATGAACCTGCAGCCAGGAAATCCCCGTGGCATGGGATGGGATCAGCATTAGCTAAGGAGCTGCATCTGTGGCGTAAGAATGACAAGACAGCACGGTTCACGTGCTTTGCTGACTTGCAGGTTGTCAGGATTTGACCTAGTTAATTTGTATTTGGCACCATTTCCCCCCGTCTGGACCATTCCTGGGTCGGAAGCTCCTGGCACAGTTTGGGTCCGCTGGGGTGCTTTGTGTGCATGATGCAGCAGAGCAGCAAACAGTTACGTTCAAATCTTCCGTGCAAATGTTTGCCAAACTTTGGTTGCCCACTGCTGGTTTGCAATTATAATATGCAAATATGATCCTGTTTAATGCTAATAGGAGCGGGGGTAGAATAAAAATTCTGCACTGAGGAACTTGGGAAAAAGGCAATTCTTTGCTTTCCCAGGAGATCAGTGATTCCACTAAATGATCCCAGGAAGCAGGCATTGGTTCAAGTAACATCTTTTGCTCCTTATGTTCAGTTTGTTCATTATGTAATTCGGGCTTCTCGCTCCCTGTTCCTTCTGCAATTCAAAACTACGAATGGTCTGGAAAATACTTGGATTACCAATTAAATATCCCAATGCGTTAACTACATCATTTTGTTATAAAGCAGCCTGACTTCAGTCTGACTTCACACATCTTGCCCTTGTTATTTTGCAAGGCCTGTTAGTCCATGGCGTGTACTGGTGTGGTGAGATTAGGGTAGGCACGGCGAGTAGGTGGGGAGATATCAGCTTTTGCCAGTGCTTCTGCATCTCATGGATGATCTGGGATCTGAACGGAGGGTTTCAAAGACCCTTCCGCTGACACAGAACGTTCTTTCTTTACCTCCAGCCTTAAGGCAGCATTTTCACAGAGGGGTAGGGCTGTCATATTTAGCAGTGGGTTTGCCTGTGAGAGAAGGCTTCCCAGAATATGAGCTCACAGTGCAACAAGCGCACAACTATTGTTGTCGTGCTCTGCAGGATCCAAATATGCTACATTTCCATGTGCTAGTTCAGGTCTGCATAGCAGAGGGCCTGCGATGCCAGATAAAGCCTGCCAGCCAGCCATTATGGTCTGGCAGATGCTTTATGCTCTCTCCCCTTCAGTTTGCCGTGTTGCAAACCAGGGCAATCAGCAGAAACAGGAAGCCTGCAGGGTCCCTGAGGAGCCAACTTCCTCAGCTGTTGCACTGATGACAAACCGTGAATGCCAGCTCTAACCCCAGTGCTGGACTTACTGCCATGGTGTGCTATTGGCACAGGCCTTGGAAGGAGACAGCAACACGTACACAAGTACCTTGATTTATTCTGTAGGCTTTCGATGGCCTGTCTCTTCAGGGTGGAAGGGAGTATTCACCCTGAGACTAGCCAGTTTCAGCCCTAGTGCAAGTCTGCAATTTGTAAGCTGAGTGCTGCACGCCTTGGGTAATACGTGGCTTGGCCAAATCTTAAAGGTGTGCATGAAGAAAGCAGCAGTGTGGTTGTCCTGCTCACATTGCAAGGCTATCCTTCCCCACCTGTGAGCCTTTGCTTGTGGACGGGGACTGTGGACATGATGCATTGGAGCTTGTCAGGCCATCCCACAAAGGCAGAGCTGCGGTGGCAGCAGCACTTGGAATGGACCTCTGGATTAGCTCCAGTGATCCCATGGCCCCTAGACCACATCTAGGGGGCCATGGGAAATGCCAGATCCTCTGATCTGAGGTCAGGGGTAGAACTCTGTCCCCAGAGCTGGTGATCTGCTCATTGTTTCTCCTTCCTGTGCTGCAGCCATCATGAACGAACGTGATTGTGTCTCTGAGGTCATAAAAGTGGCACAGAGAGGGGATAAAAAGGCAGGGAGAGGAGGAGACTAAGGCTGCCAGGATGCCAATGCCAAACTCTGGCTGCAAAGAAGCAAGGGTCACTTCTACTCTTTTGCTGCTCTGCACTGGATGCTTGTGAGGCATACTTGGTAGGACTGCACCCAAAAGAATTGCTCCCCCTCACTTTTATCCACCCTTTCCAAGCATCTTCCAAGGGCTGTCATCTCAAACTGGCAATACTTGCAGTAAAACAAAACGTCAAGCCAACACGTGTCTCCAATATTTTGCTATTTTTAGTTTCGTGGAGTAACAAGTCAAAATCTGAGCTCGCTGGGTGTAGTATTCTGATGGGGTTGGGAAGGGTTATAAATGGAAGCTAATAAGAGCGGCAGTCTCCAAACATCAGGATCTTTGCTGGTTTATCAGAAGCTCATCAACAGAGAGAAACCCACCGTAGCCAGCGTGCCAGCTGCCACATTGCTGCCTTGGCGCCCTCTAGCATCGCCTCTTGGTAAAGGCTGCCTTTGTAAACAGAGCGGCACCGAGCTGCACTGCAAGAACCGCACAGCTGTAAGAGGCAAAGCTGGGATTGTCGTGTAGGTGTTGATCATGCCCAGTCTGATATTGTGTTGGAATGGGGGAGTTGTAGAGGCATGATATTTTGCTCAAGAATATATTGCAATAGATCTGAAAATGCACCTAAGTCCATTCCCCTGATAGCAAGATGGAGGGAGGGAGGGAGGGAGGGAGGGAGAGGGGTGGGCGGGCGGGCGGGCAGGCAGGTGGACAGACAGACGGATGGATGGACAGGCAGATGGATGGATGGACATACACACATACAGGAAGCTTTTCTGCGTAGGTTCCACCAGGAGATTTCATTTCGTTGTGTTATCTCCTCAGCGGTTGTGTGAATGCTGGTGCTCTCTTATAATACAGGAGATACAGACATTGCGATTTTAATAATTCAGCTGCAATGTACTATATATAAAGATCATCCAATGCATAATTCATGCCAAATTGTTTTACATTTCTTTAGATGTGTAGATGACGGGCTGATTTCTGCATCACCATCCTTGGAATCTGAGCTACAGTTTTGTCTGATTTCTATGGTGCTGCGATGTCGCAGATTGCTCATTTGGAGTAAATAGAGGGAGATCATTGTTAGTTAGTTCTTGATTTCGAGCCATTCCCTTTCGTCAAATTGCTGAGTAAACAATGGGACTGGTAAAAAATGAGCAACAGGTGCTCCGTGCAGCATTGGCAACTGTGAAAAGCCGGGCAAGCGATTTAGGGAGAGACCTGTATGGAAAGGGTGAAAAGCAGCATGCTTTGAAACCAATGACAAGCCTTTTACTGGTGATCAGAGGTGTTTTATTACAGATGATGGACAACATCTTTGCAAGTGGTACATTGGGAATTAAAATACACAGCCACATAAATGCAAAGAGCATGGACCAACTGCTTTCAGTTTGCTACTTCAGCTTCTAAAACCAGCTGCTACCTCACTTTTTGAGTAATGCGTTGCGAATATCCTGCATCCGTTCACCTCAACTTTTTCTGATAACGAACACACACACTTTCCACTGCAATGCTAACAGAAATGGAGCCAAGTGGGTGCAACTGAGGTTTGCATCATGCACCATGTTAAATTTGCAACATTACAAATTTAACAGCCTCTCTCTCTCTGGAACCTTAAACCGAGGCAGGAAGGAGAACTGACTTGCTCGGCTCCTGATTTTTGTGATATCCTGGAGGCTGGCTAGATGGCTGGAACCCTGAATAGGATGACCCCTGTTGGGAAGTGCTTCGCATATACTGCAACATTTTGCTGCAGGGTCCACTGATTAATAACTAACCTTGCCTTGTATGTACGCAGCTCAGTTTGTCAAGGGGCCAGAAACTGGAACATGTTTGCCTCGTAGTTCACCTGTTCTCCAAGGATTCTAGGAACTGTAGTTTGGTGAAGATGTGGAAAATGCCTTCCTCACGATCCCTCAGAGAAGTGAAGCTCTCCAAGATCCTTGGGAGAAGGAACTGATGTGAAACCAGTTTAGGGCCACCATTTTATGCACACTTATGTGGGAGTGTTTTTTATTTTTTATTTATTTATTTATTTTTCGATTTATATCCTGCCTTTTTCCTACAAAGGGCTCAAGGCAGCTTACATCATTCTCCTCCTCCATCTTATCCCCACCACAACAGCCCTGTGAGGTAGGTTGGGCTGAGAGTCTGTGACTGGCCCAAAGTCACCCAGTTGGCTCCATGGCCGAGTGGGGACTAGAACCCAGATCGTCTGAGTCCCAGTCCCACGCTCTTAACCACGACACCACGCTGGCTCTCCAAGTGTTATTGAATCATGTGACATTTGTTGCTTTAAAAATGCACATGAATGCCCTGCATGACTTGAGAATTCTTGGAACTCCCACCAAAATGGGAGCCAGGTATAAAACCAATCAATGTTGCATTATGCTTAGGTTAAAGATAATTTGACAACACACAACAGCAGCAGCAACAACAACAGAAAGCCTATAGCCTTCAAGGTCCAAATGGCTTCCAGATTTCTGAAGATTACAGCATGACGAAAATGAATGGAACAATTGATTGCGGCTTGACACGGTCCTTATTAAAACTAGTAAAGCAGTCGCTCTTCTAGATCCTTCCATGAAAAAGTAAAGGTTAATACCTCAGAGTGATGACAGAATCTTTTATTAAAGTCAAGTCATTATTAGACTATCGGTAGTTGCTGTCTTGCGGTGCTTTCAAGCTGAAATAATGAGCCAAACACACCAGAGAAAAATGCCTTCTGCCACTCAAAGAGTTTTTATGTGATAGCACTCTAACTCATCTGCGCTCTGGCTTATTTTAGCCATTTCTCAAAGGAAGACACAGTTCTTTGGCCCTGTCTCACCCTTTAATGCTGCACATACTCCTCCTTACCTATGTCCCCAAAGTTCATCACAAAGCCAGCTCACAGGTAGCTCTTTCAGTCACCTCCTCTTTTTCTGGTACCTTTCCCATACTGGCCTGTCTCAGATCTTTCCACTATAGCCAAGAACACAATACCTTCTCTCTTCTACCAAACTGCTGAGCCCAGCTTTTCACCTTAGCATCTCCTGTCACTCAGCCCTGGTGAGGCTTCCATCTGGTTTTCTAACAAGCTGCCCTTGTTGGTTTGGAGAAAACGTGTTTTGTGAGGGTAATTCTGCAGATTAGGCCAGGATGTGACCTGTATGCACTGTATGAGCCTTGTTTATTTATTTATTTATATTCATATTACGATTTATATCCTGCCTTTTTCCTATAAAGGGCTCAAGGCAGCTTACATCATCTCTCCGCCTCCATCTTATCCTCACAACAACCCTGTGAGGTAGGTTGGGCTGAGAGTCTGTGACTGGCCCAAAGTCACCCAGTTGGCTCCATGGCTGAGCGGGGACTAGAACCCAGGTTGTCTGAATCCCAGTCCCAGGCTCTTCACCACGACTCCACACTGGCTTGCAACTTGGTTTCAGTGCAAGTCGTTGTGAAGTGTGGGATGAGGGCGTTTTAGTAAATCTCAACAGATTACATGTGATTTTACTTGGATAAAAATGCTATATTGACAATGAGGAAAGAAGGAAATCAATATATGTCTGGACTGGCGGTACAGAGCCAGGGTGGTGTAGTGGTTCCAAGACTGAACTGAGACTCAGATCTAGTCCCCTACCCAGCTGCAAAGTAGCTCCATGGTATAACTGCAATAGAGCAGATGTTTGTCTTTTAATTTCTTCTGGTTTGTATGATTTGAAATTTAATACCAGGTTTACCTTGCTGAGAAAGGGAGGGAATGAAAGGAAAAGGGAAGGAAGGAAGGGGGAGAAAGAAGGAAGAAAAACTTTGGAGAACATGGGAGAGATCACGTCATGACAAAGCCCTGCACACTTCCATGAGGGATGACAATCCTCACGTAGAGAAACCCTCAGGAACATCTGGTTCTGATATCTGCAAGGCTCCAGGCATACAAATAGCATTGCTGATCGATGCTTGACGCACTGAAGAACCTAATCATGGTCCAGAAATAAAAATCAGGCGGAAGCAGTGAAATTAAGACTTTAATTGGGAATGTGAGGCATACCTAAAAGGATGACGTAGCATCGAACTTGCCGCCACTGGCATTTCCCTTGGAATGAGGCAATCCGACCCTGAGTTCTGTTCTTGCTCTCCTGCCCTGTAGAAATCAGGCTTTGGGCAACCGTAGTGATTAAAGCAATAACAAAGCAGGGGAAATGATGTTTTTGCTGATACACTCTGCTCCTTGGAACAGCTGTACTTTTCTGAATGAGAACACAAGCATTGCTCACTGTCAGACAGAGCCAGAATTGTGTGAGTCATTTGAAAGGACTCAATTATCTTCTAGTGCTAAGCAGAAGAAGCTGGGCAGGAGTTTTGGGGTGATATATAGAGAGGAGACACAGATAAAAACAGAAGCATGACTCACAGAAGGGTTCTTGTATCCTCCCATCTCTCTACAAAAAGACCTCTGCATCAAGAAATCTAATTAGATATAAAGAAGAGGTTATGTAGATTGACAATATTTGCATATATGTACCAGTTTTGCATAATTCAGATTGCAGCATGTTGCTTTCTGGGAGAGAGAGCGAGTGAGCGAGCGAGCACGAGAGAATGATCTTGCAGGGGGAAAAGAAAGCAGTGAAAGAGTCTGAGAAATAGCATCAAAATTGATATACCCACTTCTCAGATTTTTAAAATACAGGTGTGATATCTGCATAAATACAGATGCAGATATCTGTGAAAATGCAGATGTGTCCAGCTGCTGTATTCCAAGATGCACCAGAGTTTTGGTGATTAGTTCAAAGTTTTTTGAAAGGGATGCTCAGCAAGATCAAACCCCACCAAGAAATTTGGAAGCAATTTACGAAGGCTCGGATAAAATGTATAGCTCAGATTATAACAATTCCCAGAAGGTGCCAGTGTGCTTAAATATAATTTGTCAAGGAAGTCTTTGAGACAAGAAGTCTTCACATAGAAAGTGGAAGTCTTGCTCAAGTTTACAATAAGACAAACAGTGAAGAAACATGAAGAACAAATTGTTAATGGAATTAAAGGGAAAAAGCAAAAGAAATTCAGGGCAGCTGGAGAATGTTGGGAGCTGTAGGACTTCTTCTGTCTAAACATGCACAGGAATACATTCTGTGGATGCATCAAAGGCAAGAAATCCATCAGAGAATTTGCAGGATATTTAGATGTTTTGAGACCAGCTTTCCACAGCTGGCCGCTTTCCATATGTGTTGGACTGCAAGTCCCTTCATCCTGTCCAGCTGGGTCATTGGCCATGGCAACAGGGCAGTCAGATGGGCAAAGCCAGATCTCTAATTGGGCAGTGGACTTCTTCAGCTGCCACCTGCTGGGGTCAAGGAGTTTTTGCACTTGCTCCCACTCCCATCTGAAAGCCCGTCTTCCCCTTCCAAAGCAGGCAGATGTTCATGCTTTGCTGAGAGCCTCGACACCGTCAACTCCTCTTTCCCTCTTGCTCCTCCACCTCCTTCTCAGTATCAGATGAATTTATCTGACCAACCTGTAAAGAGAGAGAGGTGGACCCCTCTCTACAGTGGAGTGGCTTAAGGGGGTGCAGGACCGACTGCATGACAAACGCAACTTGGTCCCCCACAGAGGAGAACGCTTGGGAGGGGGCTGAGGTGGACCCCTTGTGAGTTCCACCAGTACCAATTACAGACATGCCCAGTTTCCATGTTCCTCTTGTACCTCTGCTGTTGCCACTCTTCTCCATGCCTGCAGAACAAAAAGCATGTTCATGTCTCCTTGCATGGGATGGCCTTCAGTAACATTTCAGCTGATGGAAATCGGGACGAGAACCCCTTTGCCAACCTGAACGGAAAGCCACAGGCCTTGCTTAGTTCCACGTGGGCTGGACTGATGGCATCTCGGACCCCTTTGCCAGAAGAGTCTGCTAACACCCACTGATGAACTCAGTCCCCTTTCAGGCAAAACTGCTCCAGTCTCAGAACATCCTGTACCAGCAGCTAAAAAGAATATGAATGGTTCCTTTTGTCCTGATTAAATCACACTGTGGAAGAACTGTCATCAAGATACCTCAAGATATATGCGGTGTGTTTGATTAACTCCTAAGATAAGAAGCTTAGAGCTATAGGAAAAGATTCTATGCTCCCCTGGCTAGAGGTTAGAGCGGGAGGGCCAAAATAATGAAAAATATATAGCAATTCAAAATCCGCATTTTTGTTGCAAAGAAAAGAGCCCCTGTAAAGCCTTTTTGTTCATGCTCTCTATGAATAAAAGGCACCTGCTTTCACACTGCCAAAACAACAAGGGTATTTCAACAAGTTGGCATATCATTGCTTAGGAAAAAAAAGGCAAGTGAGGGAAGCGTCATAGAAATGTACAGAATTGTGCCTGGTGGGGAAAAGGAGAGGCAGAGATAAGCATCTCTCTCTCTCTCTCTCTCTCTCTCACACACACACACACACGCACGCACGCACACCACTAGCACCCAGGGTCAACTTGTGGAATGTTTAGAAAGAGATACAGCAAATGGTCATGGAAAAGAAATGAGCACCGGGTTGTTTCGGGGTCCAGAAATCAGACGCTGGCATAAGAACCTTTGGTCCTATGCTGAACTGAATGGACTCTCAGCTCTTCAGTATATGAAAACAGTGAACTGTTTGTAATATCCCCGTTACTACCTTTATTCTCATAGCAAATATCACTTCATGAGCCTCCCATTACACATGATTGAAGGCTTTGTACCTGCATCTCTAGGTCATACGGATACTCAGCAATAGCCCTATCTTCCCCTGATTTGCAGCTTTTTATAGATCATTAGAGAGATTCCTCCTCCTCCTAGATAGGCAGTGTGGCATAGTGGTTAGATTGTTGGACTAGGACTTGGGAAATCCGGGTTCTAGTCTGTATTTTGGCATGAAGCTCACTGGGTGACTTTGAACCAGTCATGAGCTCTTAGTCATCCCTACCTCACAAGGCTGTTGTGAAGATAAAATGGAAAGGACAAGGACCATATGAGCCACCTTGGATGCTTTGTGAAAGGAGAAAAGATGGGATGGTTATCAAATGTTCAGCATATACCACCACATCCACAATAAATGGCAGGCTGCACACGACAGGTTCTTTTTAAGCATTCATCAGTTTACCTTCCTATACACCAGACAAGACGCATCACCCAGTGAAGAGTTTTACTCAGACATAAATCCCATGCTGTGTGACTTTTTCCCAAGTAAGCATGCATAGGATGTCAGACTTAATTTCTGTTGGTTCTGTGGAGGGAAACGGGACTGACAACAACATGTTAACAAGGCAAACGAGGGACAGTTTTTCCAAGAGAGTCAACAAAAATAAAATACAATAAAACAGGGAGTGACCATGATCACTTCAGATAGTTGAAATATATAGAATTCCACCAAAAAGTGTGGTACCTTTAAAACATGATTTCCAAGACCAGTTGTGCTACTGTGTGTGTACCTGACACACGCCAACACAATGTTCAGGAAGGAAGACCTTGCCTTTGCAAAACGATGCAGGAAGGAACAAAGTGAGCAGCCAGACCCATATTGCAAAATGCCAGTGCTCTGGTCCAGGAATGATGCTGGGAAATTGCGCCAAAGGGTTGGAGCGCCACAGTTTTCATTTGGAGCCCCAAATCTCTATAGGGGGGTCACCTGCTCTGCCATGATGCTGCCCTTAGGTGCTTGCTGAAATAAGGAACAGGGCCGCGAGGGCCTCTGCCGAATCGGATCCCGCTGCATTCGCTGGCTTTCCCCCACATGCTCTTGGTGCTGCTCCATGGCTCAGAACAGGAAGCCAGCAAGTAGGAGTGGATTTGATCCATCTGCTTATAATCACCGTGGTTTGTTGAGTCTGGCGTGGATCTTGCTAGTATGGCAGCTGTTGAGTAGTCCGGGGGCAAGATATTCAGCTGTGGAGGAGGCCAACCCTAGTGCTGCTGTGCCGGGGTGTGAAGCTTTTCTTCTGAAGTCAAATGCCTCTTCTCCCCTGTCCATGAGCCCCTTTTCTTCAGTAGAAGTGTTCTTGGGGAAATGCCTCATTTCAGGATGCAAACATGTGCTTCCCAGCCTACCGCTCATCCTGTCATAGTTTGAAATAATAATGCAAAGACGAGGCTTCGCTTCTTGGGGAGTGGACCAGGGAGGCTCTCGGGAGAAGCTGCTGCTAACTTTCAGTGCTGCTCCCTTCTCGTCTGACACAGGTGCACAACTATCTTGTGTGCAGTGCCTGAGCCACTAGAGAGCAGTAGAAGGAAAGCCTGAGCATTCTCTGCAGAAAACACAGGGAAAAGCACAAAGTTTGGGTGCGTAAATCATGCAAAAATTAAGCAACTCGGTAAATATCCCCTGATTTTGCATCACTTCTCCCAACTGTTCTGTCTTATTTTATGCCATCCACATTTGAGATGTCATGTGAATATGTAATTCTATACATTGCCATGTAGATATGTACACTGAAGGGCAGCATAGGGCTTTTAAGCATTTTGGTAGTTTTACGCTGGCCTGAATGGAAGGAGAAAGTCAAATAGCTTTGCCAGGCCTGTTTGAATCGCCTTTTCCTGTCTGCTAGAAACCCGATCTCGATCCTTCTGCAGTCTGAGATTCTACCAACCTCTTGACTAGCTCACCCTTGCAGTCCTTGTGGCTAGAAATGTGCTTTTGTTTAATGAAAGCAAAGATTCTTAGGATATTGTATCCTGCCCATATTGGTGTTTTCAGCCTGCAGAAAGTGAGCTGCGAGCACCTCAGTATTCGTAAGACACCTCAGACAAACTTGAGAGGGCATTTGTCTGTTGTCATTTTAGAGAGTGTGAGAAGGGAGAAGACTGATTCATTCAGCTCTAGGTTCTTTCTCCTAAAATAGGGGTCTTCCTGGACAAGAGTGATAAAGTGCAAGAGACTCATGTGGCCAAGTTTCAGTGCAAGTATTCAGAGAGTTTTCCAGAGCCATACACAGAAACAGGGTCAGAGCTGAGATGCCAGCAAAATGAGTTCAGTTTAGTTTTGCGGTTTTAATTTGGAGATGTAATTTGGGGGTTAATCCCTACTGGAAAGGGCCACCTGTTCGTCTTCAATACATCGCAGGTTGTGCCTGCTGCTTGTCTGGATTTAATACCTGACTTTCTGCTCCTTTCTCAGTTCGCACAACAAATCGGACAAACCTCTATCCCAAGGCAGCCCATGCAAAAGGATATTATTGGACAGTCTGTCTTCCTTAGCATAGCCCTATGGGGATATTTGACAAATATCTTTCTAGTACATCTGAAACAATGTTTGTAACTGATGTTGACTTTGTTGTTTACATTTTCAAAGCTCATTAATACTTAACGTTAGCCAAGGAAACTCTTGAATAATGCTCGAATAAAATCTCAGTTAACCCACATGTGAAAAATGGTTGTCTGGCAGCACTTTAATATTTCTACGTGGCAAAGAATTATGTCAGTCCTGTTTGGGGCCCGCTTCTCTGATACCAACAAAGAAGAAGAGGGGGAAATAGTGGCAGGCAATTTTGCTTGGAAGGGTTAGGACTGACCCTGAAACATTAATTTAGAGGATAGATAAATCTGAGATAGCACAACCCGAAGGCTCGGTTGTGCAAGTTACAGTGTGCCCAACACCATGTTTATCCGTGATGTAAAGAATGCATGACCTTGTTTTGCCAAGGCTGGGCACCAACCTATTAATCAGTGGTCATTAATTGTGTCGGTATTGCCTATGGAAACCAACTGGATTTGAGACAGAAAAGATTGCCATGTGCCTGTTAAATCACAGTGTGTCTGCAGAACTAGAACTTTGAAAAATTCTGGCTAGCTGCTCCACTGAACAGGAGAACTAATGGGAATCTGATGCATGTGGTTGTGCGTGGAGGGGGAGGGTGCTGACGGGGTGGGGGTGAGGAAATTAGGAGTTTTGCTGCAGAGGTGTCTTGGATGCTGCCATGGAGCTGGTGAGAGGACTGGTGAGAGGAGTAAGGAGGACTGAGTGAGAAACAAGCCCCACACAGTGAGTCACAGAGTGCCAGATTGTCTGCCAAGTCTGAATCCATACAACATGATAACCTACACTGAAGTCTTGGGCATGGGCTGAATGTAGCTTGCTGTTGAACCATGGGTTGTCACATTGTCTGAACATGGCTGAGAAAACAAACCTTTATGGAAGAAACTGCAGTTCACAAACCAAGAACAAGCCATGGGTTTGCTTCATGGGCTGTTCATGGTTAACAAGCCACAGCTTGTTAGATTGGCTGGGTTCAGACTGCATGACAACCCATGGTTCAAGAACAACCCAAATTCAGTCTTCAACTTTGACTGTTGAGTGTAGATTATCATGTTGATAATCATGAAAGAGAAACCAAAGAAAGAGAAGCTACACCGCACCACAAAGATTAAAGATAGCAATTGGAATTGCAATGAGAAGCCTCATGGGGTAACTCACCCAATGGTGTCTTGTCATTACATGCAAACTGGCCACAGAGTGGCTTCCATTACTGAATTGATTTGGGAACACCCAGAGCAGACCGATACATTGAATATGGTTACATTTGTAATTTGTCATGCATATTGATATGTGTTAGGTAATGGAAGCCAGAGAAGGAGAATCAGTTAAATATGAAGCCAAAGTATCAGAGAGCCAGCAAAGTAAAATTCTACTGCATGTGTTCGTCTGGGTGGCATCCTCACTGCATATCTGTAAATAAGTAGGTCTCTGTGGGCACAAAAAACTGGGAGACTTTTCCCCCAAGTAGTTCCAACTATTTCCCATGTTGCTCCCTTTTGAAAGAAGAATGCAAAGCGAAATTAAAGCCCCCTCCCTTCCCGGTGCTTATCTAATTTCAGAAATTTCTTCTATCATCCCTCTGCTGGTGTTGTGGGTACTAAAGTGATGTATTTAGGAAGTAATTTCTATACACTTACCAGAAAATGAGTTTACTTATTGGAGATAGGAACGGTCTGTCTCCTTTCGTGGCTGTGTGACTCCTGGAAATTCAGAAGTTTAACATTTCTACTTATTAGCTTTGTGCAGAAGGGAAATGAGAACGATGACTCCCTTATGGACACTGTGCCAGTACTTCACACATAATTTGACACATTTCCCTTTACTGTACGGAAAAGTCCTGGCATTTGGGATTTCAGTGAAAGGAAGATGTTTAAGACTGATGTGCAGCCCTGTTTGTGATCAGCATCTGTTACTCGACATGTTTTAGGTGCTCAAGAGAGGCAAGATTACTGGAAATGTTAAAGCTGTGGGAAAAAAGGAAGCCAGATTTGGGGGACAACAAAGGGAGAAAAGTAATGTTGTCAGAGAAATAGAAAATATGCAATAGTTTTATATCCAAACTACAAACACATTACTGATTTATCAACATAAAATGCATCATTTATAACTTAGCATTTGAAATGACACCATCTGGCATCTTTGAAATATATGGAACACTTATTACTCTGTTTATTCAGAAGTTAAACCTACCCTGTTTGCTCTCAAATAAGTGATCATAGAATCATAGAAACATAGAATAGTAGAATTGGAGGGAGTTATGAAGGCCATTGGGTTCAACCCCCTGCTTTTGCAGGACGCCAGGTTACACCATCCCACTCAGAGGGCTGTCCAGTTTCTTTCTGAATGCCTCCAGTGTGGGACAGCCCACCACCTCTCCAGGCAGCTGGTTCCACGTCGTATTGCTCTGACAGTGAGGAAGCTCTTCCTGATGTCCAGCCTGAATCTGGGTTGTTGCAACTTGAGCTGATTATTCTCTGTCCTACACTCAGGTATCAGCAAGAACAGATCTTGACCTCCCTCTTTGTGACAGCCTTGGAGGTACTCATAGAAGGACATCTTCCCCCTCAGTCTTCTCTTCTCAAGGCTGAACATGCCCATTTCTCTCAGTCTCTCCTCATAGAGCAGAATTTCCACACCCTGGATCATTTTTGTTGCCCTCCTCTGGTAATATGTAAGTGCTAGTGTAAGATGTAAGTGCCCTATGTGGAACCCTATACATTCAGTGCTGTTCAGAAATAAGTGAATGGGACATACCCCCGGTTTGATATTTATCAGATTGCAGCCTTTGGAAGCAATCCTACGATCTCTCGACATTGGTGGTGGTGGGTGTAGGATGACTTAGTCTCAACTCCAAAGTCCTGCGACTTTGCAGCTGGGACCCTGAATGCTGATGTCTGCCTTGCTTCACTCACAGCCTGCTTGGAAAGAAGCACACTGGTGGCCGGTACGAGGCTGGGACCTTGCAGAGGCTAACTGAGGACGCCAGTGGGCAGGGAAGGGCAGTGGCTGAAGCCCCGGCTCTGCAGCGCATCCAGATGCAGTCTTTCCCTTCCACTTTGTGCTGCTCCTCTAGCCAGACTGAAACGCAAGGCACATGGTGTGGGGGTGAAAGGAGCCAACTAGGTGAAATTGCGCGCCAGAGACGGCTACTACTGCAGCGTGCATCCCACATTGCATGTGCGCAAGGATCCCTCCCTTCGTTTTGTGTGACCAGCATGTGAGCAGTGCGCAGGACGCTACCTTCTAGCATCTCTGGGCTCAAGGAGAGGTCACGGAAGAAGGCAAGCAGCGATTTGCAAGCAAACAAAGGCCTTTTCAGCGCCTCTCATGGCAATGGCCTTGGCACACTGCAGCTGCAGCACTGCAACTCAGATTTGCCTGTTGCCTAGCACACGCGCAGGAATGATCATTCTCCACCACAATGCATTAAGATAATCCACAGAAATATCTTTCTTCAGGCTTGCTATACAGCATTCCACTCATTCCAAAAGATAAGTTGTTTGGAAAGAGGGTTTTAAAGCCATGCCTCCCCCAAATTCCAATCATTTGATTATAAAAATTGAAGAAAAGGCTTCAAGGAAAAAATGAGTGATTGTTGCCCCTTTTCACCCCAGGCTGCCATTTCTCATGCCGTTCTCTATCCCACTTGGTAAAGAAAACCCACCAACAGGACTTTCAGTTACGGCGGGAATGTAAGGTCAGGTTGCCTTTGCAAGGGATGCAGAGGGGAGACTTTCTGAGCAAACGCTAATGCCGCCACTTAGATACTTTTCAGAGTATTTTTCTTTAAACCCAAATGAACAAAACAGTAAATATAAAGCATTGCAGTTTTCTAACAAGGGAATCAAATCAATCTGCTACAATGGATGCATATATATTATTTATCCTCTATATCATTTATGTATAACTAAATATCCTGAGATAATAATGCATCAACTTCAACAAAGGCAGAGCGAAAATCCATATAGTTGTGCATTCATAAAACATGCGTAAAAACCACCCATTCAGAAATTGAGAGTTTCATCAAGAATTTTCCATATAGCCCACAAATGGCAGCAGCAGACAATCGAAGCATATGCATAGCAACGATTTCCTATGACTCGTAACAGAGTCGAAAGCATTCCACATAAGTTCCCCCACTCTTTTTTAATAGCAAAGGCATCTGTGCTTCTGGCATGCATATCTAAATATTTAAGTCCATTTAATTGCTTATGGCCACAGCAGTAACTTGGATAAATATTGGTGTTCCTGTGGAATACTGACAGGGCATCTGAGCCTTGGGGAGAGGGGAGCACACAGCCCCTCCCTGCTTCGCCAAGAGGGTCCCCGAGTCCCATAATCCATTTGCCACAGCTCATCATTCTGCAAGCCACGCTGATGCTGCTCTGTAGCACTTCAGTGGAGTGCAGGCATGCACCTTTGTGGGCTTTGGTTCAGGCCACCGAACCCCGTGACGCATTTGCACACATTGGGAGCAGCAGAGCTGCCACTGTGAGTGAGAAAGTCACGCACAAGGGCCCAGAGGGAGGCTTGTGTGGCCTCAGCTTCAGGGCCGAGGACTGGCTGGGATGGGACAGGCTAAGTCCGGCATCAAACCAGAGTTAGTGGCTGCACAGCCTCCTTCTGCAGGTTGGCAGCTTGGTTCCTCGGCAGTCCCCGCTGTTGCTTTGAACTGAACAGCAGTTAAAGAGGTGCCCAAATCTATGAAGTGCATAAGAGGAACTGCCAGACAGGCCGACTGGGCACTGGTTCAGTCCACTCACCTCTCTTGCGTGCTGTACCTCCAGCTTACAACACATGTGCACATGGTGTTGCTGTGGGTGGCAGGCTTCTTTAGGACTGGACTCTGCTGACCTGAGCTACCAGATCAGATAATTTCACATGATAGGGAAAAATGTGCTGTTCAAAGACCTTTTGTACTTGCAAGCTGGTTCCCCCGTGATTAATTTTCCACACTCTGAGCTGTGAACCATGATGAAAGTACTGTGCAGGTACGGGATCCGCAGAGAGCCTGAGAGATGGACCATGTCCTCTCTCCTCCCCACACAGCTGGAAAATAGTAGACTGATACAAAACTCCAGGAAGGAAGCATCACCTCTTAATAACAGGGAACGCTGTGGAATAAATATAGCATTCGGTGCTGCCCGAGTTGTGCATAAATGCTGATATATGCAGGCTCCAAAGCGAGGTGCACACCGGATATAAGCAGGAGTTATCACATCCACACATCCCTTTTCTTCTTCCTCAGAGTGCGTTTCTATGAGTGTCTCCAGCTTCTGTCTTGCAGCTGATCATTGTTAATACAGAAGTGAAAGCAACAGAGAGGCATCAGTAACATCACTGAGCGTTCTGGCCAACAGGGGAAGATTTTGTATGCTGCTTTCACAGTGCAGCTCATCTCATCTCATCTCAAATGTGTTTACTGCAGTCTATGACCATTAAAAAAGTATTTAGGATATATTTGTAAAAACATGCAGTGAGCACCCTCCCGCTCCCCCTGACCTGCAGACAGAAAGAGAGCTGCCTCACCCACACTGACAGAAACAAAACAAGCTAATGGAGTTACAATAATTGCAACAACCACAACCACGACAACAAACAACGTAGCAACTTTTCTAGTAACCGCAGCAATGACGTTGGTTACATAGTAAAACACATAAGACAGATTTTCTTTGCCAGGAAGTTCAGATAATTAAGGCACAATATTATTATCTTATAATATCTCATAAGAAACTGCGATATAATAAAGCATGCATGATAGTCTCTAAATCCCCTGAACCAAGGGACAACCGAGTTGCGGTGAAGAATCCTTATTTAATCCCCTCCCTAACATGGCAGATGGTAAAGCATTCCTACTTGGGGAGCACTTCCACAACTGAAGCTTAAAATACATTTCAACCTATTTCTCGGTATTGATCATGTTTAATGCTGAAGTGTAAACAGAAGAGAGCTCTGGCCAACAAAGGTGGATTTTACATATTTTACATAAATTGCACATTAATTAAAAGCCTGCATTTCTGTTTTGTGGAAAACACACACTGGGAGAAGAGTTTATGTGAAGACCATTTTCCCCATCTTTCTTTTTTGATCATGAAATGCTATTTTATTTGAAAATAAAGTTCCCCCAAATTAAGGGAAGAATGCATACTAATAAATCAAGAGAACTAACAGAATAAAGGAAGCAACTAATTATAACGGTTCAGTCCGATCCTGTCAGCCCTCAATGCATGTAAATCTCCAGACATGGAGGCCATATAAAGAAGACCCCATGGAGGGAGAGGGACGGAAGCTGCAGTGCTGTAGGAAGCCTGGAATGCCCCTTTAGCCTTCCCCAAAGTTGATCTCTGACCTAAGAGATGCGGTTGGCTGTGCAGGGAGGATGGGATAGGTTGTGCATCCAGAGTCCCAGGACCCCAGAGCTGCGATTCCGTATAATCCCAAGCAATGTTAGCCAGTGAAAAGTTTGCCCCCTTTATCTCTAACCACTATGCCTATAGAATGTTTACATTCAAATGCCCTAAGTAGGAACTTGAAATCTAATAAAAGAATGGAAATACTTTTATACTTTACATAGCATATAAAAGGTGTGTGTGAGAGAGTGGATTTGTGTGTATGTGTATTAATCAGAAAATAAATATAGAAAACTGTACTGGGTTGGAATTCAATCAAAATTCTGAAGGGCTTCAATACAGGAAATAATAGGAAATCACAGATCCATGACAGCTTTCTTGAGGTTAGGATTCCTTGTTTGCTGCACTTGCTGAGTAAATGTATACATAGTTAGAGTCTCCTAGATTTTATCAGCTCACTAGTCTTTAGTTGGTTGCTTTGGAGACTTCCTTCAGGGAAAAAAGCCCTGCTCTTGTTTTAATTGGATTGTAAATGTGAAACTTGCTCATTTGCACTATAAAAGCCCCTCTGCCTTGACAACCACAACCAGACATTCACAGAAATAGCAAGAGAGAACGCAAAAGACTGAAGCCCCATGTATGAAAATGACCACAATTCGGTTCCCAAACTCCTTGAGCCAGTATCAGGTTTTCGAGGGGATGTACGTAACATCTTCTAAATTCTTCTGAGGACTTGTTCATATGTCTCTCACAACTTGTTCATGTGCCTCTCACAATGTGTCTCTCACAACATGTTCAGAGCACACCCCAGTGGGGACAACCTGTGCCTCAGGTACCGATGAGCAGAAAGTAGGTATGCGTGGAGGGGCAGGTGAGCACCTCCCAGAAAAAGTGCAAAGTCAAATGAGAATTTTGTGCCACTGTCAGATTATTTGTGCTCCATGCAGAGCTTGGAATGATCATAGCCGTCCCGAGACATCAGTGATGGGACGGTATATAGAAGTTCTAAATAAATAATACACACCCTCTAGCAGTAACAAACAGTTGGCATGAGCTGCCAATGTAGGTGTCACATGCAAATATGTGCTCATTGTTCTCCCCTTCAAGTAGCAGGACATGCAATTTTCCCTTTTAAGAAACAGTGTCTGCAATGAATGAGAACACTGAAACCTTTTGGTGCATTTGTGAAAGTCTTTTTATTCGGCATTCATGCTTAGCAAGAGCAAAATCAGTGCAGGCCTTCATGCCAAGCTGCTTCAGATAACCCTCTGTTTCAAGCACCCAAAAGAACCAGCTGAGAGAAAATTCCAGTTTAGCGCTTGTGTTCTCACTCTGCCCAAACCATGGGCATCTCAAACAGCTGGCTAGGAAAACAGGTGTGGAAGGTTTCTTGCCAAAATTAAATAGTAACTGAACAACTACACCAACTTTCGTGAATTCTCCTCTCAAGTGTTCAGGACTACGGTTCTGTGTTTGTTCCACCACTTCCTCCGCCATGGAATCAAAATGTGCAGCTTAGCCATAGCACCATTGTCCCTTTAAAGCTTGAACCTTTGCATAAACATCATAAAGAGAGTAGCTTGTGCTCTTGATTAGAGGGAGGATTGAGGAATTCAGAGTGCTTCTACAGGAGGCAATTTCTGAAGTATCCGGAGCTCCTATGGGGAGATTTGTTGAACTTCTTGGTCAGCCTCTCTACTGAAAAGCAAGAGGCCTTTTTGCATGAGTGAAGTTTTATGAACTTTATGAAGTTCATAAAAGATTGTTAGACGATTCTTATAATTAATAAGATCCAATATTGTAAACTCTAGTTCCTTCAAATGAAAGTACAATTTCTCCTGCTGCTCTGTTTCTTCTTCTGCAAACCCAAACCAACAGCTAAGAGAATACTTTTGAGTTTGCCCTTACCACATATAGAGGGAAGAAAATACTAATCTTTCCCATAACAGCAGTCCTTTCTGTTCTGCAGAGTAAGAGCAACAACCTCTCTCAGTATTTTTCACACCTTATGGTTGAGAAGGTTGTTCTCTTTCTCTTGTTACACAACTCCTGGATTTCAAAGAGCATCAAACAGGTGTCCGATGTCCTCTATCCAAAATTAAAAAGTGACACAGAATGTTATGGCAAAGTAAACGTTGCCTAGTGATAGAAATATGTGCTTGGAAAACTTGGCATACCAAGGAACTACTTGTGTTGCTTCTTGAATTAGAGTCAATGCAGGAAATGGGGGATTATTTCAGGTACTCCTCAGTTAATCCATTTATTCTTTGACTAAGTTTTACATTTATAGCCGGCCTTTCAGCCTCATAGAAGTCCTGATGTTGTCTTGTAGTTAAAATAATACAATTGCAGCTCACCCACAAACCATCACATTATAAATTGATTGCATAATTTATCATTGCTTATTTATTTAAGAAGATTTGCGTCCTGTTCCTCAACCAAAATGGCTCCAGGAGTAGTATAGATATAATCTGTAAACAAAGACAGCCCTGTCTGCTAGCTTACAATCTAAAATGATTCAGTACATAAGAAAAAGGGAATGGGAAATGAAGAGGGGAGAAATGAATCCGCTTTGCCATGGAGCTGG
The DNA here is from genome assembly GCA_023646645.1 of Varanus salvator macromaculatus. Taxonomy (NCBI): domain Eukaryota; kingdom Metazoa; phylum Chordata; class Lepidosauria; order Squamata; family Varanidae; genus Varanus; species Varanus salvator. The sequence continues at coordinate 5,559,507 of JAIXND010000621.1, forward strand.
TGGAATGGCTTTTCTGCTCTCCTCCTCCTCTCCTGGAATGACTGCAGTTCAGGATACAACATGCCACACAATGGTCTTGTTATACATCCGCCCAATGATTGCAGCAAATCTTCAGTTGCAGTACATTATAGCCTATGTTTAAAGGAATGTCTCCATCCCATCCCATCCCATCCCATCCCATCCCACCTATTTAATGCTTGTGTTTCCCAACTGGGGTCCTAGAAACTGCCATGATGTGGAGTGCCACAGGTCCTAACAAAGTTTCAGAGTATCCTCACGAAACCAGAAGTTCCGTCTCACACACCTGAAACTCACAAGTGGTGCCCTACCCATCCCGTGTGGCTACTCCTTAGCAAGTTAGGTCTTTCAAGGATCCGTGTGGGTGTCCCAGGCCCAAATTGTGTTTGTGCCACAAATGTACACCATTACTTCGTAACTTTCAGGCTGTGCCTTCCCCTTCCCTTCCATGCAGACTTGCTGTGTGGAAACAGCCATGATGTTGCTGGGCAAAACCAAAGCCACCTCCAGCCTTTCTTGCTTTATGAAGTGCTGGAGATCCTCCTCTTTGTGTTGAGTTTTCTGCAAGGTTTTGCTTCCAGAGATTCTCTCCCTGCCGCTATTATAAGGCTCACTCCATGGTTCCCTCCCACCTTGCACTCCAGGGGCCCTTCCTACAAGTTCCTGCTTCCATAGACATCCACCGCTGATGGTTATGATGCGTTTTCCATGAATGTACTGTGATCATGGCAAGCCACGCAGATGCCTGCTGACTGCAGAGACGCAATTAGGGAAGGGAGGAACATCAGCAAGGAGTAAGAAAGTGTCAGCTGCTAGACAGATGGTGTCAGGCAGCCATAAACAAGGGCCGACCACATTAAAACAACCCACTAATGAATCCTCACAAAGGAGGAAATAATTAGCATAGCTGAGTTTGCGAGGCACCAAACGGGATCTGTTTCATCTTAACTGCATCCGTGCTTCCCTTCATCTGATCCAACCCAGCCCCAGTCATGGAGGTCGTTTGAGAATGTGATGTTTATCCCTGGATGAACCTGCCTAGGATTGATTGACAGGGCAAAGTGCTCATCCGGTAGGAGTCCCATCGCTGCTACAAGCAACCTAAGCCGCAGCCTTCACACAGGCGATTGTGTGGGTGCTGCTGTCGCTGCTGTCTTGTGTCGTTCAACCGAGTTGCATTCCTACTCTCACTTGAAGGTACCCTGCAGTTGCAGGGGGATCGCTCCGCGCCGCATGCCGTACTCTCAGCTTCCACCTTGGCTTCTCCCACTGCTCTCCTCTATGTGCTAGCTGTCTTTGCTTGGCTTTTGCTGGCCTTCCCTACAGGTGACCCCCTCCCCTCCAAACTGCCATTTTGGAAGCAGCTCCCGCCCTGAAATCTCCCCTCTGGCCGTCTTGTGATGTGCAACTTGCATCTCCCCGGCCAGGCAGGTTTCCCCCGTCCACCCAAACGCCGTCCACTCGGTTCCAGTCTCTCAGATGTTTCCCCACACCGGGAGGAGCCTTCCGACTCGGCGCACTTGACAGCGGGGGGCGTAGGGTGGGGGGATGCCCAGCCCTCTTCCCTGGGAGTCCGCGCCAGGCGCGCAGGGGTCCGGAGTTCACGTGCGTCCGAGAAGTCCGGTGGCACGTGCCGACTCCGGACCGCCGTGGCCGTTTCCAGGCGGGGAGCTCCTGCGAGAACCCCCTGGGCCGCCGGCTTGCGCCTTCTCCCTCCCTCGGGGACGCACGCGGGCAAGCGCGCCTGCCGCCGCCCAGACGGGCTCCTCCGCCCCCCCCCGCCGCAAGGTGTGCCACCCCCGCCGGAAGGCTGGGGCGGAGGGGAACCCAGCCCACCGCTCCTGCCTCGCCCCCTCGCCCCCGCCGGCTGCAGCGGCAGCGCTTTCGGCGGCAGAGACCTCGTCCCGGGCGGCCGGGCTGAACCAGGCGGCGGCGGCGGCCAGCGCCTCAGCCCCGGGGGCGGCGGGGATCCCCTTCCCCGCTTGTGGGGTCTGCCTGCCCCCTCGCCCGCCCCCCGTCTCTCCCCCCATCCCATCCCATCCCGCCGCGCCGCGCCTCCTCACCGCTCGCTCGCTCGCCGCTCCGCGGGGCGCGCAGGCGAGAGCGGCTTCTCCGGCAGCGCCGTCCCGCAGGGCGCCGTCCGTCCCCGCGCGCGGGGGCCGCGACCCGGCTGAGCGGAGGGCAGGCAGCCCCGGCGCCGAGCAGAGCAGCGATGCGGCGTCCAAGGGGGCCGGCCGCGCCGGCGGGGGAAAGTCGCTCCTGAAGTTTGCCGGGCGGGCGCGCTCGGCAAATGAGAGCTCGGGAGAAACACGAGATTTCCTCCTGGCGAGGGCGGCGGGGTGCCAGGCTGGGCAAGGAGGCATCCGGGCGGACCTTGGCTCTCCGGGGAGGTTCGCCCTGAGGTCGGGCCGGGGCCAGGTGGGGTGCGGGGCAGGAGGGAGCGCCTTGAGCAAATGAGGGTGACACCGGACCTGCCGCCCGCTGCCGAGATGACGGAGAGCCGCCAGCCGCCGGCGCTGCAGGTCCCCGCGCAGCAGGTGGCGGAGGAGCGCGGCCACGCGTGGTCCAGCTCGTCCACTCCTACCCTGCGCCGGAGGCGGTTCAGGATGAGGCGCGCCAGGAACGTCCACGAGCAGAGCCTGGAGACTGCCGCCTCCTCCAGCAAGGAGTACCTCCAGCTGCCCTCCATTGAGATCACCCCCTCCAGCGACGAGGATGCGCCCTGGTCCAACTGCTCCACGCCCAGCGCCTCTCCGCGGCGCAAGCGCTTCCTGCTGCGCAAGTGGCTGAATGTCCGGGAGAAGAAGGAGTGCAGTGACAGCAGGTAGGTCCGCCGCCGGCCCGCTTCCTTCCCAGCTGTCTGCCGGCCGTGCGGAGCCCTTCATGGCCCGGATGGAGGGCCCTGCAGTTACTTGAGTCTCCCTTCTACTGATTAAACCCGGGTAAAGAGGGACGCCAGTTTGGTGCCCTTGTGGCTCTCTTTTCCTAGTCCTGTCTGGAGGAGCAGCAGGCATCTGGGCTGGAGAACTCTATTTTCCAAACAAGCAGAGGCACCATTTGCAGGCCAAGGGTTATTTGTGCAGGTGTTGTTGTGATGTGCCTTCAAGTCATCTCTGATTCATGGCGACCCTCTGAATGAAAATCCTCCAGGATGGCCTGTCCTTGACATCCCTGTTTAACCTCCTGAATCCAAGGCTGCAGCTTCCTTTATGGAGTCAATCCATCTCTTGTTTGGTCTTCTGTTTCTACTACTGCCTTCAACTTTCCCTAGCAAGAGTTATCTGTAGTATTTTCAAAACACAGCTCATGACAAGCTTGATTCCACCATGATATTGTTTCCTCTAAGTGTGATATGAACGTGTGTGTGCACACCATTCAGATGTTGAAAACAACGAAACAGACAAGAGGAATTAGCTGTTTGCAGGGTACACTGGTAAGCAGCAGGACCAGAATGCTCTAGCCACAGATATATTCAGGTAACCGGTGGAAGCATGCTAAAGTGGTAGTACATATAGGCCTCCATTCTCTCTGTTGGACTGGGCATCTCTAGCAAAAGCATGTGATTGTCAGAGAAACCTGAGAGCCATTGGAAGACATCTTTGGCTTGCCTGCTCATGATCCCTATTATTTTCAAAAGATGGAGAGCAAAACTTAGCAGTGGTTGGTATGGGTATTAAGTGAAATTTGATGATCAAACAGTTCAGGTCTCAAGTTTACTGGAAAGTAAGTCCTATTCATTGAAATCAGATTTACTTCTGAGTGCTTAGGATTACAGCCTTGGAAAGATGGCTTTTCTAAAGAGCAAGTGGAGCTTTCTACTGAATAAAGATTAGTAGATGATTAGCTTAGCTTCCTTTAATCACTTTATTACTAAATTAACATTAAAATGCCACAATAGCTAAACCTAGGAAATATTCCTGAAGAAGTTAAGTGAAAAAAACAGGCACTTTCTTAAAATCAAAGTCCAAATCAAATCCCACAATTAAACAGTTGATCAAGTTCATCACTTTGTACTGTTCTTTGGCCTCTATCCCCTGCCCGATGCAGTAGTTGGAGGGCAACCTTGGAAACCTGTTCTGAGGTCAGAGCTGGGAGCTCAGAGTGTCCTTCCATGCAAAGAACTATGCTGGCGGCAGCTCCGAGTTTGGAAGACTGACCTTGGAAGGTTCCAAGCAGCCGCCTTGGATAAGGCTGTTAAATTATTTCCTCTCTTCCCCACTGTGCACACGGACACCACACAGTACACTTGATCTGCATCTTCTTCCTTCCTGTCACCATCGTGGCTCACAGCTTTTCACAATAATGAACTGGCGGTCCTCGTTTACTCGCGGGTCTTCAGCTGGATGTAAGGATGCCGAATGCTGAATCTAGGTGCGAGGCACGTTCAGTGCATGGCAAAGGAGCAAAGCTGTAATCCAGGAATGCGTAATAAGAGCCCAAATGGTTGCCAAGTGGCACGCAATAATTAGTGAAGTGTGAATGCCTAGTTTTAGTTAGAAGGTTGTGCGCAAAAATGTATATAATAAGACACAAGAATCAGACCCCATGTCCACCATGTTTTTCCAGAAGAAGCTTTTCTGGGAAGCCCACAGGTGTGGAATGAAGGCGGTATGTTTGCTTGCACCTGGCATTTCGTCCTCAGAGAAACAGCATGGCCACCGCACAACCAGAGCTCTGTGAGAGTTGTGCGGAGTTGTGCTAATAGTTTCTCACTGGTTAATAAGTGTCCAAGTCATACTTCACCGTTGTGTCCAACAACTGCATTTTTGAAAGGTTGTTTGGAAAAATGCTGAGCATATTAGCATACCAAAGCCACCATGCCAAATTGGCTCTTTGTGTATTTCAGATTCCAAATCTCTTGCTCTAGTAATGGACTTTCAACAGGACATTCCTTGCCTCCCAAGCAACAGTATGTTCCACTGTGACTGCTGCCTTAAGAAATATTGAAAGGATAACAGGGTTTCCGAGGCTCAGAGATGAAGGAAAAGAACCCAGGGGCAGCCAGTCATGGTGTGTTATCTCTGTAGAGATCAGGAACTTGCCTGAGCAAACTTGAGCAAAAATTATATGTATGGGGCATTAAGTTAAAGAAATCTTGATCAGATTACTGTTGACTGATTGGTTTGTATATGAGTAAAAAGCTTTCAAAAGGTGGGGTGGTGTCTTTGACCTTAGCTGATGCATTCATGTGGTACATCAGGTCCTGTCTTAGAAGAGGCATTCCCTCAGGTGAGAGAAGGGGGAATTCCTTTGCAAAACGATGCCCAGCTCCATGGTTTTGTAAAACTACTGACACTAAAAATGGTTTAAAATGTATTGAAAAAGTGCTACCTGATTGCTTGGGGGAAAGTTTTCAGTTGATCAAAACCCTCCGAAATGTATTGCTCTCACTGGCCAAATGCTGAAACTCGGTCCTTGTGTTCCTGACAGGCCATGGGCTATTGGAGGGCTCTGGGGTGGCTTATTATCCATGACAACAAGCCACCCCTGCTGGGTTCACACAGCATGGCAAGCTGTGCTGCTCAGAGCAAGCTTGCAAATCCCCCCAGCCGAACACACCTTACTCCTCCCTCCTTGATCATGCAAAGCGTCTGGTTGACAATGCCTGGCTTTCTTCTAGCCTTACCAGAGGAGACACTGGGCGGGATGGTTCAGTGCCACGCAGCTTGGACCTCCTGTGCTTTTTGCCCCAAACCACCAGAGCCCTTTCAGACAGAGATGGGAGGAACCATGGAGCCTTGGACTGCTTCTTTAACCTCATGGTTGAAGGCAATAAATGAGGAATTTACAGGGGAGAGACTAGTCCTGTTACTTCTGCAGCTCATGCTTCATTGTAATCCACTTAGCGAGCCCTTGGGCCAATATAGCGGAATATAAATCTAATAATAAACAAACAAACAAATAAATAAAGCATCCTCACCACAACTTCCTCAGCCATTGCTATGAGGCACTGGCTACCCCCTCGGAGGTGTCCGTCACGTAGGGACATAAAAACCGAGACAAAAGAATGGCATGTTTTGTTTGCGTCATGTCAGGCCCTCTAGTTAAAGGACAGTAGGGCTAATATCCATGTGATGAAGAACGCAGCACTGTAGCAGTGCCTCTCCGTCTCTGTTATTGGCTCTTGTTTGTCTGCCATATTCTGTTCATGTCGTTCTGATGTCGGAATAGCATCTTCTCAGTACTTTCTGGACAGGCACTGGTACACAGCCGCAGGAAATTGGTCAAGTCTTTTCCCCCACCCAAACTTTTTCACCAAACTAACCTTTCAAGACAAGACATCGCAAAACCCGGTTTCTGTCAACAGGGGCTGGGAGCAGCCCAGACAGAGGTGAGATCAGTGGAAAAGGTGGAGGTGAGGTGAAGGTGAGAGTTCTTTTTTCCCCAAGAAGTTGTCTAGGTAGCCTTTTAAAAATCTTTTAAATCTACTTGATCTCTCACCTGGAAGAGCAGAACAATTCCCCTTGTGAACAAGAAGCTTTCATAGGAAAACTGTTTGATCCAATCCAGGCTTCCTTGTCTCCCCTCTGCTTTGGCTAGACTCTGCCCAATGGTCTTCTGCTCCCGCATTCAGGGTCATGGTGGAAAACCAGTTTTACAGAAGGAAAGGAGCAATGTTCTCTTGCTTTCTCTTTGAGAAAAGCAACTGATTTGGAGCTCATTAAAGGTGCATTTGAACCCTGTATTTTCTGACAGAGCCATGGGATCTACAAGGGTGTTATCTTCTGTTGGCAAATGTAAAGAACTGTCATCTTGTTAGAACACAGAGGAAGAACGAGGTGATTTAGAACAGGCATGGAGCAGTCTTGCGAATGACTGATGGAGAAACGTCTTCAAGCACTCAAGAGAATCCAAAACATTTCAGAGGAATCTTCTGTACCTTTACATCTTGTGTCAAATGCCTAGCTTCGCAGCTCGTTTTGGCATGGTGGTAGTTAGGGTGTGTCGAGAGGGTGCAATGAAGCAGCTAAATCACCAGATGTAGGTCATGGCCTTTTTTTAGTCATCAGCATGACAAGACAGTGAGGGGAACAACAACTCTGTCTCCGGTTTGGGAAGAGGACGAGGGAAGGAAATGTGGTTCTCTGATACCTTTCAACTCTGCAGAAAGCAAGCTCCAAAGTTTATTTCCGTCCCATGTAGTACCCCCCCCCCCCCACACCAAGACCTCTGTGGAAGCTGATGTCTAAAAGTGGAGGACGGGGAGCAGCTTTCCTGCTCTTCCGTTCTACCTCTGGCAGCTTTTCTGCTGGAAGTTCTCTCCTCTTGTGCAAGCCAACCCTGCCCCGTACAAATATCAAAGCAGACGTTTGAGTGAAGTTTACAGGGAAATTATAGGATGAACACATCTGTGAAGACTTGGCTTGTTGTAGATCTTTAAACTGCAGTTAATTCTGTTTTGCATGGATGTTTTACTGAGGCAAATAAGTTAAGCATAATAAGCACATTTGGCATTTAGTGAAAGGAAGTATTTGAGACCCAGGTGTGGAGGGAGGATAGATTAACCTGACGGCCCTCTCACCTGATAGGGATGGAGCGTGTTGTTTGACATGGACTGGGATTTTGGTTTCTGTTGGTTTGATTCTAGACACTGGAAGGTCACAAGGCAAATCGATTACAGGTACCATCTTATGCATGCTTTGACAGAAAAAAAGCTTCCAACTCCCAGCGTGCCCCAGCTAGCTAGGGGAGACTTCTGTCTAGAGACTTCTGTCTAGACATAGCATCCTGAATTAATTCAAAGCAAGTTAGTAAGTTGCACACTTCATTTAATAACCAGCATGAAATTCTTGCCAGCAGTTATCGCATGATGCGCCAGTGTGGAGCATTGGGTGCAACGAGGCCTTCATGCACAGGGGACATGTTCCATCTGAAGGCTGCAGCTACAACTTCATTACCTGAGCTACCCTGATGGATTGTTGTCACTTCTCAGTGCAGTTTTTCCCAATGTGGCACCCTGCAGATGTTTGGGAAAACAACTCCCACCATTTTTGGCTATTGGCCATATTCTCGGAGGTGTGCAGTGAGAAATAATCTCAGAAGAGAAAAAAGGCTATTGTGCCTATTGCCCATGCAGATAGTATCTGTCACTTAAGAACGGAACATACTAAGAAATATTTGATTTGATATGCGATTACAGAAAGGTTATTCCGCTAGAAACCATCCATGATGAACACGGACGATCAGCCCTTTGTGTGGGGCAGCTGACCTGGTGGATCATTCAGCTTGTTTTTGCTGGCTGGGGCTCCAGCACTGGGCATCTGTTGACCAGCAGCCTGGCCACCATTCAGAGCTGGTCATCGGTTCAAGGTTTGGCAGGTCACAAATTGCACAAGCCTGAGCCGTTCTCCGAAGGAATGTTGCAGCCGTCTCCCGTTTCACTGTTATGGAAGGCTATGCTTGGATGGCAACCTCGCGATCCTACTTAGGATGGTCAATATTTCTCTCTGGCACTGCTTTTGAGCCTTTAACAGCTGACTGTCGAGTCAAAATTCAGAAGGCAAATCTATCCAGGACGGGGGCATACAGGTGCAAGAATCAAAAAAAGGAAAGGAAAGTTGCATGCTGTCAAATTGGCTCTGACTTATGGCTGCCCTAGGAATGAATGCCCCTCCAAAATGCCTTGTCCTTGACAGCCCCTGCTCAGTGCTTGTAAACAGACAAAAGTTACTGGTGGGTTGCTGACCGTCAGCTAGCAATGCTCATTACAGTGACAGCTGCACAATTAATGGCTTCTTGTTGCCTAAAGTGGGCTTTTTCACCCTTGAAGGCAAATCCTTCTGACCATGGGCAAGTAGTCATTCCCTAGTGTTTCCCTGCGTGTTTTTCAGTGCATGTGTGCTGTGCCCCCTTCCCCCACACACACATTTTCACACATTGCTTAGGATGCACTGTGTGTCTCAAGACAAGTGTAGCCTGCAGCATTGGTCCATTGGGAAATAATTCCAAAGGCATGATATGGGAAAGCGACTGGGTGGCACTGGAATTCTGGTCCTATTTTGTTGAGAATTCCCTGCAGGTGGTCCTGGACATTTGCTCAGCCCCTACAGAATCCTGCAAGGCTCTTGTTTGTCTGTAGGTGTTTTAATGCCTTCATCAGGTAGGCAACTTCAGAAAGTCCCAAGGGTATTTTCACCCCCAGACCACTTCTGCGGACTCCTGAGGGTGCTCAAACTAGAAAAAAAAAATGCTGTCAGTAGTGGCTAAAAGCGTAAAAGCATTTTCTTTTTGCACTCTGTAGCCATTATGGGTGGCATGAAAGGTAAATAAGAAAGTGTAGTCCTGGGCCACATCTGGCTCATCCCAATCTACAGATAATCTGGAGTTTTAGGGTTTAGTTTAATCAGTATGCAGAGGTTACCCAGCTTCTCTCTCTTTTCTGAGTGATGCCAAGGAAGCTCCGGAAGACTCGAACTGCTGCCTGGGTGCAGCAAGGGACTGGATGTGGGTTAATAAATGACATGTCAATTAGCAATGAAAGGTTCTCTTGGAGACTAGACAGGACGTCCTGGGGTCAGAAGTACAAGCTGCTTTGGACAGTGCTGCACGCCCTCTGAAAGACCAGAGATCCCGCTTAGGAATCCTTGACGGACAGGCCAGGGGTGCCATTGGGCATCTTCAGCAGGTGTGTCAGCTGCATCCCTTCCTAGGAAAGGGGGATTAACCCCCAACAATGGATGTTTCAGTCCTTTTGTTCCTAGATTACTGTAGCTCCAAATGAGGTTGGTAGGGAGTCAGGCAGAGGATTCTCCATAGCAGAATTCCAGTGGTAGAATATCATGGCGGTAGACTGGTTCCCTCAATATTGGCTGGTAAAAACTGTACCGGACTCTTTTAGTGTCTGGGTCTGCAGATGGAGCAGAGAGTGCAACGCAAACTGTTAAACCAGAGAAGGTCTGGGGGTAAAGTGAAGGCTTAAATACTTGCCCCTCTTCCTCCTCAGGAACTCTCCCTTCCAAGCAGATTCTTCTCAACAAACCCTGCTTCTTCTGGCATCCAACTGTCTGGTCACTGCTGGTGCTCTGGAAATGCACAAGATGAGGGACAACTGTCAGGAACTGCAATGGGGCTTGGGGTGGAGTTTGGGACCCCAGGAAAGACCTCTCCACAACAGGAATCCTGCAACAGGACTCTGTCTTCCATGGGAATGCGGTTTGCTGAGCAACCCAAATCCTCTGCCTCCAACACCCTTCTGTCAGCCCAGAGTATGACACCTGCCAATAGTGATTAACGGTGTCCTTTGATTTTGTCGGGCTCCCCTGCTTTATTGCACTGTGTTTATTAGTTTTGTTTTGGCATTTCAAAAATGCATTTTACTGTTTTTTTATGGTTTTGTTGTAAATAAGTTTCAGTGATGGAGCCATTCGTTACTGTATACTTAAAAATATTAGAACCAACCCAAATGTCACAAAATCATGAGCAAGTTTCCAGTTTAATGTGTGTTTATTGCTTCACTCCATGAAATAGCTGAAGATACCCAACCAGTTTTTACTATCACGTACAATTTTATTAGAGCTGGGTATGGCCAAACTCTTCAAAGCAAAGGTCGAGCTAGGACATGAGATTGCATTTCCAGCAATCAGGGCTATAAAAGCATTGTGCTGCCCATTACATCCCATAAATGCCTATCAAAACCTGGGGACAAATGTAGCTGAGGAAGATGTTCTCACTTAATCTAATTCCAGTTGGCACCAGAGCCTGCATTGTGAGACATTTAAGGCAGATCCTTGGCCTTGCTTCTCAGGTTACGGAATTTAATTGGCCACTCCAAGAAGCAGCAATGCTGCTCTCCAAAATTCAGGTGACAACATTAACTCAAAGTTCATTATGTCCTTCTTATTAGACACTCCAGTGCCATCTTCTGACAGCTTTTTAGATTGCACCAAAGCAGCAAATGATTTTGCACACTTGCACGCTTGTATCATGCCTTCTTTTCAGGATGCCCCAAATGGCACACACAGCCTCTCCTTTTATGCACACCCTGTGATATATGTTAGTCAGAGAGAGGGTGAATGGCCCAAAGTTACCCGATCAGTCTAATGACTGAATGGGGATTTGGATTAAACTGCAAGGTGCCAGAAGTGGCAATTTCCCCAAATGTCGCAGGTGCTGAAGTTGTTTCGTCATGCAACAGCTTTAGGGCACCATCCGATGCACAATTAGACAACTGTCACCATTCTCCAGCCAGCTATATTGTGAGACTTTCCATGGTCAAAACATGCACCACGTTGTGTCCTTCATCTGGAGAAACTGCAGTTTTGTGTCCTGATATTTGTGCGTGCGTCTTTTATTCTGCACTGGTCTAAGGGACCGGAACAAAGAGAGAAATTTTAACATTATCCTCCTTTATCTCTGCCTCACTTCACAACCCATCTCTATCCTCCCGACAGTTGCGAAGGGTTTGTTTGGTTGGGTGCTACACAAAGCCCCTGGCAACCTGGTTATTAGGAATTCTCTGCATGAGGCATTTATTGTTAGCTCACAGTCCTTCAGTCATAGTAGCTTGCAGGGATTTCCACAATGTTGTCAACCTCCAGGGCCTCTCTCCGGTTTTCCAATCATTTTCATAGCTGCTTTTCTTTAGAGTGAAGAAAGTCTAGTCTGTTTCTCGATGCTGCCATTGTTCTCTGCAGAAGCTACTGTGCTTTTACAATTCCACTCTCCACTCCAGCACCATCTTGTGTGGTGCAATGGAACATATAGCAACATATAGAAAGGGAAGGGAAATGTGAAGAACACTGTAATCCTCCAGCAAACAAAACAGAAGAACCAGCCTCAGTAAAGGGCTGGACCGGATGCCTTGTGTAGACGAACTGCCACTCGTGAAGCTGCTTCTGTCTTGTGTGTTTTGTAAAATCAAGTTGCACACATGCTGACTACAAGCATCTTCTGAATGTGATTCTCCCTTTTCTCTTGAAATCGGCAAAAGCCTGTCTGTAAGCAGCTGCTTGAAATATTCTAAGTAGTGATGCAAATCCGGATCCGCCCAGAATCCAGCTCTTTTGCGCTTGTTGGACCTCATTCCTGCACTCTGCCGCGGCCTAGGAAGCAAGCCAAGCTGTGATCGAGTCCATGAATGCTAACTGGCCCCTTCCTCCCACCAAATTAGCCCCGTGATGGGTATGCAAACCCCACAAGCCACACATGTGGAAACAGCTCTGCTTGCACAATGGGTTCATGTGTGGCCTGTGCACAACCTAGCCTTGCTAGTTATACTTGCACATCTGTAGTGCAATCTGCAGTGGTTGGACACCCATGTGGATGCTCAGAATAACTTGGGCTCAGGGCAGAGAGAAAGCAGCCTGGAGTCTGGGCAGCTGAGCTGAGCAAATCCGATGGATTTCCACCCCAAAGCAGATGACTCGCACATTGCTAATGCCAATTTGTTTGTGGCAGGGTTGGCTTCTGGCAGCTGGGGCTTAGCCATTTCTATGTACTTCCTGATGGTCAGGGCCCCGAGGGCATGGGATGGGCTTCCACGGGAGGCGCTTGAAGCCCCATTGATGAGGGCGTTCAAGGACAGGCTGGACATGCACAGGGTAGGCATGCCATGCATGGACCCGGCGGGTCAGACTAGATGGCCCGCGAGACTCCTTCTGACTCGCTCTGTTTCTATGTTTCTATGTGCATGATCTCTTCTGCATATTTTCTTATGTTGTGTTCCTGATCATGAGGATGGGGCAATCTTGATATCCAAATCCACAAATCAATTTTGAATACATCATGTCTTAGGAGAGATGGACAGGGGTCTGCTAGGAGCAACTGACATCAAATGCACATATAATCTCTCCCCCCAGCCCAAATAACACATTGAGGTCTGTCAGCACTAAGAAAGAAAAAGTAATTTCATAGTAAATTTCACACAATAACATTAACCTCAGATTTATGGGCACAAAAACTCTTCTGGGATATGAGTACAATTTTTCATCTCATGTGAATAACATTTTGTGTGCCCATAATTGAATTCCACTACAAAAATTGCACTCTCTGTTGCTTAACAGTAATCACCATCTGTTCTTTTTGTTGTCTTCCCCCTCAGAGAGGGGATTGGTATGCAAAAGAAGTGAGACATCCAAGTGTGGCTGGATTTCTCTATTCCAAGGCAGGGAAGCAATCGTGCTGTGGAATCATGTCCTCTTAAAGTATGCAAACATTGAAAAAACCCTATTTTGTTTTAAAGAATCTGCATCCGTTTTGTTTTATATTGGCCTCCTATCACCAACAGAGCATACTCGGCCAAGCACTTTAGCATTAGAGAGAAGATATTCTCCTTCACAGGCATCTTTGTTTTTCATAAGGCTTTATGAGCTACTGCTCCAAAAATTGAAGGAGGAATGTTGGGTAGCTAAAGCTCTGAGGGTAAGTGCTTTAATGAGCTTCTGCTCTTCATGCTTCGGTAGAAGCAGCAATATTTTGTCCAGAACTAGGCAGTTGTCTAGTTTAGACTGCTTATGCCTGTCCCAACAACGCCAATGATGAGAAAGGGGGAGAGCTTAAATTTGTTCTCTCTAGATCCCAGTTGAACTAAATCTCTGAACATCAACTAGTTTTCCTGACCTGTCAGTGTGAAAGGATCAGAGCTGATGAACACACTTCCTGGATTCACACAACACATTGACTCACATTCAAGGACTGAGGATGGGTTGTGGCGGCAAGTGTGGATTATTGTGTTTTCAGAACCCAGCTGTACGAACATGTCATTGCTTGTTAGCCATGAACAACCCATGGAGAGAATCCATGGTTTGTTGTTGGGTTATGAATTGTGTTATTCATGGTGGTTTGTTATCTTGGCTGGGTTCAGACAACTTGATAACCTATGGTTCAATGAGAACTTGCACTCAGCCTTTAAGAGTGCCTAAACATAGTCACTGAAACACCACGTAAAAGCTAGGAAGTCTATTGTTGGTCAAGCACACTCCTGGTCCAAACCGGAAGCTCTGGTAGCCACTGCAATGACCCCCACCAGTCCAAAGCCTGATAATATTCACTGCCCCCAAAGGATGCTCCAGTATGAAGTTCTAGCAGCTAACTAAACTGGGGAGCTTCATGAAGAGTCGACCCTTCCTTGTTTCTCGGTGGCTTGTGACAGTGATGGTAACTAACTATGCAACCAATAATGTAATTGTGTGTATGTGTGAGTGTAGGTAAGTGCGTAAATTGTATAGGTAGGAGAACTGAATTTTCCAGGTATTCACTCCTAACAAATCTCAATTACTTCAGTCTTTGTTGTACTGAGGATCATTTCAAATATTGTCTGGGAATAGCTTTCAGAGAGAGCTTAAATTATGCCAGAAGTATCTGTCTCCTCTGCGGGGCATACATACAGTGTAAATGCCAGATCCAGTCAGTAACTTTCACCCCATGAGCTGAGTGACCTTTGTTATATGCATGATCCTGGACAGCTATCAACTAAAGAGAAAGGCAAAGCTGAAAAAGAAATGCCATTTGGAAGGTTTAATAGTTACTTGAGTAGGTTAATTTTTTCTTACACCTTTTGCAACTTGTGAATCTCTTAGAGTGCTGTGCAGAACTTGGGCTGCAGTCTGCCTGCAGCCCCAGGAGATAAGTGGGTCCATTTGTCACTAAAGAGGGCTTGAAATGATAAGAAATTGCTCAGTCTACTCCAGTGCTCCATTGAGCAAAACAGGAGGGTCTTGCATGTCACTGATTCCACTGTTTTGAAGGAAGGAGGTAAGAACCCTGTAGATCAATAGCTCTTTCTGATCTGTGCATTGCAGACCTATCAGTTATACTTCCGGTCATTTAGCTCTATGTAACGATGCCATAAAGCGGGAATGCGCATTCTGCAGTTTAAAAATAATACTTTGTTGTCCGTGTAGCACAATAGCATACTTACCTGGAATTAAAATTGGTTATAAGGATACAGTCTTATTATTCTTAGGAAATCTTGTGCGCTACCTTTCTTTCAAAGAAAAAAAAACTGTGTTGGAAGGAGAAAAGAGAGGGAGAGAAATAGCCATGCATTATGTGAAGCTAGGAGGCTGTCAGAAAAGGTTCAAACAAACAAACAAACAAACAAACAAATTCCTGTGATGAAGAAGCTATCTGGTGTATCTTCCAAACTGCCTCTTCAAGATCTAGAGACTTCTTAGGTGCCTTCTCCTAAATTCCTTCTTAAGCTCCCTCTAAGCTTTCCACAAATGACCACTGGACAGGAGAAGCAGGAGAAGCAGGGCAGTCTGTAAATGGGAAATCTTTATAGCGGTGGAGTGAACGACAATTAATACCCTACCTAAATGAAAGATTATCTTGGCACCTTCCATTCCATTCCGTTCCGTTCCGTTCCGTTCCTAATTAATCCTAGACCCTGACCCCTAAGCCCTAAGATCTCTTTCTGGATCATTGTGAATGAATAGGCAGATACAGCCCAAGATGAGGGAGAAACAGACAATAACATAGTAGAAATCAGAGAAACTATCTAGGAGTTACAGATGTGCACAGAGCTACTTTTGCAGTTGGATTATATCCCAACAGGAAGGTAGATATAATATTGGCAGCTGATAGGAAATGAACAGCAGTAGCCAGTTGGACAGGAGAGCAATAGAATCTCCCCAGCTGTATAACAGGGTCAGCAGGGTATTGCAAACCACAGGCCTTTCTCTCATAGGAAGGTTTATGTGCGCATAACGTATTAGCAGCTGAAAAGCAAACTTATGCCATCGTGTGGACAGAACATGTAATATCCCAATAAAAATTCCTTCCAGCTCTATTTACAGTTCTTGGATTCTCCACTGGATGTTCCACGTCCACAATATAAGTGGAATAAGTTATGTCTTCTGGAAAATGGCAGTGGTTTGAGGGAACTGGGACAAGGCCAGATTTGGAGGGCGGGGGGATGTTCAGTGCAGTATATTTTGCCCTTTTGATGTACCGTTTGGGAAAGTTTGTAGAGGAACTTAGTTCTGTGGAGGGGAGGCTGAGCCAGGTCTCAGTAAGAAGGATCCCGAGACGGTGCCAAACGACAGCTTAAAACATTAGTATTTTGGTAGGATTTTTCCCCTAATTGTCTATGGATACCACAGGTTCCTGGGCTCTTTACAAGTGTGCATTTGTCAAAGATGACTTGCATGAAAAAAGTGCAAGAGCTAATGGGAATTTCCTGGAATTTTGTACTTCAAATTTTTGGTGCCTCTAATATGTGGAGCTGGTGAAGAACTTCCCCCCATTCCACTGCACAGCAACTCTGTTCAATGAGCAGAGCAGTCCTTGCAATCTGGTACCCTCCAGATGAGTTGGACTACAACTCCCAGAATTCCCCAGTCATTATTCATTCAATACCTTTCTACACTGCTCAGTAGCTCTGTGAGTTGATCAGATCTGTCTCTCCATGCAAGGGAATAGTTTTTCTTATTGTGGAGTAAAAATAGAGGACCTTGTTTGAGGACTGAAGATTGCAGGGAGAACAGTAAGAAGTCATGAATCACCCACTCAGTCTGCAACTTGGAACCTCCATTTCTGCTGGCAAATAAAGTCCTTCTCCCCTTTAAAGCTAATACCAGTTCAGACAAGATGCACCCGGCGTTTAGCAAATATCTGTCCTGTATCTGGTAAGACATGGTGAGATTAAACCAAGATAGAGTCCTCTGAAATGTATTTTTGCTATGCTAAATACTGCTAGAATAATGTTGCATGAGACTTCTGTCATTACAAGCAGCCTGTACCCCTGGAAGTCCTAATCACCGGCACCTCACATTTGCTTGTTCTTCCAGCAGCCAGCAGAGTAGCCAGCAAAGCAGCCATGAGGACGATGCATCCCGCTTCCTGAGCCCGCGACTGCGTGATGACAGGTAGGCTACTGGCGGAAATGACAGCATTGGTTCCGTGGAGGGGAACGCCCATCGCTGGGAGGATTGCTTGATGTTCCGAAGAGACCTGGTTCTGTATCTGTCCCCACCAGTGGAAAGGATTCCAAGTGGGAAAAGATTGGAGGACGATTGAAACACGTCCTGGTGTGATGTTGCCTTCAGGCCTCTGGAGGGCTTCCAAGAGTCATTGGAATGATTAACATAATGTATTATATTTCATATCTCATTTTCCTCCCATTGTGGAATGCAAGGTGGCTCCGCACAGTTCCCAGGTGGTCTCTCTTCCAACCTCAAGCCAGCCCTAGATCTACTTAGCTTCAGCATCGGGGGATTCTTATGTGCCTCCAGACCATCCTCAGGGGAACATGGAAAGCACAATATCAGATGGACCTCAACCGATGACCAGAAGTGGGCTGAGTTTTGGCTTTTACAGAATTGTTTGATGTATTTATATACTTGGATCTAAGAATGGTCTACCCTTACTGCTTTTTGCCTAAACTGGTAATTAGGTAAACTGAGTAAATATGAGCTGACTCAGTTGATTCAAGTCTTTGTTGTTCTGGTAGCACTGAGCATACGAAAATGGGACCGTCCGCCTTTCACTGTGTATGTACGCACTCGGCTTGCTGCTTTAATGTTGTGACAGCTAATTTGGGCAAAAATGGGGTTGTCCACCCCAGAATTTGTGCAAATTCGCACAAGTATATGCAAATTTACAAAATTTGCACAATTGTACACAATGGAACTAATCTATGGATCAAGGGCCCAAATTCCATGTAAATTTGCCTGTCTCTAAAAATGCACACAATTGTGGACTATTTTAAGAATGGAAGTTGGCATGCTGGCTCAGCTTGCAATAGATCAAGTTGGCCCCAGCATAGGGTTGACAGAAGAGAATCCGCTGGGCCCAGTTGAGAAAATCCATTGGATTTTCATCCCCTGTCAGGTGCCACACACATCCCTGCTTCTTAAAATTTGTACAGCACTTAAACTTTTGGAACTTCATAAAGATAAGAACAGTAAAGTTTTATCTGACAGGTGGTACACATTACATCTGATGTTCCTAAAACTAGTAATGGAAGTTTAATTTGGTAAGATGTATACTGAATATATTTTTACTTATCAGCAAATATCCATTGCTCCCCCAAGTAAAGAACTCCCTTCTTGCATCAGCATTTCCAGAAATGTTGTACCTCCAGTGTGTGCGCTGCCTCCTTTACTTTTAAGAAATAATAGAACATCTGGGTGGTGGAGGCAGTTATTGTGCGAACTCAGTTACTGGTGCAAAAGTAATTACCATCGCAGGTGGTTTTCCTTAGCTACGTTGTTTAACATAAATCTAAAAATGCCAGAAAAAAGAAGCTGCAGACTGGAGCAACTGCACGAATGCCAAGCGCTTGTGAAATGTTGTTGACTTTGCAACAATCAGAGCTTCAAGTCTGCTAATATTGTGAGACAAAGGTAACTGTAGTCATTTTGTCTAGCACACGGAGGAGCCGATGCCAAGGCTGCATCTACGACAAACGGCGACTAAGGTTTTGTTCAGTAAAAGGAGCAGGTTCTTGTAAATGTGTGCAACAGAAGCTGGTGTGTCTGTGGGTGTGCAAAGGCTAGGATGTGCATTGCAGCTGCCTCTCTGAAGACGGAACTGTGCCTAGGTTGTGTCACTGCTCTCTGAAAGGTGACAAGGAAAGGGGCGATGGAGGACAATGACAACCGCCTTGGTCACCTCCGCTCAACATGTGGCTTTATGATCTATGTCAGCTTACGGCACGGCATTCATGAACTGTGGTGGGCCATCACAGCCAGAGATGGGGGATGGGGCATGATTATCCATCGTTATTCACTATAGGTTTCGGTCCAAAGCATGCACATACAATATTTGTCTATTTATTCAATTTACCGTATTTTTCACTCTATAAGATGCGCCTGACCAGAAGACGCATCTAGTTTTTAGAGGAGGAAAACAAGAAAAAAAAAATATTCTGGATCAAATGGGCACATCATCACAGGCACATTCCCCATCACTTCCCCACGGGCTGCACATCCGACAGACTTAACTGCACACACACATTCGTTCTATAAGGCGCACAGACATTTCCTCTTACTTTTGAGGGGGGGAAAGTGAGTCTTATAGAGCAAAAACTACGGTATATCCTGCTTTTTTCTTATAATGAACTCACTTCGATTGCCATAGGATATACTAGGGAGAGTCCTTGCATGGATGGGTAAGCGAAAGGGTCACATGCGTATGGTGGAATGCTATATAAGCTTGAATGCTATGGTCTTTGCTTCCTTCTCCTACTAGTCCAAAGAGCCACTTTTTCTATAGTCCAGCAAGCCTGGTCCCATTACTTTAGCTGCTACTTCGACTTTCTTTGGTAGCCCACCTCCCGATCTGCGCATGCCAAATGCATCTCCTTCTTCAGCCAGTCCAGCTCTCCTTCCCTTCCTCCATTTCTCAGCCCACAAGCCTTGGCACCCACCCATTTTGATGCTCCGTCAATTGTGCCAACTTCCATACACATTTTTCACTGGATCCCAGTCAGCATCCTGCGGGCAAGGAAGGAAGGTGAAAATGGGCAAGTGTGAATGGCACAGACTAGACTGGTCTGTGCTGGTGTGTTCAGCGGGCATTTCCTGAACTACAGTTCAATATGCCAGAAGTTAAAGAGCAAACAGATTTGTCTGTTGTTAGCTTTTGGCTTCCCTGTCCGGTTTTTTAACAGGTGCACCATGTTTGCAGGTAAAGCTGTAGGAGCTGGTGCTCTAGTCTTGGCGTTCTTGTCTGAGCTTCTCCACCACTGTGCTTCTCTCTCAAAGAGTGGAAGAGAGAACAGTGAATTGATTCGCCGTAAATCAGGCCCATGTTTTTCACAATTAAGGTAAGCGGCTGCTCTGAAAAGAGCTGCTGCTGCTGCTCCTAAGACTCGCCACGACACTCAATTTGAATGGCATGAGGCTGGCCTGACAAAAAATACGGTGTCATGTGCTCTTTGCAAATTCATCAGGGACAGAGAAATGGGTGACGAAAGCACCATTTGTGTGGAAAGGGAGATGATCCCTGGAAGTCTGTTGGCAAACTTTATTGGAAATGAAGGATGTTGCTGCCAGGTCGCCGCTGCTGTCTTTTCTCTCCCCCCCACCCCCCACCCCCCACCCCCCTCCACCATGCTTTGTTTTCTCATCTTAGCTGCAAATTGCTTTTGTGCCATTTAAGGCTGATGGTTCCTCTTTGATTAACTAACTGGTGCAAAAGAAAAGTGTGCACATACATACATACATACATTTTAAAGCTTTCTTCCTTTGTAAAGCACAGGGGAATGGCTGTGTGCAATTGTCTGCAAGGTCCTTCCCCTCTGAACTCCAGACAATCCTTTGAAATGCATTTCCTGTACTGAAGCTCAACAAATAACAGAAGAGTTTGATCTCTAAATAGCATTATTGCCCAAGTTAAAGGAGAAGCTTCTGCTCTTGTAAAGAGCTGATTCAACATGGGAACCTTCCCTTCTGTCCCTCCCTTTCAATAAAGCTTCTGATCACCCTTTGGGTGGCTCTTGCTGCAGCTTAGCAAGGTGGAACAACCGGCAAAGTCCTTCCAACTGCATAGCTCTTTCTCCCAATGTCTTCTTACTGGGTCAAGGACTGGCTCTCACTCATGCTCCCCCTTCCCTCCCAGAAACCCTTCTGCCCTTTCCAAAACAGGCTGTTTCTCATGCTCCACCCAAGAAACTCCACTAGGCCACCTGGAAGGAGCTCCAGGGCTGTGCCCTTACTTTGTTCCTGTCCAACAATGAACACTTGTTCTGATTGTGGGCTTCTCAGGAACATCTGGTTGGCCATAGTGGGAATCAGGAGGCTGAACTAGATGGACTTTTGGTCTGATCCAGCCAGGCTGCTCTTGTGTTCTCAGTTGTAGCCTGCTCATGTGTCCACTGCAGTATGGAGATGCCAGGGCCATCAGCACACAGGGATGGAATGGAACTTCCTGGAGGGGGTTCTTCAGGCTTCTTACCCCCTGAGTTTACACCAATGATTGTCTACTGTTGTCTACTGCTGCTCACCGGCCTCAGTGGACCTTGTTGTGCTGATTGGACTCCATAGGCCCAATGTCTCTCAGCAAGCATTGGGATATGGGTGTCTGGAGGCAACATCACTTAGTTCTACCTTTCTGCTTGCACACTCCTAGTAACTAGGAGTGTGGAAGGCCCTCAACCTCAGACAGTCCAGGCTGCCTCTCCTGGAGCTCTGCCTTATCCAGGATGGCAGTGCAATGATGGGAACTGGTTTGCCGTTGGATTTCTGTCCATCAAGCAGCTGCTAAAGTCACAGTCTTCCTGGACCAGTCTCTAAGCTTCTCTGTCGCATGATATGCCCTCTTCACTTGGCTTGCTCTGTTCTATTGGTTTAGTCAGTATCCTCCAGGCTTTTCACTGTTCATTATGCTAATAGAGCACCTGGGAGCACAGACAGTGCATAGCTGATGATTTTGCGAAACAATCATATACTTTGCAAGGCAAAATAAGGCTCAACTTTCCCTCTAAAAGCTTTGGGGCTTTTCGTAGGTCTAGAAATCATTTTAAATGCCACACTGTCATCACTATCAAATGTTAATTGACTATTGTCTTTCCCCAACACCAAAGAAAACTCTTGGCTGGCCTTTCCTTCCCAATATTCCCATGAACAATCGAAATGGGTGGAGTGCAGAGAAACAAAGAAAGAAAGTGTAATTTGAGGACACACTTGGACGCGTACCTTTCTGGCTCTCTCTGGTTGATTTATTGCAACTACAAACTGCAGCACTGGCACAAAAGAGGATGAGGGGGGAAATGAATCAGTGAAAGTGGTGTGTATGATTTCTTTTTGTTGTTTTGTCGAGCCCAGCAAAATCTGTTGTATTGCCACTCCCATGCTCTCTATAATCGGTAGAAGAGGTCTTACTGCAATACACCGAAAGTGCACGTTCTCTGCCATCACAGCCTTCAGAATCTGAACGTCCAAACTTTCTGGCTGCAGCATCCTGAGAATGATAGTACCCTTTTCTCCCTTAGCCTGCATAGGATTGCACCCTTGCAGAGTCTCGATTGTTGCACTGCTGCCGTAAAGGTGTGCTTTTCCTCACCCTGTTTCCCAGTGATGAACACAGGCCGGGTTGTATATTTGTATACAGCTGTATAGTCGGTTGTATATTTGCCTCAATTATTTAATAGTCATACTATATGCACTTGAGATAAGTGGTCTTACTAGGTTGGGAGGAAATGGAAGTCTAAACACCCCCTTTCATGTTACTGTTGGGAACCACTTCAAATTGCCTCTTTTTACTCTGTTGGACGATCTGGGCCATGTGGGGAGGAAGCTGGGCCACCTTATCTTTGGCTTCTGGAAGCCTTCACAGCCCATTCCTCTTAACGGCACAGCTCTTCTGATCCCGCTGCAGTGTGGAGGGGCACAAAGGCAGCCGTAGAAGGTGCCTTTCATTGAGCCAGTGAGCTCTATACTAACATGTGGAAGCACCATGGAAAACTCTTGTCCAGCATTCCCTAGGCGTATATTGGGTTGTTTCTGAGTATGCCCGAGGCCCAGTGTTCCTCAGTATTGCGTAGCTGAATCCCACATCCTAACTAACAACTGTGCAGTAGATAAAATTCCTTCTACAGCCACGTGCTTGGGAAAGCCTGTTGCAGATCAAGGGTGGGAATGCTTGTGCTCTCCTGTTTAATCAACTGTAGAAAACTTCTCACCCTCTTTCTTCCCACTGAGCCCAAGTTCTGTTCTTTTCTCTGTGAGACAGCCCATTCCTGTTCATGGCAGAGTTGTAATTACAGCTAAGTGGATGGAAACCAAAGCTGGGGAGGTTTTGTCTCCATCTGAAGAGAACAATTTATCCCTCTGAGGGCCAATTATTAACCCAGGAGAGGACTGGCTGGGAGGAACCATTTGGTAGCTTAGCAGCTTCAGCTTTCTACCAGATGTTTCCCTCCAATTATCCATGCCTCTGTAGTAATGTTGATCCTGGAGGTAAAAGAAAGTATGGCAGCTAAATCCTGTTGTTAAAAGTCCAGGGTGGCATTTTGACCACACCGTTGCCTCCATGCTAGCGTCTTCCTTGCGGGACGAAGGCCCATCCGCTCTGCTGGCAGAAAGGGGCACTGCAGTTCCGTGTTAACATCTCACTCTTTCTGAAACAGGTAAGCAAGGTTAGTCCCTCCAGCAAAGGCAGGTAGGGAGGGTCGGGGGAGCCTGTGAAAGGCAGAAGGGAGGATAGGTATAAAAGCACAGTTGCTAGTTACTTGCCATTGGCCTCTTCTGGAATCATAGTGCTGCAGGATGGAAAGAGGAGAATAGGGCCAAAGAGTGGGGAATGCCAAGCCAATTTGCCCAGAGACCAAGCAGGGTCCACAAGGGCAGGGGCAGAGTTCTGCGGAACACCCGAGCCAGGGGTGATGGAGACAGATGGTGACCTTAGCCTTGCTCAGGAAATGGCCAGAGACTTTTCAAGATGTAGTGGAGCCAGAGGCAAATGTGAGGAACACGTGAAGATAGTGCAGGACTTGAGACAACCACTGAGTCAAGAACAGGAAGCTGCCACCATGTTGTTGTGGCAAAGCTGAGCAGGACTGGGAAGCACTCAGAGCCCCTTGTGGCTTCCAGTGGTCTCTGTGATTGTACTGACCCCACTCCTGCAAGCACTTACAGGGTTGATGTTTATCCTGCAAGTACTTACAAGGTAAACCAGGCTGCCTTCTCTTTCAAGCCACCAGGGGGAGCTGCATCACTTTGCACATCCATCATTCAGTCCCTTTATGTATCCATCTTTTAAAGATCAGGGGCTCAATCACTTTTGAACAAAGAAGAAAACAAATGTAACATACTTCCCACAATCAATACCCCAGCTAGAGCTGAGGGCTCAGGTAGCATTAATACCCAAAAACATAAAGGAGAGTTTCCTGCATTGTTTTGAGCTACAGAGGCAGACCTACTTATAACAGGTAGCTGGATACCAGAGAGAGAGAGAGAAATGAATTATGTTATAAAACTGAGAAATGCTTGTGGAGAATGCTGCCTTAGAAGGGGTCAGATGAAGATTTGGCTCCAGGTATAATGAAGCACTTAGTTATAGGCACTGGATGTGAGCTTCTTTCGAACTTTCTTCCCCTTTCACATTTAAGATCCAAGTTCAGTGTTCTCCCGTGTTTCTAAAATTATTAGCTACATTTATAGTCTGACCTTCCCCAAGTGGGACAAGCAGCATTTGTAGGATTCTCATGTGGCCTCCCATTCAGGTATTGATCAGCACCAGACTTCCTCAGCTTCAAAGAAGGAACAGTTGCAGGTATCTTCAAACCACTCTTGGGTTTTAGGAATGAAAAACCTAGTAAAGTAGTCAGAAGTGCTTCTGCATAATATTAATGTTAATAATAAATAACTGACTTTGGAAACCTAGGTTGCCAAATGTACTTTTTCCACATTTTGGCCACCATATTGTCAAATGGACACATTTTACAGATGTTGTTATGGAAGGTGATATGCTATTTGGGGGAGAATGAATGGAAATTGGTGTTCCTTACTGAAATACAGCATATTTTTTCCCATTAAGGAACACCTGGTTGCTATTAACCCATTTTTCCTCCATATGCCCCTTTCCATAACAATTTTTGGAAAACAGCAGCCATTTTCCAAGATGGTGGCTCAACCCCAACATATAAAATAGGGTTTTGCATAGATTATTTGAAGCAGTGTGCTTTTTTTGTTAAGAAAAATCTGGTCACCCCTACTTCCTCAGAAATTTCACCAGGTTTTCTAGAAGCTTTTTCTGGATTTTTGATTGTGTATATGTCTGGGCATACATTTCTTATCTAGGTTATGAAACCACCCTAGTTCAAGTCAGATCATCAGTTCATCTAGCCCTAGTGATACTTGGTGTGGCTGGTGGCAGCTCCTGGGAGGGAAGGGATGCCCTTTCCAGTCTGCCTTCCTAAAACCTAAAGAGCATGTGACTTCTGCTGAGTTATGCGCTCTCTGCATGCAAAAACATGTGTGTACGGGTAAGCCAAGATCTTCTGGTGCCTTGCCCAGGCCGTCTTAACGCATGGGCCTGATGGGCACTTGCCCGTGGGCCCCATACTAATCTGTGCGTGTTAACCCTTGGAAAATGGGGAAACTTCCAAAGTTAACAGTAGTTGTCGTTGTCGTAGGGGCCCCAGTGCACTGCTTTGCCCGGGGCCCATCATGCTGTTTAGACGGCCCTGGCCTTGCCCCAAATGCTGCTTGCCAAAACCACGTGCAGTGCCAAATTAGACCGGCAACTGAATCTTACTTCCGTGCTGTCAAGAAGGTATCTCCCTTTGGCCCACCTGAGGACAGCAAGTGCTGATGGGATGCAGGTGGGGTGGTGGGGCACCTGCACTCTGGCACCTCAGGAGAATGGCCACAGGGCTTAACACGGGTTTGCTGCTTTCATTGAGGTCTGAGTGAGAGGGGAAGAAAACGGGGCAGTGCTGAGAGCAACCCAGGTACCAGGGCTGCCGATTTTTGTGGCATAGCCATCCTCTTTCTGGGAAACATCCATATGTCTCAAGAAGGAAAGGGTGGCTAGTTTGCAGCAGCAAAGGAAATGTAACACAAAAACAATTATTCTATCCTGAAGAGCCCCCCTGCCCTCAGCTGCCTTCCTGCCTTGGAGCAAAGGTGTGTCTTAAAGGCTTGGATTCCTGACTAGGCAGGTGCATGCAACCTGCAGTTTGGAGTTTCTTAGCTGTTCCCACTAGCAGCTCTAAGAGGTTGGGACTTGATGCACCAAATGCCACCTGCTCGGTTCTGAGAATCCAGGCGATGTAAGGAGTGACATGGATGAATGGCCCTCTCTGGGCATGTTGCACCTGGCTCCCATCGGGCGTGTTTATCCACGTGCGCACGCTCTCCGTCGGGCCTCCGTGTTCTCCAGCACACCAGCATGTGCTG
Organism: Varanus salvator macromaculatus; assembly: GCA_023646645.1. Classification (NCBI taxonomy): domain Eukaryota; kingdom Metazoa; phylum Chordata; class Lepidosauria; order Squamata; family Varanidae; genus Varanus; species Varanus salvator. The sequence continues at coordinate 5,585,312 of JAIXND010000621.1, forward strand.
CTCAGGTGCTTGGGTAGCCTCTCGCTGTGCTGATGGCAGCAAGAGGGGAAAATGTGCACTCCTCAGGGGAATCAATTTTCTCAGGTGCTGTGCTGAGATCTGAGGAGTGAAAGCTTTGCCCCTCCCTGCAGTACACAACACCTGACATCACTTACAGGTGGAGCCAGGCAGGCAGGCAGGCAGGGCTGTTTTGTTTCTGGAGAACTGGGACAGAGCGGACCTCCCCGTGCCAAGACACACTGGCAAGGGCTGAGCACAGACCTTGAGCAGGCTCAGAACAAGAAGCCACTGAGGGCTGACTGGAATTCTGCAGGGGAGGTTTTGGGCCACTGGCATTGAAATAGTGGCTCAGGAATGCTAACAGAGATAAAGTTATTTTGGGGACTATTGGAATCGTGGAGTCCGGCAACATCTTCCAGCTTGTCCTTGGCACAAAGCTGGAGCAAAACTGGAGACAGAGCTAACTTCTACATAGCCTGGCTCAACAGAAAACCTTCACACGCAGCAAGCGACAGACCCACGCAGTGCCCTTTGGACCAGCTTCCTCAGGGTTAGCAGCTTTGCCGGCTTGAGGTTTTCTATGGGCTGCAGGCGCCCGAGTCGGCTGGTGCCTTGCAAAGCACAGCCATGGTCCAGAACTTGCATCCCAAGGAGGTCTCCTCCAATATAGCAGTGAAGCAGGTCTGCCATTTCCGTGTGGCTTCGCTCAAGAAAAAGCTCTCCTTCCTCAGAATCATGTAAGTATCCTGACTGAGGGGTGGTGGGGCTGAGAGAAAGGCTTCTGCTTGAGCATTTATCAAAAGGAAGCTAATTCTCCCACTGCTGAGCCTTAGGAAGCTAAAATGGCACTGTCCCCACAGAAGAGTAAGGTGTCAACAGGCTTTGCGTAACCACAGGAATGAAGGAAATAACTCCCCAAAATTGCGCTTCTGCTTTTTATTCTAATTTGCATGCCTGAATGGGTGCACATATGTATGGCACACAAGAAACGCTTTGCTGGCTCAGGCAGAGTGTCCATCTCAGCTATTCACTCCCAGGATGCTGGGCGGGTGGCAAGTTGGGCAGGAAGGTGCTTGCTCTCTTCGCCTGCCGGTCCCTGGAGTCTGGCATTGAGAGGCGCCGTGCATCTCACCATAGAGACTCTAATCATAAGACTCTCCTCCATGCTTTTCTTGAAGCCTTCATAAACCAGCTTAGCTAGTGGTCTGTGCCACATCCTGTGGCAGGAGGTTCCGCAAACTATGCAGGCAGATTCTGTATCCGAAGAAACTAAGGAGCAATATCCAGGATCCATTGAGAGGGTGTGTAATGCTTCTGCTCAGCTTCCCAGCCTGGCTTTTTTTCAGTTCCTTTCATGCACTCTTCTGACCTTTTCCCTGCAATGATCAGTCTGCATTTGTGGCCTCTGAGCCCCATGGGGTGTGCACCCTTATGGCTTCTCCCCACAATTTTGGGGAGTTATTTCCTTCATTCCTGTGGTTATCCAAAGCCTGTTGACACATTACTCTTCTGTGGGGACAGTGCCATTTTAGTTTCCTAAGGCTCAGCAGTGGGAGAATTAGTTTCCTTTTAATACATGAAATTGCAATTATATTTTAAATAGAAGGTACTGGGGTGGAAGCTTGAGGACTAGAAGAGATCTTCAGTTCAGATGTATTTGTGCAGTCTTGCTCAGTGTTCTTCATCTATCTAATAGGGATTTAAATCTTCCTACTTGATAGGTGTGATGATGGGTTCCATTGGCAGGTTTTGCAGGTAGACCAAGGAAGATGCGGACATGCACATGGCGGGCGTGTCGTGAGCGGAGCCGGCTGGAGCCGGGGGTCAGACTAGATGGCCCAGGAGGCCCCTTCTGACTCGCTCTGTTTCTATGTGGACAGGCAGAGAGGATGCCTATTTATCACATCTGTCTGTTAAAAGAAAGGAGGGTGCAAAGATGAAGGAGAGCTGAGCTCAGGAGCCCAGGGAAGTGATACGGGAAAGTTGAACAGCACCGAAGAGACTTCTGGTGCAGTTAGCTCTGTGTGTGTGGTGACGGTACTAGAAGCATTCGCTTCCATTGGGTTTTTGTGCTGGGCTTACCTAAGGGCTGCAACTGGACTTCAAGTCACCCATCAGGTTTAGTAAAGTGTAGCCTTGAATTGACCAGTAAATGCCACTTGTCTTAAAAATAGCAAGGATGCAGAAATCCCTCAAACCCATTCCTGAGCGTGGCTGATTTTCAGAGGCTCACCTGGTCCTTGTCTCTATTTTACCCTCACACCAGCCTTGTGGGTCAGACGGAGTCCGTGGCTGGCCCAAAATCACCGCGTGAGCCTCACAGCCAAGTAGGGAGCCACCACTCTAAGAGAACTTCAGCTACTGGACATTATAGAAATCAAAATAATAATGATTAGGAATGGCAGACTTGCATTTCAGATTATACCCTTCCCATGTTTCCTCTTCTTCCCTCTCTACACAGCTGAGTGTAGGGGAGCTCAGGTTAAGTGATGCTCTTCAGAGAATGGAAGCACAAGGTGAAGGTACTGGGCTGAGCATGGCTTCTGGTCAGCTTTCATGAACATGCAACTTCCCGCGTGCAAGCCCTTGCAGCATTGACCCCCTTTGTGGGCTGCCTCAGCGCATGAACACCCAGCCTTCCCTGCACTCCAATCTGCCCTGACCTCTGGCTTGTCCCGCTTCTGTTTGGGAGGAGGGCAAGAGCTCCATGGTAGAGTCCATGCACCGTGAGTCTTAGATTCCAGTTGAAAAGCCCTTCCAGTTGAAAGGACTGCTCAATGCAGTCAGCAGTGGGGTAGAAAGATCTACGGTCCAGTTCAGAACAAAACAGCTCCTTCTATGCGCGGAGCATTCTGCTTCCTTCCCTCTCGTTATCTGCACCCTTTCACATCCTTTTTTAATTCCCTTCAGTGCAGAATTCCTCTGCCCAGTTCCCCAGCTTTGTTCTTCCCTCTAGAGATTTCCAAAGTGCCTGAAATTTACAAAAAGAGCTCACATTATAGTCCATGTTGTTGGGCTATGGCCAGCGTGCTTCACTCTTCCCCCGCTTCAAATGCTCAGCTGGGTCCGGTTTTGGAACGTGGCCGCAGATGACTGCCAGACATGTCTTCATGTTGGACCACTAACATGAAGAAACTCCTCACCCTGTACTTCATGCTTTTGAACTGAACTATTCTGGAGGCCTGCTTGAAGACTTCCTTGAGCAAGTGTACGCAGCTGCAAAGCCATGAGGAGTATGTAATTAGAAGCCTCCAAGGCAACTAACAAAAGAGTGGCACATTCATGGCATCTGGGGGCCTTATGGTTATATATAAACTTACTCAGCGGGAGAGGCAAAGACAGAGTCCTAAGCATAAGGGAGCTATTATGGCCCATGTGCTCCATGTAGTTCCTGAATTGGAGCCTTTCAGGGTTTTGATTGAATTCCAGCCAAGTGCAGTTACCCATATTTATTTTCCGACTACTACACATATATGCCACACATGTTCATTCTCCTTTTACATGCTGTACAAATTGTATTTTCATTCTTTCAGCATATATGGGGCTCCTACTTAGCTCCTTTTATAGTAGATGTCCCCAAATAAAGTAACTATTATAATTAGTGAATTCCTTTCTTTAGTAATCTTGATTTATTATTTTTTTTTCTTTTTGCAGACTTATTTATTATTAGCAGTTTTTATAGACCTTTCTCTCAGCACATTCAGATGACATTCGGAACACTGGAGCAGAAGAGCTGCCATGAGCCGCCCCGAGGCTTTGTTGCAATGGGGGCGGCATACAAATGTTTTAAATAAAATAAAAATAAAATAAAATAAAATAAATAAGAGTAGTTAGAAGAATGTTTAACACTTTCCCTTCCCACCATTTTTCCTCTTCACTTTCTGCTGCCCCAAGAAATCTTCCCTGAGAAGGCTCCAACGTGCTACTTGCTAGGGTAGAATTACTTTAGGAAGCCTGGGCCAGAGTGCCAGGTCTCTGCATTATTTTCTGGACATGCCTGAGTTTAAATTGGTCCTTGGGGAAAAGGACACTTTACCTATTAAATGATACTGCTTCCATTAGGCTCCCCAAATATTGGAGGGCCGTTGTCTGTGAGGGGAGCCAATGGCGCATAGCTGAAGAGGAAAATATGGACTTGCATCCAGGAGAAGCGAGCTTCAGAGATCGCGTATGTTCCAGATGCATTGCGTGGCCTTGAGTGATTCTCATGTTCTCTCTCATCTGTGACATGGAAATAGCAAGTGATTAACAGCATTAGTCAAGCAAAGATGAGTGATGTTGTAAAGCTGGATGTGAAATGAGCATTCCTTTGAAAATGATAATTCTTTATAGTGACATTAGTGGGAGAATTGCTCTACTTCCAAGAAAAGCTGTACGTGTCCCTTAGCAGAACTCAAAGCCGTTTCACATACTGTGTTTTTCAGGTGTGCCCATCAAACTTTCCCTTTGAATGTAGAAATGGAACATGTGCAGGTGATAAATGGGTCCACTCATTCAAAAGTACATGTGCCAGAAACCCAATAACTGACCAGGTGGTAGTGCTAGCAGGGTTGGCACTGCTTTATTTTTATTGGTTCTTGAAGCAAGCCTTTTCAGAGGCTGTTCCAAAGGGCCAGAGCCTCGGACTTCTATCGGCTTCTTCTGAACACCAGTGGCATCTCATGCAACGGCATTCCACCTGCTGACCTGATCTAGCAGGCACCCTGTTGGGACAAAGTCCGTGGATGGGAAGTGGGTCTGGATCTTTGGAAGGTCTTGTCTTCCTGTGAAAATGAGAAGTGGTGGAGATGGACTGGATTTAGTTAATGACACTTCTTATGCTAAAGGCCTCGTGTGTGCATGTGTAAGACTCCACGTCTTTACTGACAGTGTTTTATGTTCTACACCATGAGCTGTTTATTATTTCTGTGCTACAAGTAGAACAGCAGGGCTGACAACGAAATGTTTGGCAATGAGGCTGGACCAATTATTATAATATCGCATTATGATGCTCAGCTAGTTTCTCCTAGCATAGGTTCTCTGGAAGGGGCTCTCCAATCCTGAAAAAGAGGGTCAGTCAAAAAGGGGGCGAAGGCATTGCCTTGAAACAGACATTGACAAAGGACTCCATGGAACAGTGGTGTATTGTATAGGCTGAGTATGTCTTTGAAAGCGGAGCAGACGATGCTTTCAGATGCTTTTCTCTTCCCCTGGACTTTCCTCTTCCCATATATAAACTTGGCTGTCCTTTTGCCGTGCACCACAGTGGTGTGAAGGCATTTGTAAAATCATCTTTTTAAAAGGAGCGGTGCCCTCCTTTTCTAGCAGTGACTATTGGTTTGCTGTGGTCCAGATGTGGATGTCAGAGAGAGTTGCGCTGGACAGAAGATGCTGCTCCCAAATCATGTGGTGCATGCTGGGCGTGGCACGGAGAACTAAAAACGGCATAGAATTACAGGGCGGGCTCTTGGGACTACTTAACCACACTGCAATTTTGCATAGCTCCAGAAGCCAGAAAGAGGAAGGGAAAAAAGGAAAAGGAAAGAAAAAGAAAGTGATTGTTTTGCCGTGGAGAAATGCTTCACAGAAAGTAAGACATGCAAGTGGGCGCTGCATAAAGAGGGCTGCATAAAGAGAAGTGCATAAAGAGGGCACAGATCTTTTGTTGCAGAAATGAGTGGCAAGACAAATACTGTAAGGCAGTGTCATGTGTTGAAAGAGGATGAGCAGTCACAGGGTACCAAAGAACCAGGGTAGAATAGCTTTTTGCAGCAAAACAATTGTTCTCCTTCCAACAACCGGCTTTAAATTGCTGGCTGATTTATTCTTCTTCACAAACCCAAGCCTATAGGGACATGGCAAGAGGGAGAAGGGTGTTTACCTGAGTAAGATGCTCAGAGTAAGATGCTCTTCCCTCTGCTGGTGTTTTTCTCCACCAGCTCCAGCCCTCGCCTCCTCTTTCCCTTGTCCGGATTGTCATCCCCATGTTTCTGTCACAAACACAAGTCTGGAGCCTGGGAACTTTGGAGGAGAAATTGGTAGGCAAGGAAATCTCCTATCTGCCGCTTCTCTGCTGGGAATTGAGCCTCCCAGTTCCACTTTGCCAAAATGAACCAGCAGCTGGTCTTTGAACACCGATAGCCTGAGGTGTACTGCTCCTGAGCATGGAGGTTCCACTCTTCATAGAAAGTTGAGTTAACAGCCACTTACAGACTTGCCACCAAGAAAAGTCTCTCATCTTGTTGCTGCTCCCCCAGTTCCTTCTTGGCATTTCCCTATAATGCTCTTCCGTTTGATGTACCAGAATTTATGCTGTCTTTAATCTTCCTCATTAAGATGGCATTTTTTCTTTTCAAATGTTGCATTTGCTTTGTAAAGAACCCTTTTGCACAGTTGTTCAGCTCCGTGGGTATAGATTACTTTGAGCTGACTTATTTTCAAAAACGTAATAAACATGAATGTGAATCCCTTTGGAAGGATTTTAGTTTTAAAAATACCACAAGGTGTTTCCATGAGCAATGGTGCACGCAGTCCAGAAATTTCACTTCTGCATAATGTTTTCCCAAAGACTCGGCCATGTGGCTCTGTGTTGACAGATGACATCTTGGTAGCGCATCGTGGCTAGAAGGAGCACGGTTCCGGGTGAACTGGCTGCTAAATCCAACATTAATCTGGTTGCGGCTGACTCCTGACAGAGTGGAACAGCTTCCCAAGGGGAATCTGCCAGCCTTTGAGAGAAGCTTTTTGCAAAACGTCGAGTGTTCGTGGAAACGGAATGGTGATGTGCGGAATGGCTTTTTGATGCTGCTGAAATCGTACCTGTTTTCACACACAAACATTTTAGAGCAATGAGTTTATAGAAGAGCTTTAAAACTCCCCAAACGTTTTGGACTTGTCCGGGGGAGGGGGTGGGGATGTGGCTGGCACCGCCCATCTTTCTTCAGATGCTCTCACCTGCTTTTGGCATCTTAAGTGGAGTCAGCAGGGCAGAGGAAGGAGTTACCCTGAACAGAAAGAGTAACCCTTGGTCCTATGGGGTGGGAGAGGCTGACTCCCAGCTTGGTCCTGATTGGCTGATTGGGATGGGGAGAAAACCTGTCTTCCGAATGAGTCAGCAAGCGGGAGATGAGAGAAACTGCCAAAGGGGCACCTGCTAAGCACCCCCGACACCGCCAGCTACTTTCTGGGGGAAGACGCAAACCCCCAGGGACGGAGCAACGGATCGGCCGCCTTTCAGTTGTTCTCGCTTCCCCAAACTTGCGCAGGCCTCTCCTCGCGCTTTTCGGCATCCGCGCTCCTTTCTCTTACCCTTGAAAGCGACGCACCTGGATTAGCTTTGCTGAGAGCCGAGATCGCGCTTTCCTTTGGTCCCCGATGCGAGTGCGCTCATGGAGGGAGGGCACGGGGGACAAAAGCGCTTCCCGTGGGAGCGGCGTCGTGACGGGACGGGGAGGCGGAGCCTGCGCGCCAGAAATTCTGCCTGTCGGCTAATCCCGCTCCTGAGAATTTGTTCCTGATGATCAACTTGCAAATCCTCTCGGATCCGCTCCAGCATTCTCGAATCTCGCCGGGTCCCCGGCCCTCCCGCCCTCTCCGTCTGCATCTTCTCCTTCAGGAAAGGAAGCGCGCATCTGCGTGGAGCAACGCGAGGGCAGCTGTGCCTTTAAAGCCGCTTCTCCCACGAGGGAGGAAATGAGTGAGGAGAGCGAAAGGGCCAGCGCTCCCCGCCGCAGCCGCCTCCTCCTGGAGCCCGCTCGTTTCTCTCGCTCTCGAAAGGAAGTCGGCCGGCAGGCTCGCGTCGGCGCCGCGCCGCGCCTGCATCTGCGCCTGCTCCTGCTCCTGCGCCTGCATCTGCCCGCGTAGGACGCCGGCTGCCCCGGCTGCGCGCCGGGCACCAGCCCTGCGCTCCGCCCGGCGCGGCGAGGGCGCCCTCCGCTGCGCGCCTGCCGCCGGAGCGCCCCGCCTGAGCCAGACTCGGGGTCGCTTCTGCTTTCCTCTTTTCCCACCACTTGGCTTCCCGGCCAGCCGGAGTCTGTTTCTGTGAGTTCGGGTGATAAGATGGCAGCATGTGTAACCCCAAACCACCATGCACAATAACAAGGTCAGCCTTTTCAGCCACGACTAATCACTCGCCTCCGCTCCCCGTTGACCCTCGCACGGCTGCACGCCTCCCGCCTGCGATTCCCTCGGCCTCGGCATCCTCCCCCGTCGCCCCCTGCTGCCGCCCTCGGCGCCGCATCGTGCCTTCTCCCTCCTGTGCCCCTGTCCATGATTTTGTCATTGCTCCCCTGGAAGAGCTCAGGCGCGGTAGGAGAGGGATCGCGGAAGCCTCAGGGGGGCGTGCTCCACCTTCCTTGAAAGGGACGGCCGGGCTGGAGAAGGGGCGCACCCAAGGCTCTGGGGCCCAGGCCCGGCACCCTGCTGGGACAGAAGGAGGATGTGTCGCAGGCTCGCTCCTTCACCCTGTGTTTCTCCCAAGCAGCAGCCCCTTGGGCCTGATCTGACCGGCCAAACCAACTTGCACAGGAAGAGGGAGCGACCCTGGGCCGAGCTTCTCTTCTCCGGCTGGCCCCCGATGAATGGCGAGGCGATGAGGGTGAATCAGCATCACCACTCGGGCGGCGAGTTGTGCTGCCGCTTAGCTCTGCACTTGACATTCAGGGTTACGCTGTTGACCTGGCAAGGAAATTTACTTTCTGCTCTTCCTTGGAAGAACAACAGAATTGGCTTTATCACCACCTGGCCTGATATCATGATTACAACAGCAGGCTTGCTAACCATGATTGTGAAGCAAGGGAACCAACAATTTCTAACTTTATAAGGGTCATTATAGTTTCTAACCATGATAGACAAGGTTTCTATAAATGTGAGCAGTTTGGCAAATGTTGCTTCTATTCAGCTGTTCTCCTGGGGCACTCAAGGTCAGTCTATAGCTCAGGTTATAAAATAAAATAGCAACCATTAGACAACAAACCCGAAGGAGGAACTCTCTGATTCCGGCAGGAAGCAAAACAGAGCTGTGCATGAAGCCAGGACTTTTGCCTTTTGTGATGGCTTTTTCTACCTTTGGCTGTATGGGGTGGCTACAGTTGGGGAGGGGGGCAAAGGGAGACGCTCTGCTATGTTTGCTTCTGAACGCTACAGGGCTAGGAGACTAGCTTCCCTTGCTCTGCCCTTGCTAACAAATCAGGCTGTGACAGAATTAGAAAGCTAGTGTGGTGGAGAGGTTAGAATGCTGGACTGGCATGTCAGGAGTTCTGGGTTTTAATCCCCACCTGGCCATGTTACCCACCTGGTGACTTTAGGCCAGCCATTAACTCCCAACCAAACCTACCTCTCAGCTTGTTCTCAAGATAAAAGGAGGAGGAAGACCAGCTCAACCACCTTGTCTTTCTTGCAAGAAGAAAGAAGGCAGTATTAAAATATAAAAATGAAGGTAAATCGCTAAGGATACCAAGAGACCTTCTTGGAATAATACTGTTTTCTACAATATTTGACTGGCGATCATTGATAGTGATCAAATTTGGACAGCCTATGGGCCAACCTGGTGAGAAACGGAAGTCAGAAGAGATGCCAGCTGAGCTGATGGAGAGGCATAGTTTTGCCAAGCCTTGGAGAGTGGAAGCATAGATTTGGATCATATCCCCCCCCCCCACGCCCCACACACACAGAGTACAGCATGGAAGAAGATCATGAGGGAGGAATTTGCTAGGAGCAGGTCTGCCAGAGGATGAACAATCAGATGTTAACATTGAGGAAGGTTGTGATAAAGGCTGATGAGATGGTGAGCAAACTTGGAATACATCTGGCCTGTGACTTCCTATTTGCTCATGCTGGGAACTACAGCTCCCATCAGGCACTGCAGGTGAATGATGAATCAGCTGCTACTACAGCAGCACCACACAGAATCAGCCTTTCATAGAAGCCACCCCCAAAGGAGGGAGAGGAGGTTCCCAGATGAAAGATGCTGTTGCTGCAATCTTTCTCTTAAAGCTTTCAGGATGGATGAAGTGGAGTTTAGTGAAGATGCTTCCATGGCTTCCTTCAAGCATTTTCTCCAGGATTCCAGATTCTTTTCAGTGGCCTTTCTTTCCATAAGGGCCTGTTTTTTTCTGTCATTCTAATTTTCTGCCTCTTGAGCTATTCAAAGATTGCATCGTGTGCTTTTCTTCTGTGCCGCTCAGGTTATATTTTAAAGATTTGTAGACTTCTCTGACACCCTCTTGTCATTGAAGGAGCAGGATCATATGGCATGGTTGAGGTTGCAGTGCTGTAGCTTGAGGATACTTCAAGTTCTTATTGGGTCAATAGGGTTGGGAATGCTCCGATAGTGGCTCCTTAATCACCCATCTCTGTCACTTTCCCGGACTCGCTGAAGAGATGGAGGCAAAGGTAGAGGGTTCTCTGTCAACATTAGGTTGTGGTTGCCAAAAGTACCTGCCTGCTGCATTTCACATGCTTGATCCTGTTCCACATGTGGATGCGCAAAGGATGATGACACTGGAACAAGGTGTATCATGGAGATGCAATTTCTCTAAAGGGCAACAAGGGGCAGGAGGGATCTGAACGCCTCCAGAGTGTCAGAGGTTTCCTCTGCTGTGCACGCTTACTCAGGGACTCTTTGAGCTGAGAACTAGGAGAACGTGAGGAATACCTCTTTGCAAAGGCAGGTGTCACACCTGCGAGCGCCTCAGGATGTCACACTTGACTGCATCACCCAGTTTGGTGGCATCCCTGACCTATGTCTTAAAATGCAGTTCTGGAGTGAAGGGGTGAGCGGGACGTGGCCACTTTTGCTGACGACACCAAATTATTGAGAGTGCTTAAAATAAACAGTTTTATTTTAACGGTTCAGTGGAAAGTGTCAAAAGCATCACTTCCACCTGGGAAGATGGATGTTAAGCTCACAAACATAATTCGACCTTAAATGATGGACCATGATGCGCATGGGTGAAACATCCTAGCTTCACTTGCGTGGTCTGAGAAACAGTGATTGTCTAGAGAAGCATTGGGGTTGTGGCGGACAGCTCAGTGAAAATATGTCCTGTTGTATAGCTGCTGTCGGGGATCATTCAGAAGGGAATACAAAAATAAAATGGCCAATATCATACTGTCTTCACACAATTCTATGGTGCATCCACTTTTGGGGTACTGTGGACAGTTCCGGTTGCCAAGAGAGGGATATTGTGGAACTGGGGAAAAAGTCAGAAAATAGCAACCAGGGACAGAATCAACGCTCTTCTGATGCTAGAATCTGGGGTTATCAAGTGAGGCAGAGCAGAAGATTCAGGAAAGGGGTTGTTCTTTGCATAGTGTGTAGTTGAACTATCAAATTAGTGTCACAAGCTGCAGTGATGGCCATCAACTTAGGCTGCTTTAAAAGGAATCCAGGCAGGTCCTTGGAGGATGGGACTGGAAACTGGTCACAATGAGTATCGCCTTCAACTGCAGTGGACGTAAGCTTTGCACGCTGGTTGTTGGGGAACTTCTGTGCACGGGGCAGGTATTGTGTATGCACAAGGCTGCATTCGTCCAGCATGTTCATGACCTGCTCTTTCTCCAGGGCCTCTCCCAAGTTTTCTGGATATTTGTGTGGCTTTTTTTAGAGCTAGGCAAGGCAGGTATGTAGTCGGATGCTACCACGTTTTGCTATCCAAGCCCCATGTAATTTTTTTCCATTTCTGCTCTTACCACAGCAACGTTCTATGTTGCGTAATGGCTATAATGCGTAATTCAGCATGGCTCTTCTTGTGTTCTTAAGTGGCTGTCTGGTGTGAGAACAAGTGTAACTTGAACATTCAGTGCCCAGGAAAGTAGCCAAGGACTCTAGAGAAGCTGTGGCATATTACCTCAAGCTTTTGAATGGACTCTTAGCCGGAATTCCAAATGGGTCTTTGTAGCGATGCTGTTTACAGTTTGATCAGACCCAAGCAGTGGCCACATGGTATTTGAAGAGGGTTACAGTGTCTGATTTTCTTTTAGTACATGACTGTGCAGGAAATGAGGATTTTAACCTATACTGGTGTGTGTGAATAAGGTGCTAAAAATGGCAATTACGTAGGCAGATTAATCTGGATTAAGCAAATGGCATATGCACCCCTGAAACTCTGGGCCGGTTATCTGAAAACGCGTGTGATTATGCTCTCTGGCTTCTGTGCAAAGGGACCCACCCACAGGGAGGTCCATGCACCGCCCACATGTGTGGCACTGAAAATAGAGTATATCCCCTCCAGATTTTAGTCTGAATGCAAAGGCGCTAAACCCTGCCTGCAGAATAGGTTGAGCACCATGGACAGCACCTTAAAATTTCCAAATAAAATTTGGAGTGGATACACAGCCCCATGAAAATTGGGGCAGCTGTGGGCTGCAAGTTGCTTACCCCTTTTCTGTGCTTTCTGTATCATGTGATCTCCAGGGGTAGCCCCTGGCCAGTTGTCCCTTTGAAGGTGCTGTTCTCTCTGACAACTGCACAGAACCAAGCTTGGCATTTACCCAGGGCATGGTGAATGTTACATATTCGGGATCTCAGTGGGGGTTGCAACTGAGCCAAGGAGAAAGAGGCCTGTCTTGCACCATCTACGACATTCATGGTTCCAGGACTTAGTAGCTCACCCCTCCTACGGTCAGCCAGGATGCGTCACCATTTTTGAGAAGCAGACTTGCAAGAACCTTTTCCTGGGAAGGTAACTGAGGGGACTGAATGCTTTGGGCCTACTAACACAAGCTTTTTTTTGAGTGGTGATTTGAATTATATGCATTTCTTGGACAATAGAGATTTCTTTTCCCTGCAGGTGAGAAATGGCAAATGAGCTAGCAGATTGCATGATAAACACTGGTCTTGCTCACTCATTACTGTGCATGCCAGAGCATGACCTCCAGAAGAAATATTTATAAGGTGGGCATTGCACAATCATGCTTTTCTCTGGAAACTTTCATATTTCTTGGCCTTTGGTTCAAAGGGCAGCATTTCCTCTGTGCTGTATTTCATCAAGGATTATTATGTAGGTGTGGGGACTGGGTATTGTGCACTGGAGAATGAGCATTGATTGAAATGTGGTTATGGATACCCACTGAGCTCTTATAATTAGGTATAGGGACACTAAGGCTGGCCTTGGTCCTGGTAAAAGCATGCTTTGTGAGTGTAAGATTTTGGGGGCCTGCACACTCTTATCGTAATGCTCCATCATGGTAAAAAGGAGGTGTGAGGAGTAGGAAGAACAAGGAAAACATCAGTGCAAATAGGGTTTTACAGAGTAATGTAAGAAAGAAACAATTCCCTCCCTGACAGAGCATACATTCACAATTTTGGCATTAGTGGGAAACACAAAGAGAAGAAAAGACAGGAGAGGCCAGTCTGGGTACATGTATTCAGACCTTGGTTTAGTTTCTAAGTGGGACTAAGGGGTTAAGCTGAAGGGTTCAGGGAGGGATTGGGAGGGAGGGAATATGATGGAAGGAATATGTATTCTCTGTGTGTGTGTGAGAGAGAGAGTGAGAGAGAGACCCTCTTCTGCCATCTCCCCTGCCTGGAGCACTGTTTGCTGTCTGGGTTTGCTCCTGTTCTTCTGGTCCATTGAACTCAGCCCTTTCTGAGGCTGGCAGTTCTGAGAATCCACATTGATTTACGATAGTAAAGTAGGCCAGGAAGGAGAGCTGCAGTGTCATGAACGAGAGAAGCCATCCCTGCTGGGCAGGAAACCTTGAATGATGAATGGGGCTGTATGAAGTCATCTTTGCTCCTCCAATCAGCAGATCTGATTGGCTGGGGAAGGCAGGGCCGCCGCTGCAGACGGTGATGCCTGGCAGTACTCAAGTTGGTACACATTTACCTTGGCGGATGACTTGATGTTTTCCTCTTGCGAGGGCTAAGTGGTTGAGACAAGAGCCTCAGGGAAGGACCAGACTTGTTCCAGGGGGCTTTATGTGGGGGGTGAGGTGAGTGTCTTTATCCCCCTCCCCTCCAGGAATGCAGATGATCAAAACCTTGCCTCTGCCCTCTTTTCCTGCACTGGATCTCTGATTAAGAGCATCTCCGAATGATCCCTGCACCCTACAACATCCATGTCCCCAGCTCCTTCCTGGCTTTCATCTCGAGCCCCCTCCTTGCTGCCCCATCCCTGCCATGTGCCTTTGTCACACGGAGCATTCGTGTGCATCCTCTCCGGCTATCCTGTTCCTACTCCTTCCCACACACACCCCTTGTTTTCTGACGTCCATTGCTGAGCAACGCCTGGCACTGATCCTTCTTCCTTCACAATGAAAGGAAGACAGGTCAGATGCCAGCTCCCTCAAGAGGCTGCCGCTGTGGATGTGGAGGGAAATGAGGGTGACTCTCTTGCTCATCACGAGGGCTGTGTTGAGAAACGGTGTTTCCTGCCGAAACAGTTTCTCTGGCTCGTGCCGAGTGCCTCTCTCTGGATCTCACCGCAGGACTGTCCACGTCCCCCCCGGAGTCTTCTGTGCCTTCTCTACAAGTTGCTTGAACAGTTGAGGAGAGCCGCTCCCTGACTCGCACGCCCTTCCTCTGGTCCTCTGCCCACCTGTAGAACTGTGTGTCTTCTCCTTACCACCACCTCATGTTTTATTTCCCCTTCTTTCCCACCCTCACCCCTTCTCAATGACCTGGTTGACTGATAGGCCAAGCAGAAAATATGGAAGCGTCTGATATGGCGACAGCAAAGGTAGGATGGAAATGCTGCCGGCCTGTTTGTGCGTAAGTGCCTTCGCTTGGCAAATTCTTCCTTTTTCTTACATAGCATTACTTTCTTTCTGTCCCGCCCCTGGGAGCTGTCTTGGGCCCAGAAGGCACAGCACGATCCGCTCAACGCTGAGTGAGCGCATGCTGCCCCCATTGCAGAGAGAGGGACTCCCCATCCCTCCATCTCCCCACATTGCCCCCATATTCTCTAGCAGAGCTTGATGCTGGATGCTGAGCCAATCTGGGCCTAAAGGCTGCAGGACAAAACATGCACCAATTTGTGCAGGACTATTTGCATATGCACTGACCTTGGTGTGTGTGTGAAGGGGCTCTGTCTCCCAAGGGCACCCTTGTTTGTAACAAGGGATCTATGGAGAGGTGAGAGGAGGGCTTTGGATTTCAGGAAAAACCCTCAGGCAGAAAGATTCAGGCGATGGGGGCTGCAGGAGATGATGCACATAGGGGGTCAGACACCACAGAGACTATCTGGGCCCCCCTCCCTTTACTTCATCTAGTGCCCGTGAGCAGCTGGGTGTCTCAACTGCAGACTCGGATTATGCAAGTGGGAATGGGGCACAAGCAATGGGGAGGGAGAATGGCCTTTTACCACCTCCTTACTTCTACTATCGCACGGCTTTCCTGCGGCTGCATGTCAGAGGAGAAACAGCCTTAATGAGGGGTTTGCTTGCATTGCCAGCAACCTGGGATGTAATGTAGCAGCAAAGCACTAGAGGGTGTGGTGGAGAAGCAATTCCCATGCCAGTGAGATTGCTTGCAGATTGGAACTTGGAGGATTTCTAGGGTGTCTTCACTTCCCTCGGGTAGGAAGGTATATGGGAAGTGCAGAACCTAGACTGCATCCCATTTGTCTGTTTCCTGCAGTCTGTAGAAAGGCAGGCATCTCAGATGGTGGAGAGGAATGTGAAGAAAGGTCCTGCAGATATTGACCTAATGTGGCCCACACTCATTTTGGTGAGGCCTGTGTCTTCCATGGCAGCGACACTCTCCAAGAAGCCGTGCAGGCCTGGCGAGGCTTAAGCAACCCCAACTGAACAATGCTGAGGGTGTTTACCTGTCCATGATTTAGGACATGGAATCAAGAGTTCAAGCACAGCTGCACTTTAGATGCAGGTTTGCCCACTTGTTTTGTCTTGCTGCTTTGACTGTCCCTGCTCCTGTGCTTTTAACAGCTTTGTGATACACAGTAAGCTATCAAGAGGAGGTTTCCCCAGTAATCATGTCAACGCCTGCAAAGAACAGCTTGCCTTTTGCATCTTGCTTCACACAGAAGTAGGACCAGGTCAATAGGTGGTGATATTATGGAGACTAAGGTGACCAAGTATTGTTTGGCCCTGGCTTAGGGAGCAAGAAGGAAAAGTGGGGTTCCCCATACCTCTTAGTTGCCCCACATCTGCCCGCCTTTACTTGGGGAACTTCAAAGCATCCAGATCCAATGTACATGTTTTATTTCCTTTGTTCTCCATTTCTAAAAGTGGAGTTTGTTTTTCCAAAGATGTTGCTAGAATTGTCATTTTGCACTTCTTCACAGTCTTCTGTGTATTTTCTCATGTCTAATTTCTTTCCTCTTGATGCAGTCTTTGAATTCTCTTATTTCAATGGAATGCAGCATTCAGACACTGCTGTTCTGGGTATATTTGGCCCCCTATATTTTCTGCTTTTAGTTCATTATAAATGGATGTATCATAGTTACATTATAGGGTGTCATCTAGGATGTGTTCTGCAAGAGTGCTTTTCTTAGTAATGATCTTTGAGATCATTTCCCATCACAGAATTCAACGGTCACCTGGCTTACATTTAGTGCCTTTCCGTCTCAGAAAGCAAGGCCGTGTGCTGGGTTCCACATCCAGTTTCAACTGGGGGCATTGTGTGCCCAGCTGTTGTTGTTTAGCATTTATAGGCGATATACAAGCAACCTTGCAAGATAGAAACATGGAAACAGAGTGAGTCAGAAGGGGCCTCCTGGGCCATCTAGTCTGACCCCTGGCTCCAGCCAGCTCCACTCATGACAAGATAGGCCAGTGTTCTCCCCATACTGCAGATAGCGGGTTGTGCTGGGGAGAATTACTTTCCAAATCTGCATAGTGAGCGCAGGGCAAAGGTGAAATGTGTAATTCCTGGTTTACCCCTCTTTTGCATGTTTCATAAGCATCCTGAACGTCTTCAGGAAGCACTGAGCCAGGACTGTGAGAATAGCTCCGTTTGGATGAACTGGAGATAACTGCAAGACCCTTACCAGCCCTTGGTAGTCCTGCTGTCCCGTCCTTACCTCCCCTGCTTCCTTGATGAATATTTTGTAGCATCTTTCCCGGAATATTTTAGTGTGGGAGCAGCTCGCGTCGTCTAAAGCCTTCCTCTGCCTTTCGCTCCTTGTCCACGCACGGCCTCTGCAGGCTATTCCCTTGCCCTCTGAAGCGCTCTTCTGCTCATCTGCTCCGTGCCTGAACTTTCCCTGCCTCTCCCTCTTTTTAAATTTCTGACTGTGGGATACTGCAGTACTGCTTTGTCCCAAATTTCACTGGGCTTGCAGGACACCTGACCCACTTTGAAGCACTGCAGTCTTCCCCCATTTCAACTGCCACACCAAAGCAGCTCAGCTTCCCAGGAAGGCACCAAGGTTAGGAAACAGCTGAGGCCAGATGTGTGGGTTCAGAACTAGGAGGTATTTGGGGCTGAGACCGTGGCATGGTGGATTTGGCGTTTGCTGCTTTATCCTCTGAGAAACTGCTGCTGCTCTTCAAACATCAGAAGTGCTCCACTCATTTACAGTTGAAGATTACAAATAATGTTCAGTTGCAGAGTCAGCTCAGTATTTAGTATGATTATGATTCAGCTTCCATGTGCATAGTATTTCCATAGACAACAAAAAGTCTCATGGCCCAGTGAGGTTGCAGTCCATTAGCTGATAAAGGCAGGCCATCAAGTGCTGTGTCTTCTGCTGCTGTTTTACACAAGGGCTGGATTTTCGACATGCACAAACTTTCTACATAGCTTGTGGGTCAAATATAGAACACAGAGCCTCAGTTTTGAAAGTGAGAGGAGGATGAGATCTCTTCCTTTTAAGGTTAGAGGGAGATGAGATATTCATGACACCCCCTTCAGTTTTGGTTGTTTTGGACTGCTGTTGCTGGATTGTGGCACTCCGTGGGATGCTGTAAAATTAACCCAAGGTATGTGTCCCTACTTTACACGGGGTCTTTCCAGCTCTTTCCATGTCAGAATGTGCCTCGTTCTCCCAGAACATTGGAAAGGTCTACTTGATTCCATGCAGCACTTGCTCGCTCGCTCGCTCGCTCGCTCGCTCGCGCTCTCTCTCTCTCTCTCTCTCTCTATATATATATATATATATATATTCCCCCTGGAACAGCTGCCCAGTGACATGTGCCTCAGAGCAAATCTGGATTTAACAAAATGGACTTTGACTTGTGATACCTGTTGGAAGCGTTAGATTTTTATTTATTTATTTCTGGGATTCTAACCCACCTCATTAGCCACATGGCTCCATAGCATAAATATATGCATAGTATGTTTTGAATTTGCTAAATTCAGCACTGGGTTGTTGAATATTAGGCGGCTTTAATTCCAGCGGAAGTCCTAGAAATGTGAGGGGGGAATCTGAGCATTCCCTGGGCCGGTGACACCCTTGTGAGACAGTGCTGTCCCTTGCACCTTCCCTGTGTCTTGAGCATGAATTCTAGGGGATTCTAGAATTCTAGTCTTCCCACTACGCTACTTTGATTTAAATCTTGCTCTCCCCACATCTTGGCTAGTTTTGAACAGAGGTCTCCCTTCAGTGTCAGACTGTAACCCAGAGCATGTGAAGTGCTCAAAAGGCAAGAGTGCCCCTGCTCTTCTGCAGAGTTTGTTTCCTTTCACTGTCTGGAAGCGAGGGTCTCGTTTCCTGCTCAGTCACGACTGGGGCCTTGCAGGTGAGAGCGCGCCAAGTTTAGGGGCTGCTTCCCGGCCTCAGTGCCCCATCCGAGCGACGTTTTTACTCGGAAGTCAGCTTGCTCGTTCCCGCGGGAGACTCCTCGTCAGCAGGCGCGCCCAGAGCGGCGGCCCGGGAGACGAGCGGGCGCTCCGAGG
>JAIXND010000621.1:5604492-5614526 GCA_023646645.1 Varanus salvator macromaculatus
GGGGCGCGCGGGGGAGCGGAGCGCAGCGGGGCCGGCGCGGCGCGGCGCGCGTTCCGCCCCTTCGGCGTGGACCGGCGCGGGCGCCGTGCCCGCCTTGCCGGCTTTCCCTTTCGGCCTCTCTCCGGCGGGCGGGCGCCTTTAAAGGGCGTGCGCAGTGGCGGCCGGGCGAGTGGGCAGGGGAGTCGCGCTGCGCCGGGGTCGCCGCGCTCAGAGGACGCGGCCGGAGGAGCAGGAGCCGCCGCCGGAGCTTTCGCAGCGGCGCCCGCCGCCTCGGGATCCCACGGGGCCCTCGGCGCTGACCCATCCGCCGCCGCCGCCTGCGGGTGCCGCCCCAGCATCTGGGACGCCGCCGCCGCCGCGGTGGGCGGGCGCCGCCAGGCCATGGCATGATCCCCGCCTCGCTGGCGCGCCCGGCTTGCCTGCGCCCCGACGAGCCGGTCCCGGGGGGCGGGGGGGGTCCCCCCTGGGCCGAGGCCGCGCTCTCCCGCCCCGCCCGCCGCGCGCCCGCCGCCGCCCCCGC
Source organism: Varanus salvator macromaculatus (assembly GCA_023646645.1). Lineage (NCBI taxonomy): Eukaryota > Metazoa > Chordata > Lepidosauria > Squamata > Varanidae > Varanus > Varanus salvator. The sequence goes on from JAIXND010000621.1 coordinate 5,605,013, forward strand.
CACCTTCCACGGCGGGACCGTGCGCCTCCCCAGCAGCTTCCGCCTGCCCGGCCTGCTCCAATATGTCTTGGGGGCCGCTCCGGACTCGCCAGTGGGCAGCCAAGGACACGGGCCGCCGCGGCTTATCGTGACTGTACTCATGAAAGGCTTCAAGCTCGCCTGGTAAGCGGGGAGGGGCTCTGCGCGCGCGCGCCCGGGCGCCCGGGGGGCGACGCGGGCGCTGGCCCACTCAGCTGGCCCTCCGAGGAGCCCCGCTGCTGTCCTTCCATCCCCCCTCCCCCCTCCCCGGTCCCGGACGGCATCCCGCGGAGGCAGAGCGGGGTGGGGGGGCGGCGGCGGGAGGACCAAGTTGGCTCCGCTGCAGCTTCAGCAAAGGGACAGCTGCTAGCGAGGGGCGGGGGAGGCGGGCGCCGAACTGCACCGCAGTGTCTTAATGGAGCCCAGGCGGGAGGGGGGGTAGCTGGGCCGAGGCGAAGATGCTCCATCTCTGCATCGGGCTGCGGGCCTGGAGCCCCTTGCCGGCCTCTCTCCCCACTTCCCTTGCCGGCTGCCACACCTCTTTCTCCCCAGCTGGCCGCCGAAGGTGCGTGACGCTGGCAGGCCGTGGGTTCTCCCGTGGGTGAGACACACGGGAAGCTCTTTCTCTGCCATTGGAGAAGGGGATGCGCGGGGTGCGGAGCGGCTGTGAAGTCAGCCATGGCTGCCTCTCCTCGCCGAGCCCGCTGGTCTTCCCGGGAGCAGGATTTAAGTCTTGCTCTGTGTGTGTGTGTGGGGGGGGGGGGGGGGTCGTTTCTTGCTGGCCAGCTCTCTGGGGCTGGTCCCACAGATGCGCTCCGGATGCTTCCGCTTTCCATTCCCGTGTGAGCATGCAGCTTTCGAGTTACATAAAATTCTTGTTGGAGAGGCCGGCGAGGTGGCACCAGCCCTCGTGCGTATGAAGTGCGAGATGCTAGCCTGAAATGCAGCACTTGTGACTAACCTCGATTTCTCAGCATTATGGCTGAGATTTAGTTATCTCTGTTTTCCTGGAGAGAAAGATACTGTTACCCTTGAAACCTTGAATACTCCCGTAATGCTCACAGAAGGTTAGGCAAGCTTTCCTGTCCTGAGCTTGTTTTTAAACTCACCCTAGGAAAGGGCATAACAGCCATAGCCTGTGAGATGTAGTGGTTAGCAGCATGGAATTGGGACTCCGGCTCTGGATTCTAGTCCCTGCTCAGCCATGGGGTAACTCTGGGCCAGTCCCAGACTCTCAGCCCAACCTACCTCCCAGGGTTGTTGTTGTGGGGATAAGATGGAGAGCAGCAGGAGGAGAATAATGCAAGGGGCCTTGAGTTCTTTAAAAGAAAAAGCTGGGATATACATCTAACAAATGACATCCATGGTTTGTTTATTTCTGTATTTATTGCGTTTCTGAACTGCTCGATAGCCAAAGCTCTCAGGGCAGTTCACAAGAATGACAAGCGTAACATGCAAGATCAAATGCAGTATAAAAGATTAAAGCTGCATTATAAAATAGAAAGCAAGCCCCAAGTAAAACAGTTTAATTGCTTGTTTATCTGACTTAGAGATTTAGAGTCTGATGATCTCCAGTTTGGGAGCATAAAGTGCCAAACTCTGAATTACTGCTAGCCACGTTCTCAGCATTGTGCATCCCCAAGTACTTCTTGAAATGTTGCAGAGGGTGAGAGGATGGTGGGGCGCAGCGCTTTTACGGCAGGGTCCTTATGACAGGCGTCATAAGCCACTGTTCTGCTTGGCTGGATTCCTGCCCTTGTTTCTGTGAAATGAGCAGCAATTCCAGGTCCATATTAAACAATAATATTAAAAGGCTTAAATGTATTTAACAAAACTTGATTGCATGCCTCTAGCAGCATGCCCTAAAGCCACTTTATAAACTGTACAATGTAGATGAGTGCATTATTAAAAGCTTTTTTTTCAAAAATAAGTAGAACTTAGGTAGGAGGGCATCACTACATCATGGCACCACTGAATCTATAACCTTGGGTGTACTTACCTACAAGTACACCTTATTAAACCCATTGGGTCTTCTGAAAATGTTGAGGTTTGCACCTTAAGGTAGTGAATTGATATTCAATCTTCCCATGCCTGATAGCAATATCTACTTACTTCCATGCATAAGGGGGACTCTGTGCATTGAGTGACTTCCATCAGAAGGAAGGGGTTAGAAGAAGAAAATGTATATGTTGCAAAAATAGAGGTGGCTATTTATATAAATAGAGGCTGAGTTTTGTATTAAAGGCCCATGCAAATGTATGTAGCAGACACCAGCTCGAATTGGGCATTGGAGAGAGCAAGAGCCCGATTTCCAAGGCCTGTGTAGTCACTGGCGGCTTGGATCCTCTCCGTGTTTGCAGAAAGGCTAGCTGAAAGAGCGCTCGCAAGAACATAATGCAGACACTTGGTAGATGCTCTGATATTGCAACCTTTCAGGCTGCGTGTGTGTGTTTCCTTTCTGATGGCGTGTTTAAGTGTGGCACTGCTCTGCTCTTGAATGAATGAATAAATGAATGAATGAATGAATGAAGCAATGCATAGGGATGAGGAGTTGCATAACAGCCTAGCAATTCTCCTTGGCCTACCAGTCCTCTGCTCCGTAGCCTGTGAATAGGGAAGCTATAGTGCTCACATCAGGCATGTGTTTTCACTTAGGAAAAATACATTTCTCTTAATTATGTAACAGTGCAATGTGTTGGCATTGAAACAGATTTGAAATGAGTGGTGCTGCAGAAGGACTGGGATTGTGGCTTCCCCACTCCCACCCGGTCAGGCACGGAGGAAGACTGGGCAGGGAGGGTAAAGCCAGGACAGGCTGCCTAGATGCAGACTCTGCATTTGAAAAAAGGGAGGGATGCTGGTGGAGCTGTTGGGGTGCAGCTGAGGTGAATATGCTGAAAGGCTGCTAGAGGGCGCCATGTCACTGGCGGTGAAACTTGGGTCTGCTTTGTTAGGATGAAAAGCTTTCTTTTTTTATAGAATTCATTCATTTGCTCAGTTTCCACTGTGTTCTGTTCCTTTGCTTTCGCCACTTTCAGGAAAGGAAGATGCTGTGTTCTTACGTGATAAGGCGGCACTGAGAATGAGGAATGGCTAAGGGCTGACTAAGTACAGCAGGCGTTTTCCTGGAAAAGCTCTATTGAAAAGGATCCATGCTGTTGGTTTGGTGTATTCATGTTCCCAGCAGCTATTGGGCGCTTAACTTTTGTGTGATTCCTTGAAATTATCTAAGGGCACAAAATTGTCTGCAAGGTTAGGCCCTGGAGCATGCTGGGTATTATTTGTGAAATTGAATGACTTTGGTGAAGTACAGCTATCTCTTCCTCACAGCATTTCTGTGAACTTGAATACTTAATTCTGTGTGTGCTAGTCTGAAATTTGGGTGGAACCCTGGGAAATAAATGTGACAAATTAGTGTGCCTTAAAAAAGAAAACAACATTGCTTCTGTGCTTCTTTTCTGTTTATGCAGTGTTTTTTCAGTCTGCCAGATTCAGAGTATTAGTTAATCATATTGTGCAGAATACATTTCCACAGCAAGCACATTTTTTTGTAAATGAATGCAAGTTTTGCAACTTTTCAGTGGAATATACTCTCTGATGCCTCTTTTAAATGCTATAAAGTAATCCAACTTTTGAAGAAGAGGAACAGTAAGTTTTCCAGTTTAATCTGCTTATGCTTTGAAATAATTTATCTGTTATGCCATCGCCTTCTGAATTTGTGTGGGGTATCTTACTTCGCAGACCTGTTAAAATAATACTTTTTAAAAGTTAGCCGATCTTGAGTGCAGAATTGTTTCTGGTGTTAGAAATGCACTGTGAACCTCTTTGGGGTACAGGCCTTGTCTTTCTAAGGTTGGCTGCTCATTTGGTTGCAGTTTTGGCCAATAAGGGCAAAGTCACTGCTTCAAAGAGTTCTGATAGATGTGGAAGGACCCTTCCATTTCCAGACCAAGGAATTTTCCCACCTAGCCTCAGCGTCAACAGATAAAAATCTATATTTCATCCATAAGGAACTTGCCCATTATTTTTAGATGCATGAATTTCCTGCCTGTTTTATAAAGGCACTAGTGCGTGCCTGTATGAAAAATGTTTGGTTTCAAGTAAAATAGTTGGCGATTGGCCTCCCATGAGAAGAACCTCTGAGGTTTCAAGCAGGCCTGATTATGTTCTGGGTAGCAAAGGAGAGGGGTAATTAAGCATTAGGTTTCAGGTCTTTCTTTCTTGTAGTCATGGCAGAAGCCGGTTAGCTTTGGCAAAGTGCAAATCTCAGTTTTTGCAAGGTCAGGGCAGGAAAAGTTCAGAATGAAGTACATAAATGTCTACCCTGAACCTGCCAATGTTAGTCAGTAATTGCTCTTTGCAACATCGAAAAAGAACAGCAGCCTTGGCTGTTTGGGGTAAGCATGATAAACATTGGGATAACATGTAGACTTACGTTTGGAAAGTGTCTTTTTTGGGGAACAGCATGGGGAGCAGCATGGTTGGGGAACAGCATGGTTTATTTGGAAGGACTGAACTGCCTTGCCATTACTGAAGCTTCTGCTTAATTGAGACATGCTATCAAGCGTCCACGCTCAAGGAATCTTGGGGAAGGGGTGGCCATCCTAAGTGAATGGAGAGGGTTCCCCCCCGTGAGCAGAGTGAACTTTTCAGTTGGAATGTGGCAGTTGGATCTCAGGTAAGCCTAGTCCCCAACTTTCACTCCCCACCAGAAAGGGGGATCAGTAGAGTCTTTTATTTCAAAAACTCTTTCTGATCTCAAGCCCAACAGAATAGTACCTGCTGTAGAGAAACGGATGTGGGCAGCATGTTTTCTCTTCCTAGGTCAAGCGTGGCCTAATCACCCGTCAGCCTCATCAGAAATTGGTTGGCCATGTTGCCATAAGAACGTCTGAGGCCTTTCTCTGTGGATCCCACCAAACACAGATGAATGTTGATGGGGTGGGGGGTGAGATTTGCTCTGTTGGCCCCCCGTCTATGGAATGCCCTCTCCAGGCATGTTTGCATTGTGCTGTCCCTGTTGGCTTTTAAGCAGCAAGTGAACACTCTTCTTCAACCAGACCTCTGAAAGCTAGGTTTGTGTGTTGCGGCTTCTGTCAGTGTTTCTTTTTCTGTTTCTGCTACCGTTACTGTTACAATAGATGTGTTGATGTTTGTCTTATGAGTACGTGGTTCAGCTCTTGTTTGTTGTGAGAGGTCTCAAAAGCATAAAGCTGTCAGGAGGATTTTAAACAAGGAAACATGGTCTTGATTTGATGAGGAGGGCCAGGGTGAACCGCACTCTTGTCCATCAGCAGCAGATAGATTCCTTTGCACAAAAGTGGCAGAACCAGGCTGCTTGCTCCAAAAAAGGCAGGAGAGGGACTGAGGCCTTGGATGGCCTGCCAGCCATGCCGACTCTGCTAAGGGCTATCCTTCTCCCTGAAGCAGGGAGGGACGCACACAGAGACACACAGACACACAGACACACACACACACACACACAGAGATACACACGTGGTGAATACTTCTCCACCTTTCTGTGACCTCCTCCATGGCGTGTTTCCTGCACCATTGGGCAGCTGTGGTACTTAACTCTGCAGCCCAACCTTTCTCCCCTTACTACAAGAATGTGGACCTCTGGTTATACAACATGCAATCTGGTCTCACCGCTAGCTATGCTGGCTAGAGCTGATGGTTGGCATAGGCCAAAGTGAGCTTGGAAGTCGGCACCTGTAATGGTCCTGCCGTGGGTTCTTCAGTCTCTTGGCCACCCTCAGGTTCAGAAATGGGACTTTGCTCCAGCACCTTATCCCAGATTTCCCCAAGTTAGTGCTCTCCAGATATTTTGGGCAACAACTCCCATCAACCTTGATCAACCATGCTAGCTGGATCGTGTATGTGTGTCAGAGAGAGAGAGAGAGAGAGAGAGAGAGATTAGTGTGTGTGATATGAACATGACAAAAAACTCTAATCCCCCCCCACACACACACACCCAATGACCCCATGCAATCAGAGTGTGTGTACACACGCACAACTGCATGCATGCAGAAGGCCTTTTCACCCTTTCTGGGCACCAGGAACCCACAGGCCCAGGCCTGTCCTCTTTTTACACACTCAGTGGGCATGCGTTCGAAGGCGTGAAAGGGGATTCTGTCAGAGGAGTATTGCTTGTGCTGGTGGTCTGAACAGATCGATCACACGGGACTTCTCCCCTCCTCTTTCTCCTTCCATCCGTTGGGTTCCCCACACCTGCAAATAAGGTCAAAGAGCACAGCCTGCTCACCTGTGCGCCAGCACATGGAGACAAGGATGCCTTGGGCATCTCCTTGCAGGGTATCCTTGCATGAGATGGGAATGATGTGTGCCTCTCCTCTGAGGATATGTGAAGGCATACCCGTTCACGCTGCTCTTCATTTCAAGCTTCAGTGAACTGAGCATAGAATATACGAGCCTGCCTTTGCTAAAAGTCACACAAAGGCTGCAATATTTTGGTGTGGGATCACAGATGCTTATACTTAAGGGGGAGGGCAGATGCCTGAATGTGAGCATTTGCTCCGCCAGACCTGCCTGCTATGCGCCGGGATGTCGCAGCGACATGGAACATTGCTATTGTTTCCAGGTGTTGAATTGGTTCAGTGAAGAGAGGAAGAATCTCGGCAGTTTCCCTCCACTGCCTGGCCATTAAATACTACCGAGCTTGCAAAGCTCTAAGGCCTGGCACTTCTCTCCCCTGCCTTTTCAGAATCGTGGCCATAATTTCAGCCAAGTGAATCCTGGTTGCTTTAGCTGCTCAAAATGGCGCTGTGGGCTTTGATCTGATGGCATGGCCATCTCTGCCCAGTCAAGCAGAGGGCAGCTGTTAGGAATTCCAGAAGCTTCCACTCCAGTCGCCTTTAGGTAAAGATGTCATAGGATATCTGGCTGGATCCCTTCACCCTTTCCCCCGCCCCACCACCCTGTGCAGTAGCAGAACACAGAGAGAACTGCACACACAAAGGTATGTGACCTAAGCCACTGCTCTGCTTCGTACTCATTGAATTTGGCTGAAATGGGCTTAGAAACATCGAAACAATGCGAGTCAGAAGGGGCCTCCTGGGCCACCTGGTCTGACCTCCAGCTCCAGCCGGCTCCACTCATGTAATGCCCAACATGTGGTTGACCAATCGTTCCTTGGATGCCCTCACAGATGGGCCCTCCACCACCTCCCTTGGAAGCCCACTTGACCCTGAAGCTCACCGGGTGACGATGGACCAGGCACTGGTTTTCTGCCTAACCTGAGAATCACAGGATGGCCAGTGAGGAGCATCTTTAGGAGGAGAAATGGTAGGATATCAGTGTCCCCAGTAATGAAATAAAGCAGCTTTGCATTTCTAGTTAGCTTGGCCATCACGAGGGGTCAAAGCAGTAGGGAAAAGGCTAGTGCAGCCTGCAGCTCATGTGCGATAAAGCAGGATTTGGACAAAACAATAAGCCAAGATTCTGGAGAACGTGGCCTTTGGCTTCCTCTTCCATGACGTGGATAGTGAACGCTAGCAAGATTGTGTTAACCCCATCTCTCATGTTGTGGACTGCCCCTTGTTTGCCTTGTACCTTTACGCTTTGAAGCGTTGTCACAGACTGACCCTCTTGCAGATGTAAACAGAGCGATCCTCTGTTTACATCTTTCCCCATGTGGAGGTGTTTGTGCAGATCATCTGCTAACTGAGGATAAAACATGCTTTGTATGTGATGGATTCTAGTTCAATAAATCCATTAAGTCTTTAAGTGCCACTAGACGCTTGGTCATTAAGAGGTTAATGGTTCTGTTCTAAGCTATAGAAATGTGGTGCTACCCTGGACCTAAGAGAAAATTATTCCTGGCTTATCTGAGAAGGTGAGAAATCCTCTCTCTCTCTCTCTGTGTGTGTGTGTGTGTGTGGCTTCTTTTATGTTTCTTCTGGGAAACATGGGCAGTGCAGGAAACTGAATGTTCTGTCTGCTTGTTTTGTACATCTGATTTCCATTTTGACCATTCTGGGGTTGTGCTGGAGTTACCTACTCAGCATTTTCTGGTTTAGCAACCTTTGCTCTACAAGGCTGTTTTCTCTCTCCCTCTTTGTCCTCACACAAAGCTGTACGTGGCTGTAAAAAATTCAGTGGGCCTAGTAAGCCGCCACTGCCTCTCTTTTTATGAGCACCACAAATGTGGACTCTGGCGTAAGCGCAGGAAAATCTCCCTGCCTTGTTGCCAGACCTATTTTTTGCTTGTGTGAAAATGATCTTGCGAGAAAAGTGATGCAAGATACACAGACTCTTGCTGCTCCACAACATTCACGCAAAGAGCACAAGGTGAATTTCTGAGGGCGGAGGGGGGTGTTCCACTTGCCCAGGTACCGATGGCTCGTTTTCCACTGGCCCATCGCCTCCACTCTGCCCTCCTCTATACACAGATTATTTCCCATGCAGAAAAATTATCCCAAGGTGACTGATGCTTTCACATGGCAGAGCTGTTTTCCAGTGATGCCCCCCTGTGGTGAGATAATATTGACCATGTTCTGGCAAGAGAAAGGACAATTTTCCACGGAGTGGAGAATATGCCTAAGCAAGGGACACAGTGAGAAATCCAGGTTGACCTTCTGGAGATGTTGCATGAAAGCGCTGCTTGGCAGCGGCCGCTTAAGCAGCGACGCAAATGCAGCGAAGATGCCCCAGCCTTTGGTGACGCCAGACTGGGCAGATGGGAAGCCACGAGGAAGGGGTGCGCTGCCTGTCTCAGCTGAGGTTTCATCTGCTAGCCCCTTGGCCATCATGTGAAGCTTTGCCCAGCTTTGCCTGGGGGGTCTTTGAGCTTTCTATCTGCTGGAAGAGGAGTCAAGAATTTGGCCAGACACTTCAGGAAGTTTGCAGCTGGATGGATTATAGTAACACCCAGTGAAAGGCCAGCTCAGCAGCCGGCGGGCCCCCAAGTGGCTTTTGTCCTACCCTTCCTTTCGGGCCCCTGTGCTCTCTCCGCTTGTGGAACAGAAATTCACTTGCTTACAGAACGTCCTGCTTGCTCAGCACAGGTCGCCTGGCACACATTTCTTTTGCGAGTAATTTCTGTCTGTAGCTCGTGAGCTGAGAGGGAACTGGGAATCTGTGCTCGCCGTGTGGGTCAGCATCCTGGGAGCTGCTTGCTGCCGGCTATTCCCATTCCTCGGACTGTTTGTCTGGGCCGGGCAGGACACAGCGAGGAGACCCATCGTGCGTCGTTGCTCTGGCTGTGTTTGCGTTTGCATTTGCTAACAGACCAAGGCCGACTCGGCTGGAGGGATACCAGGACTTCCCACCATCTTGTCGTCATGACTGGACAAGGGTGCAAGAGGGAGAAGTCGGGGGTCCTGTGGAGGACGCAGCTACACCCTCCTTCTCTGCTGGTCCTGTGCACTGGGCATTGGCCCCCCCAGATGCCAAAACAGTGCGAGCTAAAGGACATTTAGCAGAGCCAGAAAGGGCCACAATCTGACTGAGACCCCCCATTTCCTAAAGGGCCACA
>JAIXND010000621.1:5614536-5727962 GCA_023646645.1 Varanus salvator macromaculatus
TGAGACCCCCCATTTCCTAAAGGGCCACAATCTGACTGAGACCCCCCCATTTCCTAAAGGGCCACAATCTGACTGAGACCCCCCATTTCCCTGCCGTTCTGCAGGTTCCATCCACTGGTCCTGGTCCTGTGCCCCCGCTGCTGTATCGCTCCCTAAATGAAACCTCTGTGAGGTGAAAGGCTAGATCTGCACTGCAAATACCTCCCTTACCTAACCCGAAAATGAAGCATTGCTGAATTCGTACAAGTTGCAGCCGTACCAGATCTGTTGTGAGATCGAACCCAAATGTTCCTTTTCGATGAAGTTATTTATTTACTTATTTATGAAAAGCTTTTCTAACCTGTCCGCCACCAGCATCTCGGGATGGCTTACAACAAAAAAACCGAATAAGATAAAACAAAACAGCACAGCATCCAAAGGCTTAAGATAATAAAACCCCAGTTAAAATCATCTAAACATTAAAATGATGGGCAGCTAAAAAGGCCAAGGGTTTGCTCGAGAGTTTCATTCTAGCACACCCTGCTTCAGGAGCCGGTGCGGGGTTGTCTTTGGCAAGGTGAAGGGAATGCACTGGGCAGCAGGCAAAGAAGAGCCATTGGCCGTGTGTAACAGTGGAAGCAGGTGGCTCAGGCGCTAGTGGATGAGTTGGGTGATGGCAAACCCAGTATTTGCACTGGTTTTCCAGCAGTTGCGTGAACTTGGTTTCATTAAGCCTGGACTTGCGTTATGCAGGAGGGCTCACGCTCTGCCAAGCCCAGTGCCCAACTGCCTGTCAAATGCTCCCTGCACTGCATGCTTCCTGCTGCCTTGAATGTGTCTCATTGCCGCACTTCTGTCTACTGGGTTATACATTCATGATCTGCCCCCTTCCCTCCATCTCCAAAAGAGTGGAAGCATTTGCTCTGTGGAATTTTTTGCAGGGAGGAGGGGAGGTGTGCCAGCAGCATCACAGCCAGGTTTGCCTGCAAACTTGCAAAGGGTTTTATTTTCAAAGCTTCCCCTGGAGAAGCCTGCAAGTAGGTGGAACTGGGTCAAGGCGCTTCCTACCAGCCGTGCTTTTCTAAAAGCAGCAGGGCTTCCTTCACCCATGCAAGCGCACAAGGGGGTGAATTTTTGCTGTGAAATACTGGAAGGTTATCTACTGGATAACCTGGGAGTGGACCCTTTAATTTTTAACTGTGGGTCCAGGGCAGCTAATAGCATTCCACAAAGGAAGTTTAAAACACACACAAGCAGTATACCGAAAGGAACTCCGTATGAATCAGCAGCGTTCTAGGAGAAACAACTGGAGAACTTGGTGTGGTGATGGGGGGCCCGTAATCAGTGGGGTTACTGTGAGGTTAATGGGGGGGGTCTATAGAGCTTATAATTTGGAAGGGCCCTTTCTTCCTTCTCTCTCCCTATTTTAATGGCAGCTCTTCCCTCTCCGTGTCTTTGTTCGTCCGTGCTTTGCCTCGCCTTCCTTTGTCATAGCAGTGCTGGGTTGCCGTCCCACATTCTTAGAGATGCTCGCATCCTCTCAAAGGCCTCCCTTTCACTTTCAAGGCATGCAATCTGGGTTCCCCTCAACCCCCCCCCCCATGTCACCTGTGTGATAGCTCTGTGCAATGTCTTTGCATAGGGCAGTCTTTGCAGCATGTGTGCCCAACAGTAATATGCGTATCCTTTAAATAAAAGGTGTAATCACAGTATAATCAGAAGAGCCTCTCATGGCATAAACTCGGTGTTATGGAATGCGATTCTGAAATGGGCTCTTGCACTGTACCTTGTTGTGATATTGGACATATGCAAGCAGTGATCTAGTTGGGGTTTGTTCATTAACAGGAAGAACTTAGGGGACAGTGGAACTCGGTTTTATATTTATGTTTGGGTAGGACGCTGCAGGGACTTGGGGAGGCACACAACTCACACACACACACTCAAGTACTATCTATTTAACTTGAAAATTATTGCAAGCCTAACCTGTACACCTGCCAATTCTGATGAGCCACGTGCAGCCCATCTCAGCCCTTCTCTGACTGGTTTCATCGCTCAGACACGGCTGAGAAAAGCTGCCCCAACTCCAGCTGCCATGGGAGCAGTCCTTGCTTTTAGGGTATCCATCACTGCAGGTTTGCTAGCTCTATCTGCAAACAGATCTTCTCTCTAGCTACTGACCCATGATAGACACGTTCTTATTGTAATGAGCCCAGATGGAGTAGGTATCTTTTTTGTGTGTTGCTTGCTAAAGAAAAGGGTCCCCCTCCCCACTCCAAATACACACACAACACGGAGAGAGAGGTGTGAGGTTTTCTCTTTAGGAATGAGAACAGTGCAGTCGAAGGCTATGGGTAAGATTAAAAAGCAAGTGATGCTCATCATGTGTGGTTTTCCATGTCCCTCCCATAATCTAGATCTCATAGCTTCTTACCTGGACCTTTAGGTGGACCTCCATGTTGGTTTTTGGAGAGTGGGGGTGTATCGTGGGAAGTGTGTGTGTTGCACTAAGGAGAGCTAATTAGGGTTTTGTTTTGTTTTTAGTGCAGTCTCCTTGTAGAGGTAGCTGACCTTCCGTTAATCCTAGATTAAGTTCTTAACTGAGACAGGGCTCTTTGTGTGTCCCAGTTAAGATGTTGACACTCTGCTCTGGAAGGATCTTTGTCTCTCCTTGCTTTCCCTTCTAGGACTGGGGAGAGCAGTTGCCTTTCCTGTCCGCAGCTGCCATAGGAAGTCACGGGTGCCAGCCCAGCCTGCCAAACTACAAGGTGAAAAATCCTTAGCGTTGCCCAAGAAGAGGTCTGGCAGAAAGCTTGCAGGCTTCCTGTTCTGAAGCCTCACTCCACATTTGAGGCAGGGCTTTCGATCCATTTGGGGTACGCCACTGATAAAAGGGGACCTCCAGTCACAGAGATGCTTTTAAGCTTCAGTGAAGCAAGATGGATCTCTCAGTCCTTTCCCTTTGAGTCATGTCTTACCCTCCTGTTGAAGTGTCTTGTAGAAATGTCACCAACTTGGAAAAGCAAAAGAAAACTAAATGCTCCACTTTCCCAGTCTTTCTAATGGAAGCTTTCTGGGGCAGTCTGTCTTTATGCTACAAAGTCCCATGAATTGCTTTATGGGACCCTCAGAAAATACTCCTCAGTCTATTCATTAAGGTCGCCTCTACGGCAGTGTGAACTTGACAATTCTGGCAGCTGCTGGCTGGCTGGCTGGCTGGCTGGCCGGCCTCGCACTCTTCCCTCATCAGCCTCAGGCTTTAATTACCTGGACAGGTGAGTCATTTCCCATCACCTGCGAGATGCAATATTAATGCAGGCACTTGGGTTACAGTTGAGGCAGCCAAGCAAAGGCTGGGAAAACAGGGAGAAAATTGACTTGTAAGGTACTCCACAGCCTCTGTGCTACCAAACCAAAAAAAAAAAAGGCTTTTCAAACCCCAGTACACATTATAATTATAATAGTATTGCATTCCATTTATTTTTTATTTATTTATTTTTATTTATTTAAATATTTATATGCTGCCCCTTGCAACAGCCTCTGCCCTTTTTCTGCCCTTCTCCCTCTTTCCAAGAACTCAGCGGGATTTACATACTCCTCCACGCCATTTTATCCTCACAACAACCCTGTGAGGTAAGTTAGGCTGAAAGTGAGTGACCCAAAATCACCCAGTGAGCTCCTGTGACCCCCGTCCACTGTTCGAGTCACCTTGCCTCACTGACTTTCAGAAACAATGATAGTTAATAATAATAGTTTTTGATTTACATGGCAATAACTCACGTGTGCTCACATGCATGGTATTCCCCAAAGGATTAGTTGCTTGTGAGCTGTGGAAGAACAACAGAGTACAGCAAGTGCATGAAGTCTTGTTATTTAAAAACAATCCTGCCATGTTTGGGGCCATAGCAGTTTTTCCTTGGGGAAAAGGGCTTCAAATTTATGGAAACCCAGTATGCATTCCCTCCTCCCCCTTTTAAATCCAAATTGGAAACATACAGAGAAGTTTTAACAGTGAAGAAAATTGCTGAATGTAATTACAGTTACTCAATCAAATATTGAATGAATCACATCTATTCCTTCTCTCAAATTTCTGTTGCAATTGACTTTGTCTAATCCTAATAAAATTCAGCAATTCATCATTTTGACTGCATCTCTCCCTCCTTTAAAACAGGCGTCAATAACGTTGGCTAATTGTTTTCCCAGTTAGCTGTAACATCAGTCATCATTATGTGTAAAAAATTATAATAAATAGCATGTCACACATTTTCTGTTTTGCTTTTCACATTATTTAGAAGATACATCTGTGGGTCAGTGTGGAATTTGTACCTGTTATATTTTTGGTCATAATTACACTTGCCCTAAAATAAAGCAATATTAGCTAAGAACATCCTATCTCTCAGAAGACATTTAGTTGCTTCCCTTCGGACAGAAAATGGTGATATAAATATTTTAGTAAAATCTGCTGATTGCGCATTGCAAGTGCAGCATCTTGAATTACTTAATTTTTAGATAAGGTTTTCTTATCTACATGACACTGAACATTAGTTAATAACCAGCTAGCATACATCTCCGGCCACTGTTAGCTGTAGAAGGACAAACAAGCTGCCCCGAGGCTAGTTGGCAAGGGGGCGGCATAGAAATCTGTCAAATAAATAAATAAATACTGTTGACATATATAAATAAAGATGGTATATATTACAGAATGGTTCTATGCATACCTATCTTGAAGTAAGGCCCATGGAATCACATGGGGCTTGCCTCCCACCAGGCATACTTAATTTGATTTTTTAATTTAATTAAGACATTTCTATGCCATCCTTTGCAACAAGCCTCAGGACGGCTTACAAACTTATATTGCCAAGCCGTCTGAATTCCTAGTGCCCCTTGCCGTATGAATTCCATTTGCCTGTTTTTTGAAATGGATAAACATATAGAGCGTTCCATTCCAATTGATGAAAGCTTTTGGTATGTCCCTTAATGCACCCTTGGATCAAGGAATCCTCAAAAGTAAACCCATTCTGACTTGACCATATATCAGTACTGCACCCGTGAATAATGTGGTATATCTGAAAGTATGGGCAGAGAAGATGGCAAATAATGTTAGCTGCAAATAATAAATAAAATGGAAACAGATAATGTACAACAGCAATTAGTATAGCGCCTTGTACACTGAGCGATTCTGTGGTCCTTAGATGTTGCCTGGGGTGCTTCACAGATGCAGAGCTCTGACCATGGATCTGGGGACTGGAACTGTAGCCTCTCCCCGCAGTGGTGTGGAGAGAAATGCATTGCTCACTAAGGTTGGGAAAATGACCCCGGAGAGTGGTAGATGGGGCAGGAAGGAAGGAGATGGGAATGGGGTCCTGGCCTCTCCAGCCTTCTTCTTGTTGTCAGACCACTGAAAGTGGCCAGCTCACAACAGTAGTGGAGGGGTAAGCATGGAGGTGAGCCTCACCTCTGCCATGCCTCCTGTTCTGCATGGGCTGAGCATGAGCCTCCAAGTTGGCGGAAACCAGATCCCTCCTTTTTCATTTCAGAGCGCAGGACATGGAATGACAGACTGGGGGAAGTTGTGGGCTCATTCAAAAAGCACCTGCACCGTCACCTGAATAGGATGGTGAAAATGGGTGCCCTGCAACAGCAGAAGGTTGGACCTGATGGCCTTCTGGCCCCTTCCAACTCTGCTATTCTATGATTCTGCATAGAATCGTGCCCTTAGGTGGAAGTCTCTGAGATCTTCAGTGGACCATTCCCTAGTGAAGTGGCTAGAAGTGTCGTCTCTGCAGACAGCTCCCCAAAGATGTGTGCTTGGCACCTGCACTTCCAGCTTTTTGGTGCCAGGTAAAAACATTTTTATTCGATTAGGTATTGAGACCACTTAGTGAATTTGCTGGCAAAACTCAGTCCCTAAGTAGATGCTTCCAAAAATATCTATGCAAGAACAATTAATAGATAGCAGTCCATGAACATGTCAGAACATTCTCACTGTTTTTTAAACTCACACTGTCCCAACTTGCATTGCTGTCCTTAATGCTTGTTTTAAAACTTAAAATATAATACTTTGGAATTTGGAACTTCCTGACATGAAGGGCTGAACCAGGTGCTGCATGGAGGCTTCTTGTGGTTTTGCTGCAGAGGAAAAATGGATCCTTTACGTGGGACTTTATTTTGGGGTGGGGGGTGTATCTCTGCCTTTCTGTATGTTCCACTAACCAAGCACAGGGTGCTGCTGTAGAGCCTTCCTCTGAGCCAGGCTTTCTTTGTGGTGGCTCCCATCCCCATGGCAGCCTGCCCTGCACCAGCCTTGTTATCTTTTTGGTACCCAGCTAAGATGGTCCTTTATGCTAAGCTGTCATAAATATGCTTAGTTATTTGGGGGCTTGAGGCGATTACTCATTCCAGGTGTTTTTCTTCTGCAAGATATCCCTCACTATATGATTTTAACCATTTTAAATGTTTTATGTTTCTTTTGATAAGACTTTATGGCATGTTACTGTGTTTTATTAGATTGATTTTATGCTCTGTTGCGGGCCTCCCAGAGAGTTTCAGCCAATGAGAGGAATCTTCTGCATCCGCATCCTCTTGTTGTCCTCTGTAAAAGCACAGGACTAGCTTATTCTATCCATCCATCCATCCATCCATCCATCTATCTAGAATATTTATATGCCATCCTTTCGCAAATGCCTCAGGACGCCTTACTTAAATAATTATTAACATTCTTTTCACTGTTTCCAATGTTTATAGAATTCATCATTTGCTATAACTCAAGCCCCAGTCTTGGCTTATGTGGTCGTCAAAACAAAGCAAACTGCCGGTCCATCTTCCTTTGCTTTTCCAGTCAAAGGGCTGATGTTGGCTGTGGTTTCATAAGGTTAAGGGGCTGAGAGCAGGCCCTGTACTCTCATTTTTTCACCCTTCTGTTCCAGGAATCCTTTGGGTTAAGATAGTACCAAGGTGAGATCAGAAGCTGGTCCTTCTGACCACTGGGCCGTCTGCTCAAGATGACTTCTAGTCTCTAACTGCTCTTGAACTTTCCCACACATTTGAGGATTATGAATGTTTTCCTTCTTTAAAAAGAGATTAGTTAAATTTCCCGGATTCCATACTAGGTGGCACAGAAGCCTGAGATCCCAAGCCGCCTATTTAAATGCGGTGGGAGTCCTCATTTCAAAGCCCACCGCTGTGCACGTATTCAGAGGTTGCCAGGAAGCTTCTGCGGTTGTCTTGGGTTATCTCTTGTTATGTTTCACCAAAGCCACTTCTTTCTTCTCTAGTTGGAGATCTGTGTTTGCTACTAATGTTGCTTTTCAGTGCTAACTTACTGCCTGTCCTTTGCTTGCTCTTTTCTCTGGTCCAGAATTGGCATAGTTGAGATTTGGCACAAGTTTAGTCTGTTCACCCTTTCCTATTCTTCCCTTGTTGTCAGTTTCTACTTGCTTACTATAGCTTTGCTTTGCTAAGGCTGGTCAGTCCCTTTGCACAACAAGAGTGCGCCAGAGTTATCTTGGTGTGTGGGACGAAGCACTGAGCACTCTCTGTGCCTTCAGAGGGATTTTGATGCCAGCTCTCTCTTAAAAAAATTACTGTGTCAGGAGATTGGCCTTGAAGCCAAGACATTGAAAAGAATAATCTTCAGATTCAGACTTTTACTCGGAATGTCCCACAGGCTCTTTCTACAAACATACATGTTTGTACCATTCACAGCTGTTGTATCTGCCATGCTTAGACTAGGGGGAATGGTCACAACGGTGTGAATAAGTGATGGGCATCCTTATGCCAACATGACTCCAGACATGCCAAGTTATTTGCCATGTAGGTGTTTAACTTTTCCAGTCATGTCTACCAGGAAAGCAAGTCCAGCTCAAGGGATGGAGCAGGCCCAAAGTGGCTGCAGTCTAGAAAGCCAACCTCTCCCAGTTGGGTATCCTCCCCAGTAGGATGGAGCTTGTGTGTGTACGTGATGGCGAGGACCAGAGGCAGGCATTCTGTCTGTGTAGCATCCACACCCCTGCCCAACCCTCTTCCCACCTGGAGATGTTCTCGGATGCAGTCCTGAAGACCTCCACTCGCAGAGGCAGGATGTCCGTGCATACCAGTTGCTGGGGAACATGGGCTTGGATCCTGCAGGCAGCTTTTTTGCCACTGCGAATGAGCCACGGAATGCTGCACTAGGTGACGGAGGGCCCAATCCAGCCTGGCTTTGCTTATATCCTGATGTTCTTAGCATGTATTGCAAGTCACATATTCATCTTTGTGGTGATCCCTTCCTTGAGACGGGTTATAATGCCAGCTGCCTTTTAAAAAGCAATCACAAAACTGAAAACAAATGAGATTTTCATTGTATGGTCCGGGACAAGAACCATCCCGTGTTTCCGTGTTTTGGCAAGGTCTTGGCAAATGCGATCGCTTCTCAACTCCAGACTGCCTTGAATGAGACTGATTATCTAGCTCCATCCCCATCCAGTTTTGCTTGGTGTGTAAATGGCCATCCTGCCAGATGATGTAATGCCAGGGATTGGACCGGAGTGGAGTAATACTGGTTGTGTAGAATGTTTCCCCACCCTCAGCTCCAGTGTCTGTGGGATCCGACTGGGCTTGGGCTTGCTGGACTGGTATTCAGCTTTCTCCAGTCTGTCCTGCTGTCAGCAGTGCTGAGAGAATGAAGTTCCGCCACATGGGCCTTCAGCCTGCTGGTTACTACAAGGCTTCATTCTGTCCCATATGCTCTTATATATTTACACGGGGCCAGCAAAGGAAGACTTTCAGAAGGCTGAGCTGAAGTGTCCTCCACCAGTACGCCATGGATACAGCAGTGCCTTGGGTTTCTATCTCCTGGTCCCAGAGAAGCTCTGGAATTCCTGAACAGCTGTCTAGAGGGATATATGAGGACAAACTTAATCCAAGTGAAATGTGAACTGGACAATGGAAGCCTTGTGGGTGCAAAAGCCAGATCTGGTTAGGCTCCCAAACCGTCCTAGATGTTCTCTCTGAAATATCCAATGAAGTTTGGTGGTGGTGAGGTTCTCCAGTGCTTGGAGCTGCCCATGAAGGTTGCCAGTGGCTGTGGTGCCCTGCAGTCCCTTTTCTGAGCTGGGGTGTGAGTGACTGGCGTGCAACCCTGTTTGAATATGGCAGTTCTCACCCCAGTCCCTCGTGATCAGAGTGCATCCAGACTCGACAGCCACAATGTTCTCTAGGTGGGACTGCCTTTGATGACAATTTAGATGCGCCATCTCATGTAGAATGTGTTTCTTCATGGCTGAAATATGGAAGACACTTGGGTCCACCAGTTTCGTCCTGGCTAAACTGGCTGCCTGCTCACTTCAGGCTCAGCACAAGTTGCTGGCATTGCCCTTTGAGTGCCCTAAGGCCATCTTGGTCTGGGATGGCAGCCTACAGGGTCCTGCTTGTTGGCTTTCTGCTTGTAGCAATTAGAGAGCTGACATGGTTACCTTGTGTGTGGAACTCCCTCCTCCAAAGTGTAGTTTGGATTCTGTAGCCCCTGCTATTTCAGAAGATCCTGTACGTGCTTCTTTCATCAGTCTGCCTTTCTTTGAGATTGGTTCTTGGTTTGGGTGCTGATATGGCTGCCAGATCAGGATGGCCTTGAATTCTTTTACCTTTTGAATTATGAAGTTGATTGAGTTTTTTTTTTAAAGATGCTTAATGCTGCCAGTCTTGTATTCATTTGAATAAGTTTACTCTGTAAAAAGTAAGTTGCTTTGAGAGGGCTCCGTTTTGAAAAGCGGCCTATAAATTTGAGCAGTATGTAAATATATTTAAGGATGTGCACCTGTTCATCCCAGTTCATCTGGCCATCTTGTTTGGGGTGCGGGGGGGGGTTACACAACCATGCCAGCTAAACATAGGGCTGCTCTTCTCTCCCCACAAAAGATCCCAAAAGCTCAGGGAAATGGACGGAAACCTTGCAGGACTAGGCACTGGCATTGCCTCTGGGTATGATAGCTGTGGAATTTATTGGGTGAGGCACTGGTCAGAATAGGAACAAGTTGGCCCCCATCCGGTGAAACGCTGGGTGGAAAATATCAGCATAACACAAAGAAGGGATGGGTAGAAAACAGCGCGAAGGAAAGCAGCAGCGAGTGACTTCCTCCGGTATCACTGCTCAAAGTCGTACGATGCTAGGCATCCACGAGAAGATGCTGCGACTGGGTTGCCCAAATGCGCACGAGGGGGAGGTGGTCCTTGTCCCCTTCTCGGAACTCCGCGAATGAATCCCGACAGAAGCGGTGGAACCCGGGGCCCCGGCCATCCTGCTTTCGGAGCAGGCGTGAATAATTGAGGACGCCGAATGCACCAAAGGGTTGCATTATGTAAACCGGCAGCTAGTGGGTTTCGTATGTGCGCGCGCGCGCCTGTGGGGGAGCCTGTGTGCATGCGTGCATGTGAGAGCGTCCTCTGTGTGTCTCTGGCTGTGTGTGTGTGAGAGCGAGAGCGAGAGAGGGGCTGGCAGGAGCCCTCAGAAGAGGCTAAACGAGTGGAGAGAGCGAGGAAGGCACCTCCCCGGGAGAGAAGCCGCTATGGCTGAGGCTAGGCAGCCCTGCAGCGGTGCAGGGAGAGGGGGCTCCCTGCAGGCGTAAGCCCCCGCTGCCTCGGGGAGAAGGGCTGCGGGATGGTCCAGGAGGGGCATGGCCTTCTCACCTCCCCGGCGGCCCACCCCCCTCCTCCCCCGCCCCCGCCGCCCCACCGCACGCACGCACGCACGCACGAATGAATGAATGAGCTCCCGGCTGCTCCGGCGTCCGCTCCGGGCCCCTCATGGCTACCAGGTCAGTGGCGCCCGCCCGCCGCCTCTCCCGCGCCCAGCTGGCTGCGCGGCCCGGCCGCCGAGCCCCGTCTCCGCCGCGTCTGTGCGCGCCGAGCTGCCCGGCGCATGCCGTCTCCCGCGGGATGGCTCCGGAGTCCATGTTGGCGGCGGCGGCAGCGCCTCTGCTCTCCGTTGTTCGCGGGCGGCGCGGGGAGGAGGGATGGGAGGCCGGGAGGGAGGCAGCCCGCGTGACATCATGCTGCGGAGATGCCCGCTGCCCCGGGCCCCTTGGGCTGGGCGGACTCGGCTCTCCCCCCGGCGCGCGCACGCGGCCCCCTCGTCCTCGGCGGACGCCAGCCCCTTGCACCGGAACGAGTGGCGAAGCCGTGATTTGGAGCGCGTGCCTTCGCCCCGGGGGAGCGGCGGGGCGCTTTCCGCGGGGCCTTGCCGGAGGCCGGCTCTGCTTGCCAGTGGCGGATGCCCCCGAGGCGCCCAGCCTTTTGAGCAGGGGGGGGGGGGAGAAGGTGGCTATTTGGGTTGAATTGGCAGTGCGTCACGCGGTGACCCTTGGAGAAGCGCTCTGTGCGCGCGCGCGCCTGTGCGCCCCCCCCCCGTGTTCTCTGGCTACAAGCCCCCCCCCCCACACACACACAGACTTGTTTTATGCAGTGCATTTCTTTTCAGGATGGCAAAAGGAGACAACCAGCATTCCAGTCCATCCCCTTGTTCTTTCCCCAGTTTTGGACTGGCAGCAGCTGGTGGTGACAAAGGGGTGGCCGAGAGGGTTAGGGGCAGTGAGAAAAAGGGAGGGGGTGAGGTGTGGCGGTGTGATTTTGGTCCACACCCCCTTTGCTCTGTCTGCTTGCTTTTTTCCTGTTCTAGTAATGTGCTGCCCATTTCCCTGTCTGCTCTTGTAATACACCAGTCTAAATAATGAAGCTCTGCTCAGAGGAGGAGATTCTTAGAGCAGCAGCTCAAAGGGATGAGATTGAACGCAGACCTGGCATGCCAAACCTTCTTGGTTTGTTTGTTCGTCTGAGATGCTCCTCTTCTTGTCTAACAGCCCACGCTGGATGAAGCCCTTACAAACTGAATATTGGTGAATACGCCATCCCTGGTGGCCATGGGCTCCTCTGAGCCTGCATGGGTGCTCACAGCCCTCCAGTTATCGGCCTCACCAGCGTGCATTTAATGTGACATGAACACGGGGCGAGAAGAGGGCTCCAGAGGCCGGAGGGAGGTGGGAAGAAGCAGGACAGTAAATGGAAGGAGTGTTGGATAACCCCTGCAAAAGAAATGAAGCTGATCCCACTTGCTCAACACTGAAGATCAATGTCTTCCTTTAGCCCATGAAAGCTGATCTCCCTTGGACAGCAGGTAGGGAGTGTAAGGTTGTCAGGTGCTTGCTACATCTTCCCTCTCTGGGAAAATTGATCTGCCTGCCTGCCTGCCTGTCTCTTCTTGCTCCCACCCTGACACCAGGTGGATGTGGCATGGTGCACCTTCCAGCTCCTCACTTTCAGCCAGAGAAGGACCCTTGCCGTAAAATTGGAAGTGTCCTCAGGAAACCCTTTAGCTTTGCAGGGTGCCCAACCAAGCACTGGCCTATAATTTGATCTGGAGGCACATAAGGTACCCACCATGTTGAAGCTAAGCAGGACTGTGGCTGGCCTGAGCTTGGAGGGGAGACCCTGGGAACCGCCTGTAGCCAGCCTGGGTTCCACCATGGGAGAACGGTGGAGTATAAATATAATACATAAACACTGTTGCAGTACTACCCATGGGGGGGGGGGGTCCCCCTGTGTAGCCAGCACAATGTACAAGCTGACTTATAAACAGACTTCTTTCCCAAGAAACACAGAACAGGTGGAGAGCAATAAAGAACAGCCTTGCATTTTTATGCTACAGCAGTGAAATTGCCCCTCCAGTTAACTCTTTAAAAAGTTCTTTGATGCTTTGCTAACGTCCTTGAATTCCCCAGCTGAGGCTGTTACCTGTATGCTGCTTAGATGGCTTCAGTTCCTGGCCCTTGTCTATTTAAAATCGTGAAGAAGAAACCTTGCTAAAGATGCAGTGCAGCTGTACCAGCTATAATAGACATTTCCACACCATTTTGCCAAAAGTCTCTCTCAGGAGATGAGGCTTGGAAAGTCATGTTTCAGGGTTCCTCAAGCCAACTTCCTGCATTCCTTCAGGTGAAATTTACCCACAGTGGACTTAAACCCCTTAACATACTGCTGCTAACATGTTCTCAATACATTTATCGACTGGACAGCCATCTGAGAGGGATGGTTGAACTTGGAGTCCTGTGCAGAGCAGGGGGTTGGGACTCGCTGGCTCTCTGGCCCCTTCTGACTCTGCTATTCTATGATTCTATGAATAAAAATATTGTAGAAGGTCAGCAACTGAAATTAGCTGAATGTGCCATTATCTGTCCAATGCAGCTATATAAGCAAGTAGCTAAGTGAAGGGGATGGTTGGGACAGGCAGCAATGCTAGTGGTACATGGCCAATTTTGCAAGTTGTCGATTTTATATTCCTATCAACCATTTGTGTTAGAAATCACAGATCCAAAAGTGTGAGTGTTTTGTTCTTATCCTTAATTGGCAGATAGGAAATATAACGATTCCCTCGGCTTTGTAAGGATAATCCTTAGGAAGACCTAATATGGGAGTCTACTTAAGTATGTGCAGTAGTTCAGCGGCTCTTTAAGAAGTAGTTTTACCATCTCTGAGGATGCAGAGCAGAATGCAAAGTGCTGCCATTATCCCCCCACCTTTCTCTTTCTCGTGCGCACACACACTCCCCCCCCCCCCCATTAAACCTATGCTATTGTCTGTCTTAAGCTTCCAAAAGCCTTTGGGAAGTATCTTCTGATAGAGCTCCCAGCTTGTTTCAGTTTAAATTCTACAGATGGTTCCTCTTGTTTGTGTGCTGTCTGTTTCTTGTTCTGAATTGCACACCACTGGAACAGTCCTGTAGAATATCCCTTCAGATGCTGGGAAATTATGGAAAGCTGTGTGTCTTTGGACCTGTGTCTTCATATGCTGCAGCTCTTGGCTTCTTTCTGGAGTAACTAACTGCAGTGACAGAGTAGTAGGTAGCAGAATTCTTTGTTGCAGTGGCTGCTTCCTCAGGCGGGCCTTTGGGCAGTAATTCTGATGTGGATGGATGGTCCTCATAAATGTTTAAGTCTAGCTGTCTGCTTGTATGTGTACCTTTGTAAAGGATCCAGTAGGTGTATTGCTATAACTTGAACATTCCTTCAAGCTTCAGTTTCAGAAGATAATCATGCCAAGCTTAAAACCTGTGCGCACACCAAGGTCCAGTGCAAAACAACTGAATGTCATGGGCCTTTATTAACGATGTAAATTTCCATGGTCTATTTGCAAAACATGTTCCTCTGCACAGTGCAAGAATAAGAAGCACTAGCCCAAGACCATTTGAAGACCTGCCTTAGCATTCCTTTAGCTTCTGACCCTTCACTAGCCCTTCCTTTAAGCCTTTATTCGCAATCTTAAGGGATAGACATGTCGGTTGCAAAACTATCAGCCTGCTGAGCACTGTTCTTCTTGCATTTACATGGGGTTGGCATTGCTCTGTCCGTCCTACCTATTTAGCCCTAATTGCTTTACCAGTTTAGTAGCATCCCTTTTCTCCAAGTATGCAGAACACGCTCATTTATTTCTGCTCAACATCCTGTTGTTCTGTTCCACAGTGTTGACCATCCCCAGAGACTGCCCGGTTGCCCTGGCCGTGGAGTTCACGAATGCTCGCTTTCCCCCTTCCTCACTTGTTCATCAGAACACGCCCACATTCGGTAGTCTACACAAAGGCTCGCATGAGCTGTTATAAAGCTATTTCATGCCTCCCGATCTCTAGAGATGAAACCATCGAGGTGTTTAAAACCCATTTTGCTTTTTCATCTCTACTGAAGGCGGACGGGGCAGGGGGCTGTCAGTTTCCCTGCAGCTGATTGCAGGCACGGTGCATAATTTTAGCATCTTCAAGAGTCTGCACATCCAGCAAACAAGTCCTGATGAGTTTCCTGGTTTGATGAGGACACGCCTGTGGGTCGTCTTGTTCCTAGGCTGAAATGTCAGTAGGTACTGGCCTTTGTCACTTATATATGTCTTTATCCCTGTTTGGAGACATCTGTAGGTGTAACTGAAAGCCTGTGAGAGAAGCCCTTTTGTACGTTAAAATGCTTGGTCAAAATGGGCCACAGTGGCTTACTGACTGTTCTACCAGGCCTAAGCACTAGAATTCTGGTTTCTCTTTTGCAAGAGTGGAACTGCAATACCTGCCTTCGAATTGAAGCCTAGCAGCTTGCCACAATAAGCCCCCTGTTTTCTTATTCTGGGTCCACAGTTGCAGCTTACTGGAGTCTGGTGGAGATCTACTAAATGCCCCTTCCCAGTGGGTGGGCTAACATTTTATGGTATCAGAACACGGCCAGGGTGAACTGTGGGTTGGCATTCTGAGCAGAACAAGCTGAACTTGGTGGAAAATGTGTTCGCAGCACAATAGGAGAAGAGGAGCAGACTCCTAAACCTCATGTAATGGGGTGTGTGAGTGGTGCCCGTTTGCACGCTTACCCCTGGAATCACGATTGTCGGAATTTATGTGCAGGCGCGCACACACGTTTCTGTCCGCTCCATCAGCTTAAAGTTGTCCTCAGCCATGCTTCCCTTGTGCTGTTGTGTCTACCACAATTTCTACAGACTGTTTGGAGGAGGTTGTCTGCAGTTCTGAGCAGCCTCCAAGCCAGTTAATTTCATAAAGCAATATTATTATTAATATTATTATTCAAACTGGGTCAAGCTGTTTTACCATTTCAGGCATGGATTCCTGATTCTTTTGCAAGGCCTGGTTGCTACAGCAACCACAGAAAGCATTTGTCATGGCTGTTCTTGGGTCAGATTCAAAACCCTGGGATTGAACAGGAGCAGTGAAGATTTGGAAAGATGGGGCAAAGGGGTGTCGAGAAGGGAGGCAAATGGGAATTGTCGCACGTGGCTAAAGGCGTCCTTCCCTGTAGAGGATCAGAAACATAAATCAACTTGACAACCATATGTCAGAAGTGACCGTGAATCTGATGGGCAGCGCCTTCGGATCATTGATCCGGAGCCAGGCATTCTGGGTTGCTCGTAGTGTTCTTGCCACTGAGGTTTAGTGGCACACCACCCTAACAATGCCAATCTCATATAGACATCCGAAGACACTGAAGTAGCCACACCCTATGTATTTATCTAATTCCCTTTTCAGGCCGCCTGCGTCTAGCTGGCCACCTTCAGTGAGATCTGTGAAGGCCTGAGTGGCACCCAGTCTTTGGATTCCTCTCCCTCATGTCATCTGAGAGATGGGAATATGCCTAGTTTTTCCTGAGTGGTTCAGGCAGGCTTCCCCCTGGCCTCTGTCGCCATCCTGTATTACTGCTGAGAGTGCAACAGTGTTTTCAGTGTTTTTAATGAAGCACCCTTTTGTCTTCTTTTTGTATGTTATACTTTATTTTGTTGGGAAGCTCTCACTGACAAGTCATGGCTATTTTTGCACAAAAACAATCAAAGATGTTGCAGAGAAATGAAAATTAAAAGTCATCTATATATACATGTATCACTGAATTCTGCTGGATCTCACACACTGCAAATATGTATCACATGCAATTCAATTCATGTCTGCTGAATGTGCATTCATTCACTGGTCTTTTTCAGAAGTATTAAAATTGATCACGTCATCCCAGTTGCCCCCTCTAGGATGGGGAGGGTCTTTGAGAGAGTCTGAGAAACCAAGAGCAGAGTGGCCAGGAATCCAGACGAGGCTGGTCCTCTCGGAGGGCCACCCAAGGTGGATGGGTCAAACTGAGGACACCAGGCTAAGATGCATCCACCCCATTCAGGAGAAATGATCACATCAGCAGAAGAGAATGGGTCTCTCTAACGCTGATAGGGCCATTCTAAGTCAGGGACAACTGATAGCAACACCAGCTGATCCAATCAAGGAAAAAGCATCCATTTCAAATGATGTTCTTGACCTGTTATTCCTTTCACCCCTGGGCTCCTCTTTAGGAGGAGGTTAAATGCCTTGATTTGGGGAGGAGTCCTACAGAAGCCAGATGGCAGGGATGCTGACCCAGGGCCGAATTCCAAGAGCCAGGCTGTGCATGTGCTTTGTCAACATTCCTTTGACAGACACTGATCTGCCTCTCCATCTTTCTGCCTCTCCAGCACTGCCAGTAACTCGAATCGCAGCACTCCCGCTTGCTCCCCTATCCTACGCAAACGCTCCCGGTCTCCAACACCACAGGACCCCCAAGGAGACGCCATGGTGGAGAAAGGCTCAGACCATTCTTCAGACAAATCCCCTTCCACACCGGAGCAAGGCGTGCAGCGCAGCTGTTCTTCCCAGTCGGGTCGTGGTGGGACCAAGAATTCCAAGGTGAGTGCAGGCGCCTCTTTCGTCGTCTAACGGAGAGCAGTGTGCTCTCAGCGGCTCGTGCATCTTTTCATTCTCACTCCAGCTATATCTTTTCTTTGCTCTCTGCCAAAATGTCCGGGCTTGGTTAGGTCTCATCTCTACCTTGAGCACCCATGCAGTGCACACACATGCGCACACACGTGCGCGCGCACACACACACACACTAGTGCTTTTGGCAAACTGTTCATGGTTGCCACAGAGTAATTCGTTCAGAATGACCAAAGTTCCTTTCCCCCAGCTTCTGTGCCTGTTCCAGGAAACCGAATCTAGGTATCAGAAAGCTTGCTAGCTGCTTTGTACAGATCTTCTGGACCACGTCTTTGCTAACCACTTTAGAAATGGGGAAGGGATGGTGGGTGGACAGTGACTTAGGAGGCCTGGCCAGCACCCTGTGTGAACGGAGTGTGAGCTCTAAGAAGTTCTGCAGTGCACAGCTTTCTTGGCAGAGAAGGCATTCCAGAAAGTGTTCTTTGGAGGCTTAAACAAACAATATGGGGACATTAAAGCATGACAAGAGTTCTGCCAGCCCAGCCCAAAGGTCCTTCTTGCCCACCATCCTGCTCCCCACAGTGCTGAAATGGGAAAGGGACGCCACAATGCAGGGCTTGCAACCTTCTTCTGTAGATGCTCCCCAGAAACTTATCTTCAGGGGCTGGATTCCTCTGGTCATGGAGGTAGCATACGGCCGTCATGAGTGGTAGGCATGGACCATCTTAGCCTCCATGTCTTAATATATTTGGACCCATTTGGGGGCAGAAAAGGGTAGCTTGCCTGTGTGCTGTCGAACATGTGAGGGCCCCTGTCCTTGTATCTACTGGCAATGTCACTTTGGGTCATCCCATCTCCTAGATGTTAATGTAACCCACGAGTTAAGACTATCATAATATTCCCCAGCCTTGGGCTGGACATTTCTCTCCTCCCCATGTGCCTCCATCAGCTCTAGCCAGTGTC
Organism: Varanus salvator macromaculatus; assembly: GCA_023646645.1. NCBI lineage: Eukaryota > Metazoa > Chordata > Lepidosauria > Squamata > Varanidae > Varanus > Varanus salvator. Next base: position 5,632,709 of record JAIXND010000621.1, read on the forward strand.
ACCAGAAGTTGGGGGTGAGGGGAGCTGGAAGCCAAAACACAAGACGTTCTGAGCCCTTGTCATGGTGGACGTTTTGCTAACCTGCTCCTGGTCTCGTTGAGCCCTCCTGCATCTGTGGACTACATGTACTACACAGATTTGGCCTCTCCCAGCCCACACGTGTTATAAAAAGCTCATAAAAGATAGATCTTCAGTCATGAAAGCAGTAGGATTCATTAGACTTAATTGGAGACAGCTATTGCTCCCAAGAGGGGTTTTTTTCTTCATAAGCAGTGTGTGAAAGAATTGTCATATGTTTTATGGTTCCAGCTGTTGAAGGCTCCCCATTCTTATTTTTAATTATTTCGGTGCCTTTATTGCATTAGTCAACGGGGCCTTATAAAACCCAGATCTGTGTGCCATGAATGAGGAGAACAGATTATTACAGAAGAGAGACAAAGCTTCCTGCTGGAAAAATGCCTGTTGGGATGCGATTTGCAAAGACGAAGTGTCGAGTGGTACACGAGGCAGCAGTCTGGGTCCCTGGCTCAGGCTGTGTGAAACACGCTGGCAGGCTGTTGGTAGCAGAGTCTTTATCAGCCTTACCAAGACACACCTCCTCCCATTTTTCCCCACGCTGATTTTGCCAGGCTGAGTAGAGAGCAGTGGATCCGACGCATGGCAAAGGATGCCTATGCCCCTTTCCTCCAAGCTGGCATCCCTCAAGGCAGAGCCAGAGTTTATCAGCTCTGGGAGTCAGCTTTGGTGTGAACGGGTTTGATTTGGAAGGAGTCTGGGGTCAAATCCAGCAGGCAGTGAAATATTCCATCATGGTTGTCACCATTTATTATTTTATTTCTTTATTATATGTATATCCCGCCTTTTTTCCTTTCAAGGAACTCAAGGGGGCTTATACAGTTCTCCTCCTCTTAATCATATCCCTACAACAACAACCCTGTGAGGTAGGCTGGAATGAGAGCCTGTGACTGGCCCAAAGTCACCCAGTGAACGCCAGGTCTGAGTGTGGACTGGAACCTGAATTTCTGGAGTCCTAGTCCCACATTCTTAACCACTGCATCATATTACATTTATATCCTAGCTTTTTCCCAAGGAAGCCAACATGGCTTACGTAGTCCTCCTTTACTCCACTTTGTTCCTTGCAACAACAACCCTGTGAGGTAGGCTAGGCTGAGAATGAGCCACTGTCCCAAAGCCTTTCTGAATTATGAAAGAGAAGGGTATATCTCTCCTGTCTAATGTGGATTTGTTTCTTCCAACTTGTGAGTTTGATTTAATTTTGTTTCCTTCCCTGCATGCCTTTTCCACGTATTTCTCTTTAGTCACACAAGCGCCTCTCCAAAGTAAGCCTTCTTTCTTCTCTTTGGTGGACCCCTCAGTAGAGTACGTCTTTGGTCCTCAGGAGCTTCCTGTGCCATTATGAACCCCCCCCCCCCGGCATTCCCCCAGAGCTTCTGCGGGGATGTCGGCGACTCCTTCCGTCTCCTTCCTCTGCCCAGACGCTTCTGAGCCATGAGGCTGGGCTGTCCGTGAGCTCCCCAGCCATGCATGGAGTCCTGTGCAGTTGAAAGCAGCCTTGTGCTTGGGATAAACCCTGCCTAGATCCCCGATTTCCCAAGGCCCAATGCAGCACTCTAACCACTGTGCATTGACGTCTCCTGATGCACCTGTCCAATGAGGAATTGGATGCGGACATGCCACTGCCTCTCTCTGTTACTCTTAAAAGACACCAGACTGTCTGAAGTTCTATGAAGGAGCCTTGTTGAACAGTGCCCTGAGTTGGCTCTGAACAAAATTATGAATTGTGCAAGCGGATCTCCAGGTGGCACAGTGGGTTTTAGTCCTGGCATTGCACTTCTTTGTACTTGGCCTTGAGCCCCAGGAGGATTTCTTGAGAATTGCCACATTAGTTTTTTGAGGCGATATGAACTGCCATATGCCTGGAATATACATAAGCACCATTGAAGTCTCAATTTCTTCTCAGCATAGGAGAGAAGGAGAAGCTGGAAGATATTCAGTGCTACATGATTAACTCAGAATTCACAGAACAAACAAATGAACCAAAAGCTGCCGGTGCAGGGGCTCTTGAGCCATTTTTAATTATCTATTAAATAAGTAAACATGTATCATTTTGTAGGAAATCCATCATAATGTATGGGCTGTGAGAGCTGGACCACAAGGAAGGCTGAGCACTGAAAAATTGATTCTTTTGAATTGTGGTGTTGGAGGAGACTCCTGAGAGTCCCTTGGACTGCAAGATCAAATCAGTCAATTCTAAAGGAAATCAACCCTGACTGTTCTTTACAAGGTCAGGAACTAAAGCTGAAGCGCAAATAGTTTGGCCACCTAATGAGAAGGAAGAATTTATTGGAGAAGCCCCTGATGCTGGGAATGATTGAAGGCAAAAGGAGAATGAGGTGGCAGAGGTTGATGTGGCCGGATGGGGTCACTGGAGAGGTGGGTGTGAGCTTGAGTGGACTTGGAGGAGGGGATGGTGGAGGACAGGAGAACCTGGAGGAACGTAGTCCATGGGGTCACGAAGGGTTGGGCACGACTTTGCGACTGAACAACAACATCAACATCAAACGTGTATCAAGAGGTCTGCAGACTGGGAGGAGAGTTTGAATATTTTCAAATAGGCTTTCTTGTTAAACCAGGGAAATGTCAATTGAACTTAAAATAAGTTAGAGCTCCTTTAGGGATAAGAAAATATTAAGACATCTGACTCAATATCAAAACATTTAAGAGGTAAAGATAAACTTCTTCCTTAGTTGACTTTGATTTGGAAAATTAAGAGGCATATTCGGCCGGCCGGCCATTCCCTAAACTTTGTCTCTGCCCAAATTTCTGACTGATTTTTCAAGTGATGGTGTTTGCACTCCATGATTGGCTTGAATCATGTGATGGTTAAATAACTTTTCTGCTGACAATTGCTCTCTGGATGAGGAAAGGAAAAGGATGAGTAGAAACAAAATTTGGATCCTGCGAAGTTGCTCTGGAGGGGTGAGGGAACCCCTGGAGCAAATTTGGAGGCGTGTGTCTAGAGGGGAGGAAAGATTGAAGTTCTGTTGCGCAAGTTTCAGTTTGCATGTGCAACAGTGATGGCTCAGGACAGCCTCTGGGTGCAGCAGCTGACCAGGCTGGAGGTGCAGAGGGTCCCTTGATGGTCTACGCAAAGCCTGCAGACTCAAAAGAGTTTCATCTGAGGAACATGTTCAAAGCATTCGTCAGGGAATGTTCTCAGATTTTGGTATTGTGGGGTTTACACAATGCACCTGGGAGTGTTGCAAAAAGAGAAAAAAAGTTGGAGAAGGAGGGCTTATTGTGCCTAGTATTCAGGTTTGCCTCTCACTCCTGAAATCCTGGAGAGAGAGACAGAGATGTTTGTTGATTCTGAAAGGATGGACAATGCCTTGGGTCTGGTTAAGACCTTCTGGCAGCGAAGAGCAGCAGGGGAAGCTGTGAGCACGGTCCACCTGTTGGGCTGGAACAGCATCCTTTCTCCTTTTAGAACCAGTGGCCCTGTTGAGATTTGGGCTTATGGATATAAAGGGTTGCCAAGTTTGGTCCTAAAAGAGGCCTCTTCGTCTCTCCAGCTACACTGCAGAGAAACGGGATTTTTAAGGGATGATGCAGCCCATTCTGGCCCAGAAACCTGTCTCTGAGTGCAGCTTTGGGTCGGGATCCTGAAAAAGATTCAAGCAGCTGAGAAAGGTCTTGGCTTGTCAAACAGGGTGTACACTCAAATTTTGCTGTTTGCTTCTTCTCCCTCTTTCATTTCTCATGTGCATCTCAGAAAGCTTTTGCTTTTCCAAATATAAGATCTTGTAATCTGTGAAAAGGGACAACTCTGGACCCATCATTTTTTACTTTAGTGCTGGCTACTCCGTATTCTTCTCCTATTCATCTGCTGTCATGTCCCTGTTTTGCCAGCAGAGGGAGACCGTCAAAGCTAAATAGCTGCCTCCTTTCCCCACAAGGCAGTATACTGATTTTTCCCTACGTGTGCATAGGAAAAATACCTTTGAGGCAAAAAATTATATAGTGCAGCAGCAAATGGTATCATCACACTGAACTGAAGCCAGACATGTGGAGAAGTAAATCTTTGTTGCCTTTTTCCCGAAGGCAACTGAAAAGTGACTGGCAGGAAAGGGAAGCGCTGCCAAAGGAAAGGACTGATTATTGCCAAAAGACAAAGACAAAGCACCTGCTTCCAAAACGGGATCCAAATTATGCCAAATACCAGGGGAAGCTTGGCTTTTAAAAACTGCTATTCCTTAAAAAAACATCTAGTTGCAAAAGAATTTCATGGGGATGGAATGGACTCAATTGTTGGGGCAGCTTAGGCTCCGAGCAGGATGCTGTTGCTCAGTCACAAAGCCATGCCTGACTCTTCATGACCCCATGGGCAACTTTCCTCCAGGCTCTCCTGTCCTCGGCCAGCCACCGGAGTCCACCCAAGCCCACACCCACCTCCCCAGTGACCCCATCCGGCCACCTCAGCCTCTTCTGCTTTTGCCTCCAATCCTTCCCAGCATCAGGCTCTTCTCCAGGGAGTCCTTCCTTCTCATTAGGTGGCCAAAGTATTTGAGCTTCAGCTTTTGTACCGGACCTTCTAAAGAGCGATCAGGTTTGATCTCCTTTAAGATTGACTTGTTTGATCTCTTTGCATTCCAAGGGAAGAGCAGGATGCACCTTGCTAATGTAAAGCATGAAGCCAGGTGGGGCAAGCCCAGGCCCCTCCATGCATATCGCCTGCAGAGCAACTGCCGAACCCTCTTGGCGGGTTGCAGCATCCGCCTTGGCCGCAGCCCAAACCAAGGCCTGCATTGCATAGTAGCACTTTCATCGATGCTTCCACACCCAGAACTGGAGTGTCAGCCAGCAACCAAAGCAGGAGGAAAAGGTATGAGAACAGCAGGAAGGGAAGAGGCACTGCTCTTGCAGGTTTCCTGTGTCCTCATAAGCTGCTGGTTGAGAAACAGGCCTTCAGTGCCAAATGGAGCCACCACTGGTCAAGGGGATGCGCCACAGCAGCCTTCCTCTCCTCTCCTCTCCTCTCCTCTCCTCTCCTCTCCTCTCCTCTCCTCTCCTCTCCTCTCCTCAACTGCAAAACTGGGCAGACACATTGCTGCAAATCCGTAGTCGTTCAAGAGCTTGTGAAACCACGTGGAGCTTGTAATTGGGTTGATTAGCCTTTTATTAGGTTAAGACTGGCTGTTTACCCACAGCAAGACCCCGTGTGGGTGTGCCTTACTTGCTGTGCAGTGTCAGAATTCCTTAATTGGTCATCAATCTTTGCAATTGCTCTGGAGAGCGAGGAACAGTTGCTTACTGAATTTGCTAGGATTTCAGCGTGGTGTCCTGGCTCCAAACAGCTGTTGGGCACAGGACTGGCCAGCATCACAGTGGGTTGTGGATAGCTCTGAATTTCTTTGTTCCTTCTCTTATTGCCCACCCTTCCTTCCATTGTCACCTTTGGCTGGCCCACCTGAGCCATGTCGCAACTGTGACATGGGCTGAATGCATTGAGATTGCTTTGAAATTATAGCTGGGCTAAGCCAGTGCTTGTCTGTGCTGCCCTCTTTCAATGAGAAAAAAACAACTGACCTGGTGCAGGAAAGATACAACTGGAAGGAGCAGGCTTGGTAGAGAAAAGAGGCACGAGCGTGCCATTTCCTGCCTGGCCCATCAGTTGCCAGGGATGATGGTTCATGGTGGCAGCTGTGAGGGAGACTTTGAAGCACGCTGTTGGACCAAGTGTTTCTGAGTAGCCAGGTGGGACCATGCTGGTACAAACATCTGTTTTACCTGTAATTGAGCTATAAGGGCAAAATCCGTAACATGGAAACAGAGCGAGTCAGAAGGGGTCTCCTGGGCCATCTAGTCTGACCCCCAGCTCCAGCTGGCTCCACTCATGACATGCCCACCATGTGCATGTCCAGCCTATCCTTGAACACCCTCACTGATGGGGCTTCAACCACCTCCTGTGGAAGCCCATTCCATGCCCTAGGGGGTCCTAACCACCAGGAAGTACTTCCCGGCATCCACCCTAAAACTTGGTTCCCTGAGCTTTGCTCCCGTGGAATGTGTCCTCATATACATTACACAGGTGGGCTAACACAGAGAAGCAGGTATGGCTTGATCCGGGCTGAGGGACATCAGGGTCTTCCAGTCAGGAAGGTGACTGTGATTGGCAGCATCTGTCCTCATGCAAGAAGGAAGGCCTGTGCATTAGGGCACTCACAACTTCCCTTCAGTGGCAACAGATTTAGCACACCATGGCCAGGCTGCCTAATGGACTAATTCGGGCCAGTATTACTGGCAGTGGCTCTCTTCTGTCGACAGAACTGCTCTTTGAGAACGCATGCCAACAAATCCTCCGTTTCCCGAGATCATTCTGTCCTCCTCCCCGTTTTCGAGATGTGATTGTGCCTGTTTGTTTGTAGGACCCTCTTGTTATGGGATAAAGGGAAGCGATGTGGGCCCTCCCCGTTCTGTCAGGGTTTCTGCTGCTCCTTCAACTCGCAGCAAACCGATTTGCCCCTGGAAGTGTAAACAGGTGGAGGGCTGGCACGTGTGAATGGGTGACATGGTGACATAAACCTGCAGGGTACGCACCGCAGCCCAGCCAAGATGGAGCTTGCCTTTCCCACCCTAAACCTTCAGTCACTTGCAGCTGAATCGAGGCTCTGCAGTCTCAGGATGAGAGAGCGCCTTCAGCTTCCCACTGGGAGATGCTGCCTAGCTGTAGACCGTGTGTTGTAGCTTTTTGTCCCCTGTGCTGGTGGCCCTGTTTGTCCGTAGCCCCTCCTTCTGCCCCCGTTCTGCAAAGATAATTCCTTCTGCATGCTCTATTTGTTGGTTTTTTTTCCTTTTCTTTCCATTCTAATGTTCGACGGTTTTCTTCTTCCAGTATGACCGATTAAACCTGATCAAAGTAAGATCTCGACTCTCTCTTGTATCTTGTGATCCCTTCCAGCTGGCTCTCCTCATCCTCTTCCTTTTCCCTGAGCCTGTCCACTTGTCACTCCATATCTCATATAAGAGTAAGGGGTGGGAGCATGGGGTGGAGAGAGACATTCTCTGTGGCCCAAGGGAGTGTGTTAAAGAGTTCTCCCTGGAATTCAGGAATCCCCCTGCCCTTCCTTCCCTCTCCTTCAGTACTGTTTTGGTCCCTTTTAGGACTTCAGGTTGTCCACTGCCTTTCCTTCTTAGGAAGATACTCCAACCCCCTTCACCTATTTTCCCTTCTTCTGCAATCTTCCTCTTGAGATAAGCCTTCCAGACCTTTATATGGGACTGGAAAGTGCTGGCACCATGTGGTTATATTTAGTATTTTTAATTAAGACTGTTGTGCATGATTATTCTTAAGAATGATACAATATCCTGCCTTTCCAGCAAAGTCATGCCTAAGGTGGCTAACAGGGAACCAATAAGCAAATTCCAAAATAGCAGAAGTAGGACAGAAGGTTGGTCGGAATCTGCTGGAAAATATTGTTGGACAGCTTCCTCCAGCCGTCCAACAACAAAGTCACCAGATCGGCTTCTCAGCTCAAATTATGCTGCTAAAATGATGAAACCACCATTGGTAACCAGGAGTGGGCTTTATGCAGAAGGACTGTGAGCTTTACTCAGTCTGGATACACAGAACAAGCATTTGAGGCTTAGAATTATTTAATTCCATGTGTAATGTTGTTTGCATGTTACACTTCGAGGCTTCAAGCGGTGGAGCCTTGAATTCTAAAAAAATAAAGTATAGATCTTGCAGATTTGAAGTCTGCCCACCCCTGAACAGCACACGCACACCAATTTCATGCCTAAGGTACAAGCACTAATCATATCCACAAGCAACTGAAAATACTGAGTTTAAACCAGCCAACATATGTTGAAGCCACCTGGGAAAAGGCAGTGTTTGTCTCCCCCACCCCATTTCAATGGAATGCCATCAAAGGAGAGGGTGAGGCAAAACTCCCCAGGGAGGAAACATAAAAGTCCAGGTGTAGCCTTGGCAAAGCCTCTCTTGCATTCCTGCCAAATGCAGCTCTGGCATCAGTGGGGCACGGAACAGAGCCCCAGCTGCAAATCTCAGTGCTCACTCTGGCTTATTCTGGGGCCAGCCGTCCTTTGCGTGCCCTGGCCATAAGCCGCTTGGGACTTTGCTGGGCAAAGGCAGTGCATGGAAATGGAAGAAGAGCCATTGCAGTTGTGGCAGAGACGGAGTCGCAGGATCAGTGCAACCTGCTGCCATGAGCACTCTGCCTGCAGAGGTTTGAAACCGCTGCAGCTGTTCAACACTTCGCAAAGGCAATGCCATGTAGAGCACATTCCACCGTGGTTCACCTTGGCCAGTCTGATGTCCCAAGGAAAGGGCATGGTTGGTGCTCCGGCCAAAGGGGTGCAAATGCTTTCCTGGAAGCACTGGTCCAGTTTGCATTCAGACGCAGAACCGAATTCAGGAGTGCTCTGTAATTGCAAGCTGGATCATTATGGCTATTTTATATGTTATGTACTTAATAATTTCCAGTATTAGGGAGCCCTTTAATAGTCTTAAGGGTTCCCGAACAGTGCCCACGGAGTTAAGAATGCAAGTACGATGCAGGGCCTCTCCAGTCATTTGTGTGCTCACCTACACTGAAATAGATGTAGCCTTCAGAATGAAGTGCATTACAAGATGGTGCTTGAAAGCTCATCCGGGCCATTTCGGTACAGCTTCATGCAAGCAGGGAGCCCTCCAAACTGTAGCCATGCAGTTTGTTTCTCGGTAACAACCGCCAAGTAACCTTCCAAGCAGGACAACTGCCTGTCTGCCTCAGAGCTGAACTGTTTAACGAAAGGATATTATCCAGAACGAACTAAATAAAGGAGGAGGAATTTGGTGCTGGGAGTTTGCCAGTGAGGCAGGCGTAAGTGTGAGCCTTTGTCTCTTTGCTGATGGTCAGGCCGCTCCCGTGGGCGGTCAGCAGCTGCATTTGGATGTGCAGATGTGCCATCCATATTTGCAGTCATCCCGGCTTTCACAGGTCTAACCTACAAATGCAGGCAAGATCTCTGGAATGTATGGGGGGGGGGGGTGGAATTCAGGCTGTACCATAAGGATCCTCTTAAGAAAGAACCCACCATCGGTTTGTTCTGCCCATGGAGAAACAAAATGTAGCACGCTGCCCAGCTTTGCACCACAGACCTGGATGAGCATCCAGATTGCGATGGAGGCCTGGCCTTCTTGCTTCGAAAAGCCTTCTTTAGGCCTCTTGGTCTCTGATGTCTGTGCCGTGCCACAGCTGCGACTCTGGTGCGAAAGCCCAGCGTGGCTCCTGCCTGCCCATCACAGCCTGGCCTTTCTCCGTTGGAAGTGACACATGCATATGACTGACGATGCTCTCCTTGCTCCTGCGTGTGGAAGGAGTATTCTTCAACCAAAATGGCTGCTTGTGATCGCGGTTGGTTACAGTTTGGCCATCTTGGGATAAAGCCCTTCCAATTCCATGTTGTCTCTGAGCTCCCCACTCTCCACCTCAAATGTCTGGCTTAACTGATAATTTTCCACTTGTGCAATAACACTTAGAGAAATAAAGATGGCTGATTTTCATTCTTTGCTTTGTATCAAACCTCTCTACTAACCGATGCAATTTTGTTTTTGTCCTTACAGAAGAGCCAGAGTTGGTACAATGTAAGTATTTCAGTTTCCTTTATTCCTTGATGCATGGAAGGTGGGCGGGTGCAGCATGGAGCAAGATCTTGCAGTTTCATGGGGCAAGGGCGATGTGGGGTGAGGTGGGTCTCAAAGCCAGCAAGATATCGACTCCTTAAAAGATGCATTATTCAAGGATCTCCCTATTCTCTTTCTTTATTATATTTTTGTCTGGCCTTTCACAGAGAACAAATGAAAGGCTCATGATGGCCAACAATAAGAAGATGCCTATTGCAAAGAAAATTTACAGACAAAAACAGCCAATACTCCAAAACACAGTGGAAAACCCAAACAGTATTGTCTTTCACATTCTCCTGCATGAAAGACAGATTCCTCCAGATCCTCTAGAACTTGCCCTGGGACTATCATAGGACCTAGGAAAGGACGGATTTCATCTTGCCTGGGTCCATGGGGGGCGGGGGGCTGAGATAAAAGGGGGCTGCTTTGTTCAGGGTGAAAAAGAACTCTCCTTTCTGGAAAAATGGCATAGGCAACATTTGGCACTCTGGGTGTGTTTTGGCCTACAACTCCCATTAGCCCTAGCCAGCAAGGCCAATAGTGGGGGATGATGGGAGCTGAAGCTGGTAACCATTGCTTCCAGTGCTGGCGAAATGGGATCAGAGGCTAACTGGTGTGGTTCCTCACACTGTGAAGGGACCAGTGAAGGGAAGGGACTGCATGTATGGGCAAAAGTTTTCTACACACACCTCAGGGTACGAAACTGAGATAAGATAATCCAAATAGGTTTGTTTGCTTTGTGTGTTTCCTCATTCCCAGATCATGGAGTAATCCATCTTCCCCAATCTAGTGCCTCCACACATTTTGAACTTCAGCTCCTATCAGCCCCAGCCAGCATGCCCAATGGTCAGGAATGCTGGGGATTTTAGTCCAAAACATACAAAGAGCAACAGGCTGGGGAAGGTTGGACTAACCCCATGTGAGGTAGAGTCTTCTTGCCTGCCACGAGGAGCTTGCAAACCCTTCCTGTGCACACGTGCCTAACGAAGTATATTTGCTGTACTCTTTTCCTTTCCTTTTGAGATTCTAGGCCAGTGATGGCGAACCTTTTAGAGACCAAGCGCCCCAACTGCAACCCAAAACCCACTTCCTTATTGCAAAGTGCCAACACTACAATAAAACCTGAAAACTGAGGTTTTAGTTTAGAAAAAACACCTCACAGCCAGTCCAAGCAAATATATATATATATATATAACCTTGGCAGCGCACTGACCGGCCATGCGAAGGCTCGGATGAGTCGTGGCTATGTGTCGTGGCTCCTGACGTCATTGCCTGGCACCACTACTCCTTTCCGAGCCTGCGCATGGCCCCTGTGTGCGCTGTTATCCGATGCTCAGCTGGTGGGGCGATGCTGGGGCGACTTGGTTCGCATGCCGACCGAGAGGGCTCTGTGTGCCTGCTGTGGTGGGTTCGCCACCACTGTTCTAGGCCAGACATTTTGCATTTTTCTCTTCTACTGGGAAAGCCTTCTAGTTTCCCTCTACCTTTAATGTTCCCAGTTCTGGTTGCTTAGCTCTGTTCTGTACTTTCCTGGACGCCAAGAAAGATACCGGAGCCAAAGTATTCCTTGTTTCTGAACCACCCCCTCGGCCACATCTGCCCAACAACCAAGGTGGAAGGGGTTGTTTGAAAGTTAGGTGACCCATGAACAACTGTAAAACAAGCCATGGGCTGCACGTCCTTCTATCTAGGTTCACATGACACAGCAAGCAAGACATCTATGGGCACCCAGCACAACAACTCCCATGGGTCAGTTAGCTTGCTTGCTGCTCCGCCTGGTGCCGTCGTTATTTGTTTTTCGGCGCCAGGCGAAGACCTTTTTATTCAAATGTTATTTTAATTGTTAGTATGATTTATTTATTTATTTATTTATTGGCCAGGTCAACTCAAATTATATTATATTGTTTTTATATTGTGTTTATTTATTATTGTGAGCCACCCTGAGGCTTCGGCGAATGGGGCGGCATAGAAGCCTCCTAAATAAATAAATAAAATAAATAAATAGAAACAGAGAGGGTCAGAAGGGGTCTCCCAGGTCATCTAGTCTGACCCCCAGCCTTGCTCTGCCTCCTCCTTTGACCCATTAGCAGGGAATTACCTGCTATATGCAGCCATGCCCCTCTCATGCTCAAGTGTAGCCAGGGGCTGGCTTTATGCAGTCTGCTCCGTTTGTCACGTGTGTATCGGCACCACCAGGTGCATTCTTAGACCTGTGCGGACAGGTATGCTGCAGGAGACCCTCTCTCTCAATGCTTCTGTATACCTTCCTTCTCCAATGGGCTGGCACTGTGTTCCCAATATCCTCTACCTCCGTACTCACTGCTTTCTCCAGGGGAAAAGTAAATCGTACACTGTCCAAGTGTGCAGAGCTTGTTCTCGTATAAGGATTGCAGCCTTCACTGCGCTGTCAGCAGAATGTTTGAGCCTAAAGTTCTAGACCCAGATTTTGGATGGATGGGATGCAGTGAAAATATTGCAATATTGCTTCTGCCTGAGATTATTCAGGAAGAAGCATTTATCAAGATCCACGAGGAAAAATGCAAAATCCGGCTCACCGTTCTTTCCTGAAGAAGGGCAGGCTGGTTAGGCATTCGTGTTTCTCCATGGACATTCCAAAAGCATTCGCTTCGGATGAAATGCAATGCTGGAACTGGCTATGTGAATCAATGTGGCCAGACAGCCCAAGGAAAGCCGAACGCTTGAGCATCCTGGACAAGTTTGCAGTCCCAAGAGCTGGATGGCCAAGACAGAAATTGGCATTCCTTGCCTGTGACTCTCTTCTGCATGGCACTTTGTTTTTGTGGCTGGTGCGTCCTTGCATGTGCATTACTGTTGATGTGTCCTTGTTGTTTTATTTCTGCCTTTTTTGTTTCTTCTCCATGTATTTTCAGCATGAAAGACAACACATCCGGAGAGTAAGCACTGGCTGTATACTTCTGAGTTATTTTGCCCTAGCTCTTCTAGACACTTTCACCAGGTGAAAACAGTGATGCAGAAACAGGGCTACGCCACCACTGAACTATGAGGTGTCTGTGAAATGATGCTTCTATAAAGCAGAAGTTTCAGCAATCTCCTGCTGTCTCAGCAGTAACCAGTCCACCCTGTTCTACTTCTGGGGCCAAACATTGCAACATGCTTGAGAAAGAGCATAAATAGAGACAGACGAGCCTTTCTCTGCTGGAGACTGTGCATCTCTCTTACTGCAAACCGTTGTGCCCAGACTCCAATTGCACCTCAAAATGTGTGCGAGCAATTCCCAAGGCACCTCAGATTCCTCCTTGCTATGCAACTGCTATCTATGTCAGGGAGAGTCCGGCCCTATTTCTGCAGGTTTTACTGGGTTTTGTGTGTGTGCTTGTTTCTGCCCAGCATCCTGTGCTGACGTTACCCTACCCTGACCGGTTGCGCTTGTCCTTCATTACCCCGGGGCTTTCCAGTGCGCAGTGGCCATGCCTTTCCATGCTTCCCTTTGGTGGTGAGATCTGTGGTGAGATTAAGTCCTGCATGTGCTTTCAGCTGAGAGAGAGCAAGCTCAAGCATTGGCAGCTTCAGCTTTGCAAGTGTTTCTGAGCGTGCGTTGATGTGCATGTGGACGGCATGCAACGGAGCAGCTTTTCCTCACTTGGGGAAGTGCCTTCCCAACTCTATAGACGATCCTCCATGGAGTGCTGAGGTTCAGAATCTCTCCCACTGTTATCGGCTATTGATGCGAAGGGTGGAAGAATGAGCAGGCTGGCAGCCCTCAGAGGGCGACATGGCGCATTGAACAAGGCACAGGTTGGGCAAGCCACTGCTGATTCTCGCTGGGAATTGGGCTGCCAGCTGGGAAAAGTGGGCTGACCCACCAATCTGGGTCATGGAGAGTCAGGCAGAACCTGCCTCAAAGCCTTCGCATTAGCTGCCCCCGCCGCAGGCCTGAATGGCCAGTTCAAGAGTGGCTGAAAGGAGTGATCCTTGTGGCTCATAAGGAGTCGGTGGTGATGAGTTGGCGGCATCCTTCTGCTTCTCCCCCTGCCCAAAGGTAGCCTAGCAGTTCTCATACTCCACAAAGCCCTTGCAGCAAGCATTGGACAACGGATTTCAGCCTCTCCCCGCAACCTCCCCCCACCTTCCATTTAACACCAGGCACCTGCCTTTGGCGACAGAAACACCTTTATGGGGACTGAATGCAGGCAAGGGGCTTTGTGAAGGATAACAAACGCAGGAATGTTCCCTGTTGTAGCACAAAAGTGCTCACGAGGCCGCGTCGCCCTGCTGAGCACGGCAGGGATTTCAGCCTGCAGCTTCTGGTACCATCTCTTTCCGAAGAGGCGGCCCCGGCTTTGCCGTCGTAAGGCCTTCGAAAGGGTCGCAACAAATGCTTGCTCCAGTGCAATACATTCCCACTCTGTAATCCGTGGCCGTTGTTGGGGACACAAATCTGCAAGGCACTGCCTGCGTGTGACTCCATATACTCTGTAAGGTATCTGCTGTCTCCGCATGGGAGCAGGCTGGCTAGTCTACAGGCTTCCTAGCAAACATTGCAAAGGCAGCGAGGTTTGAGCTAGAGATTCCGACCTCACATACAAGCTGCCTGGTACTGGCCGAGGTTTCGGAAGGGGGTCCGTTTCATCACTCCTTGGAGATGCCCAGGACCCCTGAGATGGCAAAGTGCGTGTTCCGACATGCTCTGAGCCGCCATCCTGTAGAACCTCAGCCCACATTCATGTTGCAAAGGGTCCTCGTTTAGGACAGCATGCAAAGCCCTGGTCTAAAGTAGGCCATAACAAAAGGGTTACTTAAGCTGCCCATGAGCACCTTGGCAGAAGATCTAGCGACCTCTGAGTTTAGGCCAATGGTAAAACGGTTTAGAATTGGACTATTTGAAACGTGCTTGTGAAAAGCACCTGGCTTCTCCACTCCTATTTGTTGTTATCAGCTCAGAAAACTGGTTTGTCAACATGCGGCCAGAGGAGAGGCGATCACTCGGTCACATCTTCCTGCAGTCACAGATGCTGAACTAAGTGTAGGGGTGACCAAAATGCTCTGGGGCTCAGGCCCACAGGTGGCATGAGCACGCACATGCACACACATGCATGTGCTGGCTCGCATGCTCCAAAGTCTGCAAAGGGCGCTTCTTCCAAGGGCGCCCCTGTTTATAAAAGGGGAGGTATGGACTGGGGAAAGGAGGGTGCCAGATTAAAAGGAAAACAGAACAGAACCAGGCAGAAAGATTGCATGAAGAGGCAGTGGGAAGTCAAGCACCCGCGAGCCAAAGGCCATCTTGTCCAGGGGGATCAGATGCAGCAGAGCCCCTGGGCCCTTGTTCCCTGGTTTCAGCCAGTGCCCATGGACAGCAGGGGGGGTGGAGGGCCCCCCAGGGTGAGCAACCCCAGATGGGCCGCCTCCTGAGCCTGCCTCTGAGTAGGCAGCTCCAGGCAAGCCACTCTTGCTCAGAGTGCCTCTTCCTTCTCCTCCTGCTGGCACAATATTGGCTCGGTTCTACAGCCTCTGTGCCAAACACCCTGGAAAGACTTTGTGCAGAGCTGAGGGACGCCTCACCTCTGGCCCTCCTCCTTGCCCCGCAAGGACCGTGGATGTGCACGCACATGTCTGGCCTCCTCTTGCCAAATTCCCAGTGCCCCCCTGGTGTGGCTGAGCCCCCTCCAAGGAAGGGTGCACTGCCGCTGGCCAGGCACCTCGCTTTGGGGGATGCTCAGTGGGAGGAGTGCCCTGCACCTCTAGTCACCATGCTTCTGCCCAGTCTCCAAGGAATAAGTCCTGGGAAACGAGTGGAATTGCTTCTGAGTGGTGCGAATGGAGCCGCTCTTAAATGGCCGTGTGTTGTGGCAAGCCCTCCAGACAGCACGCTCTGCCGGGCGGCTGTAGCTGAGTGTTAAGGCACATCTTTTGCCCACAGAAGGCTACACATCCAGGCGGGAAAAGCCTCTGCCGGAATCCTTGCAGAGCGGCTGCTGGACAGTACTGGCCATGCTAGGCTAGATAGGCCTGTGGTCTGATTCAGAGGAAGCAGAGCCCCGTGTTCTGAAATGTTCTAGGCAGCTTTGTATCAATACGGTAAGTAGGTACATATCTCCGGGTATGTATCTGCGCAGTCGATCTCGGCACTTTCTTCCTGCTTTGTGGTTGGCATGGCCACCCTGTCCAGGCTCGTGTCACAAACTGCGTCTGAATGCGTGTGTCTCCTTCCTCGGCTCACCTTGTGTGGCTAGAACCTTGCGAGAACCCGCTGGTGCCCTGCTGCAGGTTCAGAGCCCCCATTTCCCCTGCTCTGCCCTTAGCCAGCCATCTTCACAAGCCATCGGAAAGCCCGGGTCAATGAGATCCACCCCTGCTCCTCACTCCCCACTCACCCTCTTCTGGTGGCACCCTGTCCCAGCTCCTGATGTTTGCCCTCGAGTTAATGTTTACCATTCTGCCGCCACTTGTCTGCCGCCACCCTGTTTTCGCTTCCTTCAGAGACTGCAGGTGGGTGTGCAGGGAGATAGGAAAGGTCTTCCTGATCCGTATCTGAAAGGCGTTCTCATCATCCGCTGCCAGAAAGGAGAGGGACTCCTAAACGTTAGTGCAGAAAGCTCAGTCCTTTGCCAGAGGTGTCGACCTGGAGCTTAAGGTCAATGTAGACCTGATGCTGCCCGCAGAAGCTCTCTGTTCCATCCAGGCACTTCACATGGCTGCTGCCACGTCTTAAAAGGCACTTGCCCTCCCTGGGATCACAGCCACGGCTGCATTTTGCTCACCGGTGCTCTGCATTCCCGGAGGGCATAATTGCCACATGTCTGCAGCCACATGTGGGGTTAGGCACTGGCTTAAGGTGCTGTTTGGAGCAATTTGTTTCCACAGAAAGGAAAGGGGCCGTTTGATTCTGACACAGGGAAAGGAAGGATTGGGAATCTGATCTGCATTTCCCTTTCCTGGAGCTGCTGTTCTTTTTAGGAAAAAAGGGAGTGAGGTCATTGCATCCCAAAATGTATACGATATTGAGTAGACATGCTGGACCTGGGACTCTGCAAGCACATCCCACATGCTTCAGCCCAGGTGTCCCCCCCCCCCCAATATTTTCAGAGGGATCAGATGACCCTCTAAGCTCCCTTGCACTGGGCGGTGGTGGCTTCCCCTTCTTAAGTCACATACTTTCGAACTCACGTAAGACACTCCTCCTCCTTTTCTGACTTCAAAGGATGTCAGCCTTGTTTAATACAGCGGACTTTTGCAAATCAAATTAGAAAGAAATGTTGCACTGTTATTAGTATTAGTTGGTACGAAACTTGGTTTTAGTTAAGTGTAGCCTGGTGAACAAGCATGAAGTGAACTTGTCAAGCTAAACCATGTTCAGCAGAATATATGTTGGCTCAGCTAAACAAGCAGGAAGAGTGGAATCTCAGTCTCTCTGTGTGTGGTGTGTGTTTGCGTGCTAAGTGTACTTTTATAAACTGGTGCATGGTAATCCTGCTATTTGAAGGAGACTATACAGAGCTAATATTGAGTTAACTCATCTAAGAATATTAATCCAAATCAATGAATTTCAGCTTTGCATCTGTTAACTTTTAATGGTAAAGAGATCTCCTTTGCTTCCATTCCACTTCCTCATTGGCAACTGAAGGCAAGGAATGCATTTGTCTTGTCTGCTTTTGGCCGTTTAGTTTTGTGGACTTCCTTAACAGATTCCTTTAAATCAGATATTTAGTGTATAGGACCCATTACCGAAGCTTTCAAGGTAGTTTAGCCCCCTCCCCCAAAAAGGTTTGTGAACAGATGTAAATAAAATAAGATGAAACAGGGGATGTAAATATAGCCTGGTACCAAAGGTCTAATGTTGGCAACAGGCAGCCTTTATTTAGGAGGGAATTCCAGGGACAGGAAGCCCTCGTTGAGATGGCTGCATCTGTGGTTCCATCCACCTGACCTCAGATAGCAGCGAGCTTGAAAGAGACCTCTTGAAGATGACCTTAATACATGACCAGGTTGATCTGGGAGCAGCTATCCCTTCAGGTATCTGGAAAGTCAACCTTAAAGGTGACCAGTAGCCCCTTAAATTATCCTCAGGAATGGAACCAAAGCCAGTCACATTCAGGGTTGAGGAGAGATGGCCATGCCATCTGGTGCCTGTGATCAGCCCCACTGCCATATTTTAAGCTAACTACAATTTGAGAAAGTCTTCAAAGATGACCCCACATTACAGTGACCATTCCTAGATAGTGGTTGAACACTGAAAGCTGGAATATCTCCATTCTTCTTTAGTCTGGCCATATCTCAGAATTGGGATAAGGGAGAATTGACAAGACTAGTGTTTCAGCCTTATATTAAAGCCTTCAGTCTTCTGTAGCCCCCGATCAGTTCTTGGCCATCACTTGCCTTTGTATGGCTCTCCGTACTGGTTTCCATTTCCCACTGGGCATCCACTGGGCACCTGGCTGTACCTTCCGATTCCCTTTCAGGTGTGCACCTTGCTTGCTGCAGGTTTTGCAAGCTAGCTCAGGCTATTCTGAGAGACCTTTCTACCCATGATTTGGTAGGTACCTTTCCAAATCAATTCGTTTCTCCTTTTGAGTGTTAATAGAGCTAGTAGTTTTGTACAGTCCTCCAAACGGGTATTTTCTGGTCTTGCACAAGCTCAGTTGTATACCTGAACATTATCCACAAACCTGGCATCTTTTCTGCTTTGCTCTTGAGTACACATCATGTTAGTTTGTGGCTCACACTGTTATGCTCCTGCATCCAAATTATAAGCCCCATCCTATTGTGGAGCCTTCAATTACGCTTGCTCATATTTACTAACTGCTTCTGAAAATTATGATAATATGATGTTGGAATAGAGGGGGATTGGAAACTATGCACAAAAATTGTGCGTGCCCCCTGAAGTTCTTGACTGAAGTGGAAACTGGGGAAGAAAAGCAAAGAACTCTGTTTTTGAACATTCCCCCGAAGAAAGCACATTGCTGCAAGATGGTCACTGACAAACTGCGGTTTGGGGTTTCATCATCTCCGTGCTTGCACGGATCGGCCTCTCTCTTCTTTCTCTTTTCCCCACCCCTCCCCAAGACAAAGTTTGCATTACAGGAAATATTTGCTAGCAGGGAGGGGTGAGGCTGGGTTACTACAGGGCACTGGCCAACGGAGTCACCCAGAGGGTGAAACTTGAAGCATGTGCAAGTCATTTGGGTCTTTTCCCCACCCACTCCTTCCACAAGGAAAACTAAACAGAGCTGCTGCTGAAAGGAGAGGCAGAGTGAGGGAAGGCCAGGGCAGCTGCTGGACCAAGCTCAGAAATTGTAGAGCTGTGTTCGCCCCGGAGGGAGGCTGGCAGCAGTTGGAGGTGGACCGAATTCTGCTGCTCCAGAGATGTCAACAGGGTGTGAGAAGCAGCAGAAGACTGGCCATTGAAACCTGGCATCTGTGAGGCAACCTAGCCTGCTGCCCCATGGAGACTCGCGTGTTGTTGCCTGTTACAATCTGGGCATCTAGAAGCTGCGACGCAATTGCATTGCGGGTCGTGAAGGTTCTGTCTGTGCCTGACTTTGCTGTGAGCGTCATTGCTGGGATCCCTGCAGCGGACGGGCCTTCTGCAAAGCCACGGTACCTCGGTCGCAAACTCCCTGGAATGGACATGTTTCACCAAGAGTGTCTCTGGGGGTAGATCATTCTGTGCCCCCTTGCTGCCTCTTTGGATCTCCAGAGCTATATGTGAGCGGAGAGCTTTCTGCCTTTTTAAGCTGGTATCCACTTCGGGTGGTAATTCTGGTGACCATCCCAAACGGAAAGCGTATTTGCTTCCGGAGCCCGGCAACAGTACCACCGGCAACAGAGGAAGGAAGGTGGCAAGCTGGTGACATTGATGTGATAGCATGGATGCGCTATCAGAATGTGCAGCTGTTCTGAATCTTCTCCTGGATCTGGAAGACAAAACATTACTGGGATACCTGGAAGTGTTGCATGATTTATCTGACGGTTATGACAGCCCAGGAGGGGAAGATATTCCAGCTGTGAGTGTCTGCCAAGGCAGTGCGTCCTAGAAATGTTCTTGTGCTACTTTTCCTCCACCTTTTCTTAGGTTTTAGTGACCTGCAGAAGCCATGGCTCATCATAGTTTTCTCTCTTCATTCATGCCATCTTGTCCAAAGGAGATGCTGGCACAGCGAAAGGTTCAGAATTCCGTACCGCCACCCCTTTCTCTCCTACATCCGCTCTGTCTCTATCCAGTCAAACTGAAAACAAAAAGATCCTGTTGCTTCAGCCCTCTTGATTCGTTTTTTGTGAGGGAGGGAAAAATGAGTCCAGAGTTCTCCATCTAATTTGCTTTCCCTTCACTAAGTTTCTCAGCATCTAAATTTCTTTCGAGGTTAGCAGAAGGAATTAAAAGTACATTATTGGTCTTTTGACATCTTCCATCAAGTGATGGTCTGTTTTTGGCCTTTTATACCTGGCTAGGTTGTACTGCCACCTAAACTCTGTGTGTGTGTGTATGTGTGCGCGCGCACACGGGTTGGGGCTGGTTATGAGGAACAGAGCTGTCCTTAATGGGATCTTAAAACAAGAAATTCTTGTGGTTGGACGCTTGCAAGAACAGTGCTTTGAGGAGTCGAAGTTGCTGGCATGTGTTCATGTGACTGTCTTTATTTGGGCTGAGACTTTAAAAAAAAAATTGTTTTCATTTTTGCAAAGCATGGCATGTTCTGCCTGGCTGAAATGTGTACTCCTGAGGGATTCTTACCCAACTTTATCAAAACAAAGAGATGCCCCAATAATTGCTCCTATTCCAGCCATAAGCGATGCTCCCCACTTCTCAATACCACAAGCAGCCTGCTGCAACCTGGGCACCAGGTGGGGAAGGCAGGTTCATAGTGTCATGGCAGAGTTATGATATATACAAATCCTTAATTTTTCCCCTGTTGCTTGCAAATCTATTATGCTCAGCAATGATGCCCAGGACCAGAGTCTTCTGTACATCATTCCCAACAATATAGCATGCAAGAGGCAGTTAGAACAGCACGACCAAACACAGGCTGCTTTGAGATGCATGGTAGACATTTGTGTCTGAAGACACCTGAGCTACTGCTGGTAAAATGGTCTGAGAACATATCATCCTGCAAGTTTTTAACGGTGTAGCCTGCACCAGTCAATCTGTTCACCATCTTTCTGGATGGACCTGAACTGGCTTGTGTTACCAATTCCCGCAAAAATGGTTTGAATGGATGGATATTTGTTAGCGGAGAACATCATGTTGGAAGACTTCAACTTCAGTTATGCCCTCTTGAGTTGCCCCTAAGGTTGTGAGAGCCCCTTTAGCTTACCAGTGCAGAGGTGTGTGCTCATCTTGCTATATTTGGGTTGCTTAAATAGCTTGCATGTTTTTTTAATTTATTTTATTTATTAACATATTTGTATGTCGCCCCTTGCAAACAAGCCTCGGGGCGGCTCACAACATAACAACTAAAATCAATACACAGTATTAAAAACTGGCCCATCTCAAGGTCCAAATTTAAAACATATAAATATAATAATAAATTAACAAATTAATAATTTAACACTTAAAATATTTCTTAAATAAAAAGGTCTTCGCCTGGCGCCGAAAAGCAAATAATGACGGCACCAGGCGAGCCTCTCTGTTGGTGGAGAATCCTCAGAATAAGAGAATGGTTCACCTGTAGTAGGTACTAGAGGTCTAGTGGGACCTCTTTGAGGTATGGATCTTTTTCCACCTACCACCACTTAGTTCTACTACTTGAGAATCCATCACAACCAACATTGCTTCCAGGGTTGATATAAATGAGGGCGTCCTGCCAACTTTCCAGGGGTTAATGGTATCTTCTTATAGAGGGCAGTTCCATAGGATGTGTGCTCATGCCCATTCTTTCTCTGAAAAGAAGATGTCTCCTTGCAGTCTCCACTAGATCTGCCATTTGCACGAGATCGATGAACCTACAAATCCAGTACAGAAAATGCTGTCCCAGTAATATTTTACTTGCCTTCCTTTTTCTAGAAATGCAGGTTAATAACTCTCACTGGGACAAGAAAGTTGGATAATACAAAATAAAGTGAGGGCAGTTTCCAATGTCCCTTTGCCCATCTCTTCTCTTTCCTTGTCCTATACCCTCGTCTTAGCCCTTGCCCAAAATTAACCCCCCACACTCCAAGACACTGTGGTCCATATACGTGCCATGAAACTAGACCTTTGTTTTCGTTGAATGTTTGCAAAAGGTAGGTTTGTTTGGTAAAATGTATGGGAGGCTTTTAGCAGATTCTACAGCCGGGTCCTGCTGAGATCACGATGGAATGGAGTAACCCTTCTGTTTTCACAGTAGACTTGCTCCTATTTTTCCTGCCCATCTTCACCCTACCACCAGTGCTTACCGTGTTCATTCCCCTCATCTGCTCCTGCTTTTGCAGCATTTGTAGTGAGATAATGTGGACTGCTTCCCCATGCCTTGTTAGATTAAGAACATATTCCCCCTGTAGCTTAGATTTCTGGCTGCTTCTCTGACCTCCGTCATCATTCCCCCTGTCTTTCTAAGGAACCTTCCTCTGTTTTCAGGTGCTGAGTCCAACCTACAAGCAGCGGAATGAAGACTTTAGGAAACTCTTTAAGCAACTTCCTGACACGGAACGCCTCATAGTCGGTAAGGCCTCCTTCAATATTAGCTCCTGCCCAGCCCGTGTGAGTCAAGTGTCATAAAAATCAGCCTTCCCAGTTCAGGATGGAGAAAATCTCATTCTTGGCAGGGGCAAGAAACCTGCTTTGTGCATACCTGTTTCCCTTAAAAAGGTATGCACAAAACCTTCTTGGGAGACGATTGCACTTTGTGCTAACCACGTCATTCATTCATTCATTCATTCATTCATATTGCGATTTATATCCTGCCTTTTTCCTACAAAGGGCTCAAGGCAGCTTACATCATTCTCCTCCTCCATCTTATCCCCACAACAACACCCCTGTGAGGTAGGTTGGGCTGAGAGTCTGTGACTGGCCCAAAGTCACCCAGTGGGCTCCATGGCTGAGTGGGGACTCGAACCCGGATCATCTGAGTCCCAGTCCCACACGCTTAACCACCACACCACACTGGCTCTCATTTGCCTGGATTTCTTTCTTTCATTGGCATATACTGGGCAACAGTTCTGCATTGGGTCTGGTTTGACTTCATGCCAAAGTTTATCCTAATTTGTTAGCTTTTAAGTTGGTGTCAGTATTATTTTTCCAGAACCCACAAATTTAGTTGTACCAATCTGTGGAAAAATGAATGTATTTGATCATCTCTTGCAGCACCAGCCGTCAGGATTGCGTCCTTTTTCTTTGTTTAATTTTTCTAAATTAGACTCTTATCCCACAAACCAGAATGGATTTCAGAGGCAGCGATCACAACAGCTTTGTCATCATGAGCTACCTAGAAAGTCTAATAAGGAGAGAACAGCACAAGCTTTGCTTTCTGTTTTGTTTTGGCAAAAGCTGAACAAGGCTGTGTGTCTTTTGTTTGGGCGGAGCCCTTTTTGGGGGTCTGTTCCTGGCAGGGTTCCTGAGGCTCTCCTTTGTCCTGGTTTTCTTCGGGATCACCCCATAAATTCTATCCTACATCAAAAATAGTAATAAGACAGAATAGAATACTGCCAAGGACCTTTTGGTGGTTTTAAGAAGCCCCTCAAAACTTAATTTCAGCTTCTGCTAACAAATTTTGTCCAGGTGCTTTCACTGCTTAGACTGGAAGGCGGTTGGCATGGCTGTCTATTCCATACCGTGTGCATCACCCAGCTGTTTTTAGGCTGATAATAAATGTTTATTGTCAATGGTGATTTTCTTTCCACAGATTACTCCTGTGCACTTCAAAGAGACATTCTTCTGCAGGGCCGACTCTACCTCTCTGAAAACTGGATATGTTTCTACAGCAACATTTTCCGCTGGGAAACGCTTGTGAGTGACTTCTCTGTGTTTTGTCTTAACATTTCTGTGCCACCCAATCGCTGAAGTGCTCTGGGTGGCTCTCAGTACATAAAATACAATAAGATAAAATGCAGTGGGAATATGTAAAAATTAAAAGAATAGCATGAAAGATAAAAGTAATAAGCTAATAGAACCTTGGAACAGTGCAATGATTTGAAACAAAGTTCCAGGTGTGAAACACGAGCTGAAGAAATAAAATACCCAGGAAAGCAAAAATGTCTTGACCTGGGACCAAAGAGAGAAAATGGGCCAGGGCCAGGTGAGCTTCTCTGACAGCCTTGTTGCATCCCTGTTAACAGTCTCAGTTCTATTTTGCACTGGCTGAAGTTCCTGGACCATTTTGCAAAGGTGTATCACCTTGCAATAATGCAGGTGAGAGGTTATCAGAGCATGGATGATTGGAGCTGGACTATCTCTGTCCAGATAATGACACAATTCTATCAGCCTCAGCTCATGCAAAGTTCTCTGTGCCACCGAGTCCCCCTGTGCCACTAGTGACCACACCGATCCAAGGGAACCTCCAAGTGTGCCACCTCCTCCAGAGCAGAATGAAGATCACTTAACTGGGCAGGAAAATGCTCTGCGCTGGTTTTGGGACCTTCCTGGAAGCACTGCACTTTGTTCATTAATATGGCCTTTTATCCCCTTTGCTGTTTTTGTTTTGTTTAATTGTTGGGATAGTTGACAGTCCGTTTGAAGGACATCTGCTCCATGACCAAGGAAAAAACTGCAAGGCTCATTCCTAATGCTATCCAAGTTTGCACTGACACTGAAAAGGTAGGTGCCAGAGTTCTTGACCCGTTTGCTAAGAGCAGGACTGGAACCTGAGCTGGGATGGGTAGAGCTGGAACCAGGCATCATCCATCACTGCTTGCGATTCTTCTGAGCCCATGCAATGGCTACAGAAAGGAAGCCAGTGAGGCTGGCCAAGGATGTCAGCCAGGCTAGGGAATGGCAGCAGTGTTTTTCTAAGAGAGCCCAAAGTGGCTTGAACTCCCCGTGGTGTGCTGTTTCTACGTGCATTTCTTGTCCTGTTGTTGCCACTGGTTTGCAGACTTTTGTAGATAGCAATATTATCATCATTGCAGTACATTTATGTCCCTCTCTTCTTCTCATGAGGCATTCAGTGCCTCACAAGCGTCTCTCCTCTCCTCTATTGTATTCTCTCCACAACCCTGTGATGTAGGTTAGGTTGGGAGCCAGTAACTGGCCCTAAGTCACCCAGTGTGCTTCCTGGCCAAGTGACAGGCAGAAGCTGGATCTCTGGCGTCCCAAGACTGTGATCACCGTGTTGCCCTGTCCTACTGTCAAACCATCCTGAGACGTATTAAAAAGTCTTAAATAAATAAATAAATAAGGCTGCATCAGTTGCCCGGGAGTGCCTGCTGGATAGATATACCCTGCCGAAACCATTCATGCAACTGAATATATGAATGAGAATTATTGCAAACGGATGGTTTGTGGAACAGGGAGTCTCTCTGGGTGGCTTCCAACATATTAATAGGGTGACCGCTTGGTGCAAATAGTTTACCATGCAGCTCACCTAGTGGCAGCCCTAGCTGTGGAAAAATAAATTGAAGAGTGCAACACAGACAAGGTGGTAAAGAGAAGCTATAGAAGTAGCTTACTTAGTTGAAGATGCACAAGCAATGCATCGCTCCCCCTTGCCTTGCCTACCAGCAAGCTTCTCCGTTCCCATGTAATTGTCTCATGGAAGAGCAAGCTCTGTTTCTTGGCTCTTACACAGCCTCCCTAACGCTCTCCTTTCCACAGCACTTTTTCACTTCCTTTGGCGCCCGGGACAGGACATACATGATGATGTTCAGGCTGTGGCAGAACGCACTCCTTGAAAAGGTATGGGGATATGAGGCGTTCCTTACGTGGGTATGCAGTTGCTTGCTTCTGACATGGGTGGGGATCCTTCAGCAGCAGGTGGTCAAGGCAGCAAGCAGTCAGTGAAACACAGACAAAACAGTGCACTCCTGTGCAAAGAGCGGCAGAATTCAATTAGCAGGAATAAAAAGCACTTCGTCTTCCCGGAGGAAGATAGAGCTAGCTTAAATTGATGCCCAAAAAAGACTTAGGGCAATTTTAAAAAATATATCTGCCTAGCAATGAACGTCCATCAGGTTGACATCTGGCCAGCCTCCTTGGGAAGACCGGGTGCCTCTGTAGAAAAGGCCTTTTGCTAGTCACTGCTTGCTCCTTTCAAGAGGGAGGCCCCTGGAAAAAGCCCTCGGGGATCTCCATGCACAGCCAGGACCATGCAATAGCAAGAGATCCATCCGGTTCCCATTATCTGGACAGCACGCAGCTTTAAGATAAGCAGCTGCATTGAATCGTGCCATAAATGGGCCAACAATAGCACCGTTTGTTTCAGAACTGCTTCTCTAAAGCAGATCCCCATTAGCAGCCTGTGGCTGTGTTCTGCTCAGTCTTGAACATTTGGGCACCTCCAGGAAAATAAAAGGGAGGGGGGATTTCGAATATCTCCAGAGGCCTCAAGGTGGCTGTCCCCACAATGGGACTAATGACCTAGGGAGGTGGTGGGCTCTCCCACAGCAAAGGCATTTAACAACCAACTGGACCGCCCTCTGAGAGGGATGGTTTAACTGGGAGTCCTGCACTGAGCAGGGGGCTGGACCTGTTGGCCCTCTGGCCTCTTCCACCTCTATTTTTTCTATGATTCTATGAGTAGTTCCTCCAACACCCTTAAGGGGTGGTGAGCACTCATACACAAGAAGAGATGGCCTAAGGGCATCCTATGATGAAGTCCGAAATGTGGCTTTCTCTCTTCTGGCCCTTTTATAGTACAATTCACCAGGTCTTTGGTTAAACACTAAACCTTATTTTGACTTGGACATTAAGCTTTATGGAGCTTCACAAGACATTGTTTTCCCAAGAAAGGTAAACTGGTTTTCCGTGTTTAACAAATCCAGTCCTTAAGCAAGCTGGCTTTTACTGTCCTCATGAACGAAGAGTCACAAGCTCTTTCAAATTCCAAGAGAAGGGAGCACTATTATGTATACCAGATAGGGTTACCACGCGTGCCTGTACACATCCTGGCTTGGCTTTCAAGGGACCTTTTCTCTTTTCTGTCTTCATCCTTTAAGGCTAGCAACATAGTTGACCTTCTCGTAGGCCGAGTTTTGAGAGGCCTACCCTCTGCAGTATCGGAAAGCCTGTACTCAGCCTAAGGCCTCTTGGAAATACCTCTCTGCATCGGTGTAGCTACTGATGATGGTACTTTACAGTTTACTTTCCCCTGAGGCATTATTGGTGACCTACAGGTTTTAATAAAACAACTCCAGTCACAGGGATGCTTGGAATGCTTTCCCAGTTTGCATTGATTGGCATGGGAATTCTGCAAGATTCTGCCCGTGGCTTCCAAACCCAAGGAACTGTGGCAAAATCAGAGGCTTGCATGGTTTTCCCAAATGCCGGTGTATGCATGAGATTTTAGGACTAATCTCATGACTAACATGGCAGGCTTTCCCCTGGTTATTGAATTGTGAGAAATAAAGCAGGACAGATGTTCGGGATCTTAATCCAGGCTCATTTGCGTGCTTAATTTTCACCATTTCACCCATACTGGAAGCACTGATTCACTTTCCTCCTCCCTCCAGCCTCTTTGTCCAAAGGAGCTGTGGCACTTTGTACATCAGTGTTACGGTAACGAGCTAGGGCTGACGAGCGACGATGAGGACTACGTGCCTCCTGACGAGGATTTTAACACAATGGGGTAAGCTGAGTTGCCCCCAGCCCAGTGTAAAGATTCATGAATTGGCTTCAGTAAACAAGAGTCAAATGCCAGGTCTGTCTTAGGCCCTCCAGTGGGCCGGGGTTAGGGATCTGGCAAGAGAGATGGCCCAAACCAGTAGTTCAGGCTTTCACAGTACAGCACAGGGTAATCCTTTGGGGCATGTGATGATGTACACCAACCTTCCCCAGCCTGGTGTCCTTCAGAGGCATTTGGACCACAACTCCCAGAATTCTCACCCAGCAGGGACATTGACTGGGAATTCTGGGTGCTGCAGTCCAAGCATGTCCAGAAGGCACAAGGGTGGGGAAGGCTGCTGTACATAGTTTCCATGTAACATGCTGTGTAGTGGCAGTCCGTAGAGTTGGTTTGGTCCGGGAACAACCACTGTTTGGTTCCCTGCTTCCTTCTAGTGCAGGAGCACACAACTTCAGAAGGTCCAGGGCCATTTCCTGACCTTCCCCTTGGCCTCGCACACGCCACTGCAATCCTCACAGATGAATGTGGTTGGCAATTCGGCACTGCCCCCAAAACACTTGTGGGTAGCTTGTACATTCTGAAAATGCAGGGCAGGCGGTCATCACCACCACAATTCGGCAGCAGTGGTGGTAACTTAGCAGGGGGACAGGCTGCACTGGTTGTCCCTTTCTAGTGTTTCAAAAAGGCTTCTGCACCATCATCAGCTCCTTTTTAGGAGATTTTATGATGTATGTGTGTGTAGATTCTGCCAGAAATAAATAGGTTGCACCACACATCCTAGCGATGGGAAAATAAGAAAAAGGAATGGTGAGCATCATCGCGTATGATCTAGCCAGTGGCATCTTTGTGCGTCATGTGGTTGACCTTTTGGGGAGTACCCGTGCAGTATTTCAGCAAGTCCTCATCCCAGCACTTACAGATAAGATGTCTCCATTTTGTGCTCCAATCCTTCAACAAAAATGTCTCCCAGTGATAGAATAGAAAGAGATTCTGCTAGATGAACATCCTGCACCATTCATATCTCAGCCCTTGATGGCCTCCATGTGAAACGGGCTGAAGAGCTTTGGTCCTCAGTCAAAATCATCCACTATTGGACAAACATTCCAGTTATCTGGGACCAATCTCGCTGCATGTGCATGTATGATAACCGGTTTGTAAATCTTCCAGAATGGCAGTTTGGGATAGCAGATGGGTATGGTCAGAGAGTGAGAGAGAGATTTCCCAACGCAAAAGCTGTCCTACAAACCATTCATTTGTTCAAGTGGTTTCATTTTCCTGTGCTTGATTTGTGGGTGGATGGGGAGACCTGACCAGATGCGTTTGGCCTTTCTTTGATCCTTCAGCTACTGTGAAGAGATCCCAGTGGAAGAAAACGAAGTGAACGACAGCTCCTCAAAAAGCAGCATGGAGGTCAAACCTGAACCAAGCCCTCAGCTCCCCAAGAAAAATGTCACCAACAGCAGCACGTTGACCCCGACAGGAAGTAATGAAGCTCCAGTTCCGGTAGGAATTTCTCTCCCACCTCGTTCACGTATCTAATCTGATCCACTCGTAAGTGATGAGGGGGTGACAGTGACATATTCATTTATTTCATTTCTATACCACCCCTCAGCCAAAGTTTTCTCTGCAGTTTGCACAGTCCAGAAAAACAGATGATAAAAATGCAATAAAAATATCAGGAACTCAGGAAAAAAGTCTGTAACAGCTGAAAACAGATCATGAAAACAGGCAATAGCAAATAATAATAATAACAACAACAAAGACTGGCTCTGCAAATCAAAATGCAGCAATATTTATGGATTGTGGAAATCTGACCTTTTAGCTCCAAATATTACAAGCTGAGTGCAAAATTTTATTTCCTTGCCCTGAAGGAAGCAGGATTACAATTTTAAGTATTTGCAGTGGCGGAAATCCGCAGCTGTCTTCTAAATAGCAGCCATGAATGGTGTTTTTCTTTTTGAAAACTGTGGCTGGTTTTCTTTGTGGATAGAAATGGGTTTATAGTGGTGTGGGGGTTCTTTGCTTTGTTTTTGATATATGCATATCATTCTGTTTATTCTTTGCTGGGTGTCTCTGTGTGGTCACCCTCTAAAATGTAAGTGAACATCAGCAAGGGTTGCATTTGCTTCTGGGCTTTTAAAAGTCACACCTTAGCCCAGAACCTTGCAGATTGCAAAAGACTCCTGGAGAGTGATCCTATGGCTGTTCGACTTTGCCTAGCTGGATGTAGGAGTGGTTGGTGTCCAGGCTGCAACCTTGGAGCACACTCTGAGGTTGCAGCTAGGACTCTGATCTGGGAGTATCTTCCTTCCACCCTTGGAGTGCCTCTTCTCAGCCCAGTTTGCAGCTGCACGGTCAGAAGACCACCCTCAGAGCTGGTGGATCGTGGGTGTTCCCAGAGATGGGGAGGGGGAGTGAGGATCCTCCACAGTGCTGTGTATCCTGGTGGGGCCTCAGCCCCTCCCTGTGCATCTGGACCAAGACTGAGGCAGACAAAATCAACTGCTAAGATCTGCAAGGTGTACAAGGGGCCTTCACCTCTGTGTCCTTGATGCTCTGTGGCCTCCTGAGTACAGAGGGCTACAGGTAGCTAGAATAGATGGTACTGTCCATCACACATTAAATGTGCACAGCTCTTTCCTTTACACTGACCAAAGAACGGGAAATGCATTCACTCAAGCTCCTCAGAACTTCAAGAAAGGTTAACTATCAGTGGCATCCGCCTTGAGGTAATGGTGATGCGAGTGTGTTTCTTACACTTTTCCAGTATGAAGGGATCGTTCCTGAGGAAGAGGAAGTTGTGGACACCCTCACAGAGAAGGAACTGGCAATCGCAAAGCTCATTGGAGACAAGATAGAGATAATTGCTCCCGTGAACTCCCCTTCCCTGGACTTCAATGACAATGAGGACATTCCGACTGAACTCAGTGACTCCTCGGAAACTCACGACGAAGGTGCATGGCTGGTATCCCCAGGTGTTGTGGTGGGGTTGACTGTCCCTTTTGGGCTCCTCCTATGTACAGTACCATGCATGTGGTTTCAGAAGGACCGGGACTTCCAAGCAAAAAGTTCATGGTTTTTCTACCATTTGATACTCCATGGCATATCAAGCATTTGAAGTGTCTTTATTTTTAATTCTTCTCCAGCTGAGACACATTAAAACTTATGGATGGCTAGTTTCTGGCTGGATTACACTGGGCCCTATAGCATCATTGGGGTGTGATTACAGACTCTGAGCAACACGCATCAGGACCCTTTCTTGGGCAAGCCCCATTCTGAAAAGAGTCATGCAAGGGATAATTCCTACTGCTGTATGACTGATGCCAGTGTAAGGATGCACACAAGTCTTTTGGTTATTCAGGAAGCACTCTCATTTTAAAGCCAGCAGTTCAAATGCATCAGGTCATCCTGAACTGCTGACAATGATACTTAGTATTTTAACATTTTCTGAAGAGCTCACAGGGATGAGCATGAAAAGCCGACATCAGAATTGGCTGATTGTTCTAGGTTGAAACCGTGAGCAGGATTGGAAATCTCTGTTGGGGCTTTCTCATATTTATTGGTTTGTTTCATTCCACTTCTATACTGCCCCATGACCCAGAGCTTCACTGGGTGACGTAGAAATGCTGAAAACAGCATGCAGTAGATAGAGGCACGGATTAATCTTTGGAATGGTCTATGCCAGCGTCATGTTTCTGCATTTAATAAACAGATCCCTGATCACTATTCTGTCAAGACTGATGAAAGACTGCAATATTAGTATTCAGTGGCTGCTCATCATGACGGCTCTTGGTTATGAGTGCCCTCCTGTCCTCCTTGTGGATTTCCTGAGCGGCTGATCAGTCGCAGTGTGAGCGGAATAGGACTAGGTAGGCCTTTGGCCTGACTCCACATGGTTCTTCTCTCTGCCTGTGCTTTCTGCAGGGGAAGTTCAGGCTTTTTATGATGACCTGAATGGACGGCAGTACATGAACGAGGTGTTCAACTTCAGCGTGGATAAGTTATACGACCTGCTCTTCACAGACTCTCAGTTCCTGAGGGACTTCATGGAGCAACGGCGGTTCTCTGGTAAGTCTGGGACTCTGGAAGTTGCGTAGGCTCGCATCCTGGCTCTTCTGTTTTGCTCAGAGGTTTACCTACGGTCATGTCTTCTACTCCAGTTCTTAGTTTCCAGTGTAAAAATTTCCCATGGCATTCTACCCGGGGCCTCTCAGAATGTATGGCTCTGTGAAAGGAGCCGGCTACTTTCTGCAAGGAATTTTCTCAGCCCTCACAACGTCTGCCTTTCCCATGCTTTGGGTCAGAAAGGGGGGGAAAGCGACCTTCCGGAATTCATATTGTACTTGCGGACCTCAGCCGAAGCCACAATGAGCTCTTTCTCCTTTGGCTTGTTCCACATTTATGAAAGCATCAGAAGATCATGATCTGAGAAATATGCTTGCTGGTGGAAAAGCTAAACAGAACAATTCCTCCAACCCACTCCCACTGCACACTGAGTCTGGTTTCTTCTCTTCATGGTTCTCTTCCTTCAGGAAGCTCAGATCAGCATAGGGGGTTGTTGCCAGGTGACCTTCCCAACTCTTTTGTTTCAGAAAGGAGACTCCATCAGGCATCTTCAGCCTGTTCTTTGTGCCTGCAATCTGTAGATTCTCTGGAGAAGAGCAGTTCTCCTGAGAAACTTCACCAAGCTTATTAAAATCCTCCCAGGCTATGCCAACCCTTATGAGAATCTTGTCAGTCTCATCAAAATTCTTGTTAAGTTTCCAAAAACATATCAGTGCAGTCTCAGGGGTGCCCTTGTCCCTGTCCCAAATTCTCTGTAAAATTCGATTTAGGCAAGCTACAGACTGTACAGAATCTCTCTTATCAGAGGGAAAAGTTTTATCCTCCCAAAGTTTGTTTCTGGCAAAATTCTGCTAGTGGAAGATGTAGGAGAGAGACTTCAGTGCTTGGAAGGATAAAAAGTAAGCAGTAGATTTTCCTGAACATGCTGCTCAGGTACCTGAGGTGGAGGACAACTTCTGGCACTGTGGGAAATTTTCTGACTCCTGTCTTGTTGTGGTGCAACCTCTGGAGCTGAAAGACTGGCGCTCTTAATGAGGCCTTGGATAAATCACTGTTCTTCAGCCTTGGCTTTATGTTTTTAACTGGGGAATAGCAGTATCAGAGGAACATGGGCATGGGTAAGTTAAAAAGCACGGCATGGGATATATACTAAAGAATAAGTGTTCTGTACCCATCTTTTTCTGTCTGCCAGTGCAGCGCTCCCACCAAGCGGCTTTTCCCTCCATTCTCTTCACAGAGGTTGTCTTTCATCCCTGGAAGAAGGAAGAAACGGGGAACCAGAGCAGAGTTATCCTCTACACCATCACCCTCACCAACCCTCTGGCCCCCAAAACTGCCACTGTCACTGAAACTCAGGTAGGAGCCCTGTTGCAGACCCCTGACGCCCGGCATGGGGCTGCTCTTCTCGAATTCATTCCCGGCAGCCCATCCTCTGTCCACTCATGCTGCTTCTCTTTGCCCTCGCCAGACGATGTACAAAGCGAGCCAAGAGAGCGAGTGCTACGTGATAGATGCAGAGGTGCTAACTCACGACGTTCCCTACCACGATTATTTCTACACGATCAATCGTTACACATTGACGCGTGTGGCCAGAAACAAATGCCGACTCAGGTGGGCTGCGGTTCTGCACTCTTACCAGGGCATGCAGCGTCCGTCTTATGGCCTTTCATGTACAGGTGCTGGCAGTGTTTGGATTGCAAAGCTTGGACATGCGCGTCTCAGAGCCTAGTTAGGCTCAGCTTCTTCTAACCCAGTCCAGTGCAAGTAGGAGGCGATCATGCGACTGTGCAAGATCTTTGTGTCTGTGTGTGTGTGCGTGTGTGTGTAGGGGATAAAGAACATGACTTCGTCTTCCTGACCTTATTTATTTATTTTATTTATTTATTAAAACATTTATAGGCTGCCCCATCGCAACAAAGCTTTGGGGCGGCTAACAACATGATTAAAATACAATAACAATAAAACAATTTTAATTTATTCCCCCCCCCCCACGGTGCATCTTGGCAACTAAAAATCTAGTTAAATAAACATAGCAAACTAAGTAAATCAAAATAAACAAAATCAACTAAAACAAATATACGCAATAAACCAGATAAACAAACAACAAGCAACACAAATAAACTAAAAACAAAATCCACAACTAACAATTAAAATAAGACTTAAATAAAAAGGTCTTCGCCCGGCGCCGAAAAGCAAATAACGACGGTGCCAGGCGAACCTCTCCAGGGAGCGCATTCCATGGTTGGGGCGCCACCGCCGAAAAAGCCCTCCTCCGGGTACTCACCCACTTAACCTCCCTCAAAGAGGGCTCCCGGAGAAGGGCCGCTGTTGCAGATCTTAACAGATCTTAATTACCTTGGCCATTGTTGCTTGTGACCTGCAGTTTCCCAAGAACGCCAAGTTTCACAACCTGGCAGCTACTGATTGCAAATACAAACACAGCAGTTTGGTTTTGAAAACGGCCAGTGTTAGGGTTCCCAGGGCTGTACACTGAAGTGGAGTTCTGTCTGATGGTTCTGTCCTTGGCCATGTGCCACTCCACACTTTTATGGAGGACTTGGATGAGGCCATCAAGGCGATGCTTATCCAACATGAAGACCACACAAAGCCAGGAGTGCTGGCGAATGTCACTGAACACTGAATCAAGGTTCAAAATGGTCTTGACAAGCTGGAGCACGGGGCCAAACCCATCCAGGTGAAATTCAGTTCTGATGCAGTCCTGCGTTTGGATTCAATATGTAAGCGCAATCACAAGGCAGGACAGATTTCATCTGGCAGCAGTACATGTGAAAAGGATCTAAGTGTCTTAGAACAAGATGCTTGGTGCAAAAAATAAAGAGCCCTAATGCAGTCTTAAGTCACAATGAGAAATAATGATTCCCCTTTATTCAGTGTTAGTTTGGGTACATGTGGAGCAGTTCTGAGAGCCGTTGTTTGGGAAGGATATTGAGGAACTGAAGCATTTCCAGAGGCGGGTGACCGTAACATGGAGGCATCTGGAAATCTGATCCATTGAGGAACAGTTAAAAGAGCTGAGTACATTTAACCTGGAAAGAGAAGGTCAGGGGAAGACATGATAGGTGTATTTAAGGATTTGTTCTGTCAGCAGCTTTGTTCTCTGTTGCTCCAGACTAAAACCAGTGGTTGGAATGATAAGGAAACAGGCTTCAGCTAAATGTGTTTCAAAGCCTCCAAAAGACACATCTTCTTCAGCAGTGGAATAGGCAGCTTCAGAAAGTCATAGTTCTTCTTCAGTGCAGATATTCAAACAGAAACCTGGGCAGTCATCTGTAAATGCATTCTAGATCCGGCATTAATTTGGATCAGGTGAACTCGGAGGTCCCGTCCAACACGATAATTCTACTTTCCAGGGTTTCTACAGAACTACGATACAGAAAACAGCCATGGGGGCTGGTGAAATCATTCATTGAGAAGAACTTCTGGAGTGGCCTAGATGATTATTTTCGCCATTTAGGTGAGTGAAGCCTTGTAGAACCCAATGGACCCGGCTACCTGGCCATTTCTTTTCATACCACATGGCAGATGGCTGGAGTCCTTGAATGCAACCATTGGACCAAATCAACGGAGTTTTTAGGAGAGACCAAGGAAATAAATTCAGCCCTGTGTACTAGTGCAAAAAGCCCTTTGTGTGTGTGTGTGTGTGTGGACATATTGCAACAGGGAATTGTTTGGATCCCTTGTGAGTCCCAGGGAAGCTGCAGACACTGACCGTGTCCTGAGAGCAGAGGGCAGAACTTGAGAGTGGCCTCCCCTGGGATGGTGCCATGGCCTCAGACGAGAGATGCCTTCGGACTGGGAAGAAAGCCTCTTGCCTCCATCACGGATGTGCCTCTCCATGTTTCCCTCGCAGAGAGTGAGCTGACCAAAACGGAGAGCTCGTACCTGGCGGAGCTTCACAGACAATCCCCCAAAGAGAAGGCAAGCAAGCAATCCGCCGTGCGCCGGAGAAAACGGCCCCACACGCACTTGAGGGGGCCACACCTGGAGGAAGTGCTGAGCCCCGTTACTACTCCCACCGACGAGGAGGTTGTAGGCCGGATAAAGCGTGTGGCGGGTAAGGAGCACGGCGTGGCGGCTGTGAGCGTTGTAGGGCGGATGGTGGCTCAGGTCCCCTGGGTGCTGTTTTGTTAGGCAACGGCAGGACAGACGGTTCCATTGCAGGGGGAAATGGGTTTCCTGGGCTGTTGTTTCTGTACAGACGCTCTGGTTGACCCAGAAGATCAGTTAGTTCTCGTGCCAAATAACTGCCAATTAATTGTACTTCTTCTCAGGAGGCGTCTTGGCTATTTTGCATGGCTAATTCTTGTCCGCTTGGCTGTGTGGCGGAACCTGCTTCCACGTAGCTGTAGCTAATTGCACATGAAATCCTTTTGAAAGGGTGCTAAGAGTTCGTGGAAGTCTAAAAGAATGTCCCAAGTGTCTGCTTTCCAGAACAAGACTCCAGGCAGAATGAGTTTGGGGGTATTCAGGGGAAAGGACCTTCTCTCCGGCCTCCAGTGTCCAACCAATGCTTCCTTCCAGGTTCCACTCAGACACGGCACATCCCTGAGGAAAGTCCCACTGGCTTCCACCAGCAGAGCGTCTCGAAATTGCTGCTTGTTATCAGTTGTGTGTAAGTTGTTCCTTGGCTCGTATTGCCTCGTTCTGCAATGGTTGTCCTTCCTCTCTCTCTTATCCCACCTTGTTCTCCCTAAACGAGAAAGGATTTTGAAGGCCCATCCCAGTGCTTGGATTGTTTTCATGCATGGACACACCTGCACAGCTGCAGTTCTCTCCTGCGAAATGTTGTGCTTGGAATCCTTGCCCAGGGTTTGTGCTGTCCGCGCCTATTCCCTTCCCTTGGCATCCAGTCCAAATGCCTTGTGCCCTGGTGGTCTGCCTTTCTTGGAATCCCAGGAAGTCATTTGGCCACAGTAGATGTGAGGCAGGGCACAGCTGCTACTCCAGGCAGGGGAAGGGCGAAATGTGGGGGTGGGAAGGGTGATGCCTCCCTGAGTGAACTGGACTGCCTTGGGATACTTGAATTTGTGGAAACGAAGCACATGCTTGGGAAACAGAGGAGGAGAAATGTTGATTTTTTGCAGAGAATTGTTATTGGATCACTGCTGATCCACTCCCTCCACAGATGCCAAAAAATAAAAAAAACCCCACATGCTGTGGAATGCCAAACATTTTGACTTGGACTTAGTGGTTTTTCTCTCATGATTTGCTCTGTCAGGGCCATTTCCTGTTTGATTAAGACTGGGAATGTTTGGGCCAGTTGGAAGGCAAGAGTTAAAAATCTGTTGCACCGTGTAAAGGAAAAGCACTCCCATCACACGTGCACACACGAACATATGTGTGTGCAAGCATGCACACTCAGACACACACACACACACACAGCCAAGCCTGAATTCAGCCCCATCCCTCCTAGGAGCTTTGATGAAATCCAATTTGCTTTTAATGTTGAAATGTTAAAAATGTTCTATTCACTGGTATGTAAGAAAAAAGGCTTGTTCTGTGCTGATTTAGGCAGAATTTCTGCCCTTTAGTAATTCCGTTGAGCTCAATTGGGCTTCAGAGCGACTTGAATTTAAATCTGGGATGCTTATCTGGATAGCCTATCATTTAGTAGGAAAAGTGACATCTGCCTGCTCCTTCCTTGCAAGATTCTGACTCTAGATGGAAGATCAATAGGTTGATGTCCTATGCCGGCGATGAGCTTGGTCTGTTTCTGCTGTGATTTGTATCCAAGCGGCTGACTCAGACAGTGCCCCCTCGTGGTGCACACGGTCCCAGAGCGCTGCCCTCCAAGACCCAGTTCTGTGTCCACACATCCAGCCTTCCAAGCCCAGTGGCTGGGAAAAAGCTAGACCCTGCCCACGGAAGAGATTCTGTTGATTCGCTTTAGCATCTTAATGCACATGCCATGCTGCTATTGCCTAGTACTGGCATTTTTGTTTTTGGAAGCAGATGGCTTGTTAGTTTCTTCGTGTCTGGTTAGGGACTGGGCAGGACAGCGTGTGGAAATTAGGACAGCCCACCATTACTGCAAGGTGCAGCCATAGAGGCAGTGTCCTACGGCCCGTGGATAGCCAGTATACAATGTGATGGTGTCTCCCTGTGGCAGGATGCCCCCCCCCCCTTTTTGTGGGTCAGTCTTTGTTGTTTCCCAGGAAATCCTAATACATTTTCAAGGTTCTGCCATGAGGACTAGAAACATGTACTTACTCTGAACCTTTCCTTTGATTGGAGTTTGCCCCTTTTTTTTGGATACTTGGCTCAATGAGGACGATTCACATCACAGCGCCCCTCTGGCCACACTCCTGCATCGTGGGTCTTGGGCGTTTTCCTCTTTCTCCTCTCACCCTCACCTCTGCACCTTCTGCAGTCTCTCTCCCCAACCTGTGTGCTCCGCGTCCCTTAGAAAAATCCACCCTGCAATTTCCCCCTCTCTCTACTCTGGTGTGCTTCTAACCTTCACCTCCTCCATCTTTTCTCTTCCCTGCTCCCATTAGGATTTGTTTCAGGTACTGTCTCCTTCTTTTTACCTTGCTTCTCTCTCACCTGCCTCTCACTTGCCTCCCTGTGCATCTCAGCTGCTGGATTTGTCCTTTCACACTCTCTGTCTGATCTCTGCTTAGATTCTCTAGGGCTTTCCCCTCATCTGGTTCTTCTTACATTTAAGAATACTGTCCCTAGCCCTCTTTGGCTCCCCAGGGAGACATCCTTCAGCCCTTTCCCCACTGAGCAGAGCTAGCTGTCACTCCCGGCTTCCCACCACACACATCGCCTTAAGCTTCATAAACTTCATGCACTCTTTAGATGGGGCAGAAGGATGAAAGGAGAGGGTCCCAGGTGAAGTCTGCCCCTTTTCTGGCTTCTGAAACCTGGCCTGTGTTCTTTCTTCCATCTGAGCAGTTTCAAAAAGGATGGAGAAGGACCGCTAGCCAGGGATGATCCCCCCAGAGAGGCAGTTCCAACACTTTTGCTCATCCTCTAGCGCTGCATCTGAGTTGCAATAGGAGGGCCAGCCCCTGGGGACTTCCTACAAAGTGTGTTTATTCTCCACTCCTTTTTTACACAGATGGACAGTGCTGCACAAGAAATGCAGCCTGGTTATTTATTTTTATTTATTTATTTTTGGATTTATATCCTGCCTTTTCCCTACAAAGGGCTCAAGGCAGCTTACATCATTCTCCTCCTCCATCTTATCCCCACAACAACCACCACCCTGTGAGGTAGGTTGGGCTGAGAGTCTGTGCCTGGCCCAAAGTCACCCAGTGGGCTCCATGGCTGAGCGGGGACTCGAACCCGGATCTCCTGAGTCTCAGTTCCAGGCCCATGCTCCTGACCACCACACCACACTGGCTCTCTGGTTAAGCTAGCCAAACAGCCAACAAACGCTCTGAAATGCTTCTACCAAAGACCAGGCTGAGGTCCTCATGCTGAGACTGAGACACGTTGCCCCATGCATTAGATGCCCACGCCGGGCAGTTCGGGGGGTGCGGGGAGTCAGCATTCCCCAGTACACGGGGGGCATCAGCCCATTCCATTGCACAGAAATGACGGCGACCATCTGCTTGAGGCATTTCAGGGTGAGGTTCCTTGTGGATGGAAGCAAGCCCAGCCGCCGCCACTCATTTGCATTCCTTTCCTGTTTTCTCTTCCCAGCCTGGTGCTTTTGGTCATCCTCAATATGATGCTGTTCTACAAACTCTGGATGTTGGAATACACCACTCAGACCCTTACGGCCTGGCAGGGCCTGCGGTTACAGGAAAGGTAACGCAGCATACAAGCGATGCTCCACTCCATGCTCGTCACACCTAGCCATCTTTGGAACCTTCAACTTCCCCTTGCACTGCCAGGCTCTTTAGTGGTCTCACTCTGTCCATGTTCTGGTTAGTTCCTCGCCCAGAAACTAACCCCACTTTTTAGAATAGAGCCATCGTAAACTACCCTCCCCCTGCTTTGACAGGGGCAGGATGCAGCTTGGTTGTACAATGCAAACCAAAAAAAAAACTAATTTTAAAAATGAATTTAAATGTTAATGTTTGGCAGTCACTTTTATTTGGCTTATTTAATTTGTATTTTTGGTTAATTGCTATTTATTGCTGTTTTATTGTGGTGGTTTTAATTACTGTAAGCCATCCTGAGAGGCCATGCATAAGGGAGGGCATTCAGAAGTTATAAACGTGCACACAAACACACACAAAGCCCTTCCCAGTCCCTCTACACAGTGCAATTGCAGCAGCCCCAGGCTTGCAATCTGTCGCACATGATGTGGGTGAGTTCGAGTGAGGCCAGGGGCAAGAAAGGGCTCGGATAGTCGCGGTGGGCTCTGGGGCTTTGTGAAGACAGGCTTCCTGAGGGGGCACAGAACGGTGGGGGGGAGCGGGGAGCGTGTGGTTCAGCAGCAGAATCCTTGCTCTGCATGGAGAAGGTCCCTGGCTCAACCCCCAGCAGGACCGTGGAAGAAATCTAACAGCAGCTGCTAGTCAGCATCGCTCCTGCCGGTCTAGAGGGGCCGACTCTGTGCACAGCCCCACACATCATGGCTACCCAGCATGGCGATTGGCCGCGACGAGCTGCTTGTTCCCTGACTCCCTGAGGTGGGCCTGGTGGGAGTACCGTATTTTTCGCTCTATAAGACGCGCCTGACCATAAGACGCACCTAGTTTTTAGAAGAGGAAAACAAGAAAAAAAATATTCTGAATCAAATGGGCAGATAATCACAGGCACATTCCCCATCACTTCCCCATGGGCTGCACATCCGACAGACTTACTGCACACACGTATTCACTCTATAAGACACACAGACATTTCCCCTTACTTTTGAGGGGGGGAAAAGTGAGTCTTATAGAGCAAAGAATATGGTACTTTGCCCCCTCTCCCACAGAAGACCCCACAAGGCTGGCTTCACCTCCAGAGCTCACCTTTCCTTCCTGGTCCATCTGGCAGGTTGCCCCAATCTCAGACAGAATGGGCCCAGTTACTAGAGTCTCAGCAGAAGTACCATGACACAGAGCTCCAGAAGTGGAGAGAGATCGTCAAGTCATCCGTGATTCTACTCGATCAGGTGAGAGCTGCATCCCACACGAGCTGGTGAATGAATGCAATCACATGCAGCTGCAATCACAAGCCAAGGTGCAGAGAGCACGTAGCGTCCTATATGCTGCAGCACTATGGAATAGCTTGGATACGTGGTATCCCTCCATAAAAGTGGTGGTGAACCTATGGCATGCGTGCCACAGCGGGCACGCAGAGCCCTCTGTCGGCATGGGAGCCAAGTCGCCCCAGCATCGCCCCAGCAGCCAACCATTGGATAACACCTTACATAGGGGCCATGGCCACAATTGGAAAGGAGTAGCATCCAGGGAGTGACGTCAGGAGCCACGACTCCTTAGCCGCGACTCGTCCGAGCTGTCACATGGCCAGTCAGTGCACTGCCAAGGATATACATATTTTGCTTGTACTGGCTCTGAGGTGTTTTTTCTAAACTGATACCTCAATTTTCAGGTTTTATTGCAGTATTTGGCACTTTGCGATAAATAACTGGGTTTTGGGTTGCAGTTTGAGAATTCGGTTTCTAAAAGGTTCACCATCACTGGTTTAGAGTTAGAAAATGATTTTGGCATGATTTTGCTGGTTTGAATGTGTTTAGAATGGGCAGAAATGATGAGTAGTGCAGAAAAAGATACTCTAGGAAGGCTATTTCTAAATTGCCCTTTGTTCAATGGAACTTTTGCAGTATAATAGGGTTAGGGGTGATCCCCAGGGTAGGTTTAGGGTTAGAAAATCAAGGTGTCCTGGCATGATTCTGATGGTTGGAATGTGTTTAGAATGGGCAGAAATGATGAGCTATGCAGAAAAATCTACTCAATGAAGGCTTTTTCAAAATTGTCCTATCTTTAGCCCTATATTAGGGTTAGGGGAATGCACCAGGGTAGGGTTTGGCCAGTGGTGGCAAACCTATTGCCTCCATGCCACAGTGGGCACACAGAACCCTCTCTGTCAGCATGTGCAGCATGTCGCCCGAGCATCAGATAACAGTTCAGATAGGGGCCATACGCATATTTGGAAAGGAGTAGGAGCGCCAGGCAATGATGGCACGAACTGTGACTCATTATCTGCGACTTATCTGACCTTTTGCATGGCAGGTCAGTTCTCTGCCAAGGAGATACACATATTTGCTTGGACTGGTTGTGAGGGGTTTTTTCTAAACTAACACCTCAGTTTTCAGGTTTTATTTTAGCGTTGCCCCTTTGTGATAAATTAGTGGGTTTCGGGTTGCAGTTTGTGCGCATGGTCTCTAAAAGGTTTGGTGTCACTGCTCTGTAAGTACCGGAAAGGCTGTGACAAAGAGGAAGGTCAAGATCTCTTCTTGCTGACGCCAGAGTGTGGGTCATGGATGAACCAATTTGAGTTGTGACAACCTGGATTCAGGCTAGATATCAGGAAAAGCTTCCTCACTGTCAGAGCAATATGACAATGGAATCAGCTCCCTAGAGAGGTGGTGGGCTCTCCCACACTGGAGGCATTCAAGAAGAAACTGGACAGCCATCTTAGTAGGATGGTGTAACATGGTGTCCTGCAGCATCAGGGCATTGGATTCAATGGCCTCCATGACTC
Organism: Varanus salvator macromaculatus; assembly: GCA_023646645.1. Taxonomy (NCBI): domain Eukaryota; kingdom Metazoa; phylum Chordata; class Lepidosauria; order Squamata; family Varanidae; genus Varanus; species Varanus salvator. The sequence goes on from JAIXND010000621.1 coordinate 5,674,781, forward strand.
CTTCTATCGCTACTATTCTATGATTCTATGAACCTACCCATGGGATAATCAGGTGTTGTATTGTACGACAGGTGGGACAATACATGGACAATTGGCTGTGTACACTGATTAGTGGGACAACATATGGACAAGGTGCTGTATTATATTTGCGCATGTGTGTACGGATGAGTGCTTCTTTCTCCTTGTTACCCATCAGTTGTGCTTCTCTTGCTCTCTCTCCTGCAGATGAAGGACTCACTAGTAAACCTCCAGAACGGCATTGGGTCCCGTGAATTTCGGTCAGGGCCAGAAGAGAAACGGAAACGATTCTACTAGTAGGCAGGAGCACAAGTGGCCAGAGGATTGTGTGCAATATGTGTACATAGAACATATAAATATATATATATATAAAACACAGAGAGAATATAAATATATATATATATATATATTATATACAGATTTTAAAGGAGAAAAAAAGCCTATGTACTGAAAAGAAAGAGCGGTGCCGACTGACCTCCAGCACTGGATGAAATGGAGCGTCACAGGATGTGGCAAGGCTGTGCTCGCCTGCCAGTGAGGCATTGTGGGAAAGCACAGCCTAAGACATCCTGGGCCCACACACCTCTCTCGGTATTTTCCTGTCTGTCTGTCTGTCTGTCTGTCTGTCTGTCTGTCTGTCTGTCTCTTTCTCCGTCTTGTCTCTTTGTCTGTTTTTTCCCCCCGTTCAAAGGGAAAAACCCAGAGGGAGTGAAATCCCCTTTCGCCTACATTCAGCTGAAAGCGAGCGAATGGCTGGAAGAGACCTTGCTTTCTCTGGCATTTGGGGTAGCTGCTAAGGATCATGAGAGCCCGTCCCGCGACGGACGCCACTCCCTCCGCAAGAATGCTGCCGGTGGGCCCTGCGGCTGGCGCGAGGTCTCTGCCAGCCCATGTCTTCCCACGGCAGCCTCTTGCGGGGTCCTCCACACGTCTGGCGTGACTCATGCTTCCCTCGCCCTCTGCAATGCCCGCCGCGCATACAGCGTGTGGCCGATTGACGAGGTGGCTAGGAAAGGCTTGCTCGTGGAACGCCCCCCCTTCGGTTCAGTCCGCGGTGCTCACTCTCTTCGTGTGGGCGGAGACATGCGAATGTACCCCCCTCCCCCTTTGGTTCAGCTCTGCGGGGTCCCTTTTCGTGTCAGATCCTCTCCGCTCATTGTGCGTTGGCGACATCATCTCCTACGTATCACAGGGAATCGCTGCTTCACTGAAAGGGCTATACGTACACACATATATCCTTACCAGAGTTGGAAAGGGAGTCCAAGCCGAGCTCCATCTTAACAGGGAATCCCTTCTGTGATTACCTGCAATGCATTTCCAGAAGTCCCTCTGCTCAAAACAGACGCGTTGTAGCCCGGAACAGGCCTCAGAACTTAGCAAGGGGCTCAGAAACACCTGCTCTTCCTGCTTCTACCTGAATTCTCAAGGTCCTTATGCATGGATTTATCTGCATCTTCTACACCCAAGAGAAATGCATTAAGAAAAACCGTTGCTTACTAAATGGGGATATTTTTACTACCTAGGCAGGTACATGCATCTGCTTCGAGGTCCCAGCTGCCTTCCACAATGCATGCCAGGCAACCATCACTGGCCAGCTAAAATCCGTGAATACATGTTGATAAGATAAGCCCAGCAGTGGTGACTGGAAACAAGCACCAAACAAGTCCGAGAAACATGTCGCAGAGGCCTTTGGAGGCTTCCGAGCTGTGAAAAGCCTTGCACAAATTCTGATGTTAAAATACCAGGGTGCTTAAAACAATTACATAGTCGGGAAGACCTGGAATCGACACATTTCAAGTGAGTGTGCTGTATTTATTGAGCTGTGTTCTTATTAGTGGTGATTCTATAATTCAGAGTTGTCAAAATCAAGATTCTCTGTAAAGAGCAGACTGGTTTGATATGTTTTGCAGAAGACTAAAGATGCACATGTCCAGAGGCATCTGAGAAAGCCGCAGCTGGGCTTGTAGCTTCATTTTTTCCTGCTGGGGCAGTGGATAGGAGGCGGGGGCAAGAAAGGAGCTGAAGGAAGGAAAACAGAGGCATGGAGCTCCCCGGAAGAGCAAAAGGGGCACCCTGGCTTTCAGGTCTGATGCTGATGGTTGCTACGTTCCTCAGTGTTGAGTTCACATCAGCATGTTGAGTAACTGTTGACATATCACGTCCCTTTTAGGCAAAGATGCTGAGGGTCTCTTGCACACAGTAAGTTCCAGGCTGCTGCTGCCTCTTCCCGAATCTGAGCTCTTGAAGTTTGCATCTTTTTGCATCTTTCCTCAGCATAGCCTGCTGTCCAGCATGGCAAGAAGGTAAATGGAGAGGAACCTCTTGGTCCCAGGTGGTACAGCAGAGCCCAATACTGCAGAATAGAGAGCTGCATGGCCTAGAAGAGAGGAGGGGTCTCCAGTCCCACCCGGCTTGAGGCTGCAGGCCCTATCTGAGTCCATGCCAGGTGGAACGTGTTAAGCCCAACGTAACCACCAAGGGCAGCAGGTTCTTGAAGAGCAGGGAAGGAGCAAACCTGCTCACGTGCATTAGCAAAGCTGCATCTTCACCCTCCAGCCAAGGATGATCAGTGAGAGCTTTTCCTTTGCTGCGTGGCTGGACTGGCAGGGAGAGAAGAGCAAACCTTGAGTTGGGCCGGGAGAGGCTTCCTGACAGCTTTCTCATAGGATGAACCCCTGAGCAGCCAATCTCGTTTGGTCAGGAGAAGCAGCTGGAGGGGGTAAGCATGCACAGGCAAGAGCTGGGAGCCCCGCTGTCGACAGCCAGGGGAGCCTTTGGAAGTGTTCCTTGCATAATGTAGCATATTTATGTATACATATCTGTTCTTGCCTAATGCTCCTGATTCGTTGGCTACCTTTAGGATGCCCGATTTGCTGCTTGTATAGGCTCCACAAAAGTGCTTAATAGCTTTTAGCCGGGGTGGGGGCTGGGGCTGGGGCTGGGGGGGGGCGGGATTGGTCTCCTTGCAGGCCCAGCAAGTCTAATGGGCATATGCAACCTGCATCCTTTTAAGGGCTCTCAGAATGCTCAGATGCTGAAGTTCCTCTTGCAGGAGGCTATAAAGGGTGGTGGAAGAAGAAGAAGCAGGCACAGGAGCTGTTTCTCCCCCATGGCGCCCATAGACTCAGCAAGATTGCTCAGAAATTCTGTCCATTTTTCTTAAACATGTCCTTGCCAGCAAGGTTCTTTTCTGGTAGTTTGCCGGACAGACCGAGGAAAAACTTACTCTCATCCACTTGTGGTCCCAGAAGAAGTCACGGTTTGAGAGGCACACTTCCTGCAAGTGACCTTCCTGACCAAAGAGGTTAGCCCCTTCTTTCATTAAACAAGCTGCCAAGCTCTCGGAAGGGGCGGAATTCTTGGGGTGGAGTTGAGTCTGGCGGAGAGAGAAGTATTTTTTTTCCCTGCTTGTTTAATTTTGGAGAATTTCTGTGTTCTGCCCTATAGAATTTTCCCATGGAAAGACAGATTTTACTTGCTGACTACACAGACCCATGTTAGAAAGCATTGTCTGGGAACCTAAATGCGCATGCAGAGCTCCTGTGTACAAAACCACCCCGTGACTTTGTAGAGAGCAAACAGATTTGTGTGTGTGAGACCCTTTTTTCCAAGTAGATGGGGCTGCCACTGGAGGTAGAGACATGCTTGAGATTTTAACAAAAGGCCCTCTGCATTCAAGTGCTCCCAACTTCATGAGGCACACCTTTTGTGTTTAGGTTGTGCCTGAAGGATACACTCTGAAGACAGAAAAGTTTAGATTAAATTTGACTGAGTTTAAGTGTGTCTAATCCTAACCACCCCGCTCTGCCAGCTGCCTCTGGACTGTTACCAGTCTTTTTTTTTGTAAATGTCATTGGAGATGATGCTGGCCTTCCTTTTCTCTTAGGGATGCAAAGCTTTGATGAAAAGTCTCAATGTTGTTAGTTTGTGCTTGATGAAAGAAAGGTGGAATGGGCACGCCATTGTGTCTGCCTGCACCCCACCTGTTTCCTGGCAAACAACTCTTGAGAAAGGAGATCCTTAAAGGATACTCTACACTTGCAAGCAGTAGCTCTGTTCATATGCCCGCCACCCCTTTTGACTTGAAAACTTCAGCTCTGCTCGAGTGATCTTTCCACAACAGCACAAGAAACCAGCGATCATAGCAAGCAATTACATTTGCAGCTTAGATCAATTAATGTATCCTTCGTGGTGTCTACTGTTAGCTTCTCAGTCTTATAATCTGGAATGGCTCAAAGGTGGTAGAGAATTTTCAGGCAAACCAGTTCTTGTTTTGGGGAAATGCTAGAACTGAACACCTGGCCTGCAAAATGTTAAAGGGTGACAAACCTGGGATTGATTCCCAGATGTTTGCGCTGGTCCCCATACTGCCTCTCTTAATTTTCCCTCTCATTCTGAGGCCTCAGAAGCACAGGGTAATTATTTCGGTGCCATAACACCCTCTCCCCCAACTTACGATGTGCAAATCGGCCAAACTGGAGTGCTAACTCTCACCCTGATTTGCTGAATCATACCCATGCACGGAACGAGGGGACTGATTTTCCCACGAGCAGTTCGCACGAGATTCTCCTGGAAAAATGCATCCTTGGCAGCATCTTGCCTCGCTGTGCATCCTTCTCCTGTTCCGCCTCCTCTCTGCCTAGGTGTGGTACAATCGTTCCCCCGTCCCTTGGCATTCCTGGCTCTCGGCACCCTCTGTGGGCTGACCCGGTGCTACCCTCACTTCCACTTTCCTCCCCATGGTGGTGGTGTGTTCTGAGAGGAATGCGTTGTACTGTGGTGAGGAAAACAAGCTCTTCTTTCTTGTGAAGGAATTACGTTTGCACATGGCTCAGAGGCTTCTTTCTCTGGCCATCCTTTTTAATTACCTCACTTGGGTCAGTTTCGTTGCTAAGGTTCGAAGGACTGGCTTCCCAACCTGAGCTTTGCATCCAATTTCGGCGTGGTTCTGATGGTGACATAACATAGCCCAGGGCTGTGGCTTCCTCCTCGTTGACGTGCAGTAGCAGCGCCAGAGTCTTGGAGACTGATTTTCGTGGCTGCTTATCAAATGCCCGCTGCAAGGTTGTCCCCAAGTGCTGGGGATGAGGACTGGAAAGGCACCTCTGCCCCTGCGCCCCCTCCTGCCCCCTCCCTTGTGCATGAACGCCTGGCCTAGACCCTGACAACTCTTACCCAACGTGCGTGTTTCCGCAGCCGCGTCTCAGCATACTAAAAGGAGGATTTGAGGCAGGGAGAACTAAGAGAAACTGACTTGAAGGACAAGTTCTGCTCCCTTTCCCACCTCCAAACATTTCTTACAGCTGGAAGGGTCTGTGGTAATAAGACATAACTGCTAAAGGATCCCTAGTTGTGTCTGTAGGAGTTGTCTGGCTGTCCGTGTGTCTGATTCTGTAACCATAATAAACTTTGCGCTGTGCGCAAGGTCCAATACAAATGGATTAAAAGAAAAAGAAAAAAGAAAAAAAAAAACCACACACCATCAACCACAAACTTGACTGCTAGAACCTAGGAGTTATAAAGGCTACAAAGCCAAAATCTTAATGTAAAGTAGCTAGAAAAAAAATGGAATAAAAGTATGAATAAAATATAATGAACAAAAGACAGTGCGCCGTGTGGGTTCTTTGTGTTTTATTTTGCTGTCTCTTTCTAAATCTCTGCCTTTTCCGGGTGGCACAGACAGAAGATACAATCTACCTTTTGAGATGAAGACATTATGCAAGGTTCGCGTCCATGCCTTGGGCAGCCACCAGAAATTCTTCATGCACTACTGAACTTTTAGATGGGCACAAGAACGTGTCCGTTTTAAACAGTTATGGAAGCAGTTGGGGCGAGAATGAAAATAATAGTCTGCGCCCTTTTTGTGCCCCCAGAGCAGCCTTCTGAAGTGCCAGACCTATCCTTTAACAACTCCATCTTGGGAATGAGAGTATTATCAGATTTTATTATTGCAGGTGATGAATACAGGGGTTGGATTTAGGCTAAACTGGATTAGGCAATGTGACTTTCCTAAAGCTAAAATGGAAATGATTGACCGAGATCAAAAGAGAGGCGTTAGAGCCTATGGGCCACACTCATGTCGGCCACTATCCTTGGTGGCCAGGGATGATGAAAGTTGTAGTCCCACAGAATGTGTAAGGCCATCGGGTCCCTTCAGTGAGAAGGAAAATGCCCTTTGTTTAATTCATGGATAGGAAACCAGAGTGCTTATTCTGGGGATCAAGACTACCTCGTAGGCCCCCATTTTTCCTATATAGCATGATGGCTGCTACTTTTCAACAGCTTTAACAGCTCTTTCCATTAAGGAACAACTTTCCTTAATGTAGCACATTAAGGAAAGTGAACTGCCATTATCCCCTACGATAGATTTCTTGGACTTACCTTGGGTCGCCATTCACTTACTAGGCAAACTGAGCTACTTCCTCTTACTCTGGAGCTAAGAGCAAAGGCCCACCTCAAATGATTGCAGAAGTAACGAGAAATTACTTCATAAGTACTACCTATTTACTGGAATGTGTGCATCAGAAAAGAGCTTTCCTTTTCTGCTTGTCTGTCCACATTTGTTTTGCTCGGCAGTCTTCCCTTACTGGGGTAGCCCTTACCAGAGAGAATTTTGGATTCTGTATAAGTAGCAGTGTAGACTGGGCAAATGAGTTTGGTAGTGGGAGAAGCTGCAGTTCCTAATTTCTTTTGAGGGCCATGCCACTGGGAAAAGCGCTGGCTCCCGCTGAAAAAAACTGTCATCCTCACCTGATCCCATCTTCTCTCCAAGTAGAGCTCCCCACACTTGTTCAGCCTCTTGAGCCCATCAAAGGTCACTTGGCTGGACTGAAAAGCCCATGATAGTCTGGATTAAGCTCCTTCACCTGAGCAAATTGGCCAGTTAACAGTCCCGCCAGATGTGAAGGAAAATGTCAGTGCACGAAAAGAGAAGCAAGTGCGCAGTGAAGCAGTTAGCAGTAGCCGCTTCTCTATTTTGCTGGCATACATTAAAAGGTTTGCTGCTTGGGATTTACTAACTCACCGAATAGCTGACTAAGAGTGCCATCTTACGTACATGGGGACAGGAAAACTCCCCACAATGCCTAGCATTGCTTTTTCTCTGCCTAAGTGGGCATGCGGGGCTTGTGCCCCAAGTAAATTTGCCCATTCACACTGGACAAGTCCTGTGGCTACGATACGAGAGTGCAATATTATGCAATTGTGGGTGCTTCCCAGTGTCACTCCTTGTGCCTCTCCTGGATTCATGGACAGTCAAACTGTTTTATCAGCATCTCTCCCAAGTCTGGTCACCCATTTGCTCATGAAGGGATGGGCCTTTCTGTGGCCTCGCTAAGGCATAATTTGACACCCAAGCCACTGCTGGCTAATAGAGCCAAGGCAGCGTGGCAGAGCGGTTAGAGAGCTGAGCTGGGTCTGGCAGAGCCGGGTTTTGTCCCCACTCAGCCATAAAACCCTCTGGGTGGCTTTGGATCAGCATTTCCCTTTCAGCCTAACCTATCACACAGGGCTGTGTTGTGAGAATGAGATGGACAGGAGGACACGGAAAGGAGACATGCTGGGCGAGACCTGGCACGTCATTCACACAGCTGCTCACAGGATCCCTCAGGCAGGAGGAATACAGTGGCTCCTTCCTGCTCACGCTCTCTAGCAACTGGTCTACACAGACATACTGCCGCTCATAATGGTGGCTGGTCTGGCCAGCAAGGCTGGTAGCCATGGATAGTCTTCTGCTCCATGAGTCACTCCAGTCCCCTTTTAAAGCCATCCAGATGTGGCAGTGAATTCCATAGCTGAGCTATGTACTGGGTGGAGAAGTTCTTCCCTCGATCCCTTCCCATTCATCAGTCCCAGCATGGAGAGGACAAGGACCATCCATGCCTGCTTGAAAGAGAAGTCAGGCTATAAATGCAATATGCTCATCTGACTGTAAAATAAATCCCCAGGCAATGAAGGTATATGCAATGTCCAATGTATGGGAGTCAGTGTGGCATAGTGGTTAAAGCACTGGACTGGGACTCTGGCAGTCTAGGTTCCAGTCCCCGTCTTGCCATGAAACTCACTAGGTGGCTTTCGGTCAGTGGTTGATTCTCAGCCTAACCTACCTTACAGAGTTGTTGTGAGGATAAAATAGGAAGGAGGATTATGCAAGCCACCTTGGGTTCCTTCTGGGAAAAGACAGAGTATAAATATAAGATCACATTAAATAAATGAATGCATGTATCACAGAGATGTTGGGAGTGCTTTGCCCGGGAGTGATGGCTGGAAGTATGCAAAGGGAAATCTGTTAGTGAGAGATGAGATGCATTAGTATTTACAAAGCTGTTGTAAATAGGGTGACGGAGAAGGTGCTGCACCCTTGCCCCCTTGATGCAGCAGGCCTCCAAGCAGAGTCTTTGGCGAATGGGCTGGGAGCTCAGGATGGGAGCCGTGAAGTCAAAGCTGTGTAAGGTCCCAGACAAATGGAAATGACTTTACACGTTCGCATGATTCCGCCTCTTGATATTGGGCGCCTGCACACCTGCCCGCAGTGACTTAGTCCTCCACTCTGCGGAGTCCCTGCGAACAAGACAAAATTGGCGGAGTCTTCCATTGTTTGGATAGAAAAATGTATGTGTAACATGCACACCTTGAAAGCAGCATCAGCAGCCTGCCTGTACACACAGATGCTTAGGCTTACTCCACATCCCCAGATGGGATGCTCATCCTTGCCTTTGGCTTTGATTTTAGCATGTGTCCTTTGGGAGACTCTAACCCCTGAGCCTGATCTCCAAGAAAAGGCATATGCATCTCCCCCAGTTTGATAGAGCATGTTTGGATCTGCAGGTATGGCATGACTTGGGAAAGGGTCTACTTCTCGCACTATATCCATGGTATGCTGTGACACATAAGGTGCTGAGTTCTAGTAGGAAACATGGTTGCTTCTGAAGCTTCTGAAATTGGAGGATTGCAGGCTCCTATGGTCGGTGGGAGGAGCACAAAAGCAAAGGTCCTATCTGCACGTCCAGTTCTGGAAAGCGCTGGTGGCCATCAAGCCACAACACTTCAGCATAGGAGGGAAGGAAGCTGAGGTACCGCCAGGTGGATCTCAGGAGCTTCATCGCTCCAAACTCTGTGGTCATCCTCATGGCTTCCAAGAAGCAGCTGGCATGATTCTTGTCACGCCAACTGAGGAGTGAGTGGTGGAGTGCTCTGAGCATGGCTCCACAGTGTTGCGTTTTAAGCAGAATCCTTTCCCAGCTCTCCTTGCCAAAGAATTGTCACCAGCCTAGATGGTTGTCTTCGTGAAAAAATAGCCATCACTAAGTAACCGTATGGGAAAGGCCCAGCCAATGGGTGTCCTTGTGCATGTTTGAAAGGGAGGAGACAAGGAATTAGATGGCCGATGCGCTTTGATTGCTGGAAAGTACTCTGGATTCTACAGCAATGGATACAACTAGTTGTGTGTCACCAACACTTGACAAACACTCTTATTCCCACCATTTCCTTTGCAGCGCCACAGCCGCATAGCCTGCTTATTGCTCCACATTTATGAAAATAGATGATTTTCTGCTCCCCTTAAGCTGCACTGAGAAATGAGAGGAAAAGCAATTTCTTTTGGGGTGCATCATATGCATATTTAGACCAAAAAAAACCTGCCCCATGACTCCCAGAATTCCCCAGTCAGCCACATTGAGTTCTGGACTGGGAGTTGTGTTTTTATGTATGTATCCATGTCTATCCTATATTTCCTATACCACCCAAAAGATGACGCTCTCTGGGCTGTTTACACTAAAGGTTGTAGTGCCTTTTTCTGCTTAAACCTGTAGCGGATTGTGTCTTTTCTGAGTGATCTCCTAGAATTTGTTCCTGTAGTTTATAGTACATTTAATTCAACATGCTGAGATTTATGGGAGAAAAACCTCAAGGCTCTTGATTTCAATCCATTCTGCAGTCTCAACAGGATGCTATTGGTAGTGATACACCTGTCTATACCTATATATTTCATCTACAGATCTCCAGAAATTTCTAAAAGGTTCCAAAATGTCCTTGGACATCACTCCCACAAGTACCTTCCTGTACAAAGATTTTGATTAGTTTACCAACTCTTTTGCACAAAGCACTTACCTTGTTTTGCAAATTGTACGTGTGATGTTTCATCTTCTATTCCTCCACAGGAACTGCACAGTTTTCCTTGTTTTCTGAAGGGATGGCGAGGTAGTCAGTCCTGTAAATCAAGCGGGGGGGGGGGTGTTACTTTGAGAAAAACTCTAAATTGCCACCCAATTTTAAAACTTAGTTCACAAAACTTTATTTGTTGTAAAGTGCCCAGAGAGCTTCATCTGGGGGTGCTATAGAAATTGATGGTGATGGCACCTTACCAAGGAGAGAGACTGCAACTCAGTGAGCAAACAGAGAGTGGCTTTTACCTGTAGAAGATTCCTGCCTCCTACCTTGATGTGTGCAATTAAAAGAGGCCTTAGCCAGATGGGAAAGGTCCCCTGCCTGAGATAAGAGCTGCTGCGGGTCAGGCAATAGGATGACCCAATGCGGAGATAAATGGCTGAACTGGGCTCATTTGGTATACAGCAGCTTCATGTGTCATTACAACACAAAGCCCCTTGTGTGCGCTCTTGTGTGCATGGATGGCCTTCTCCATTCCTTCCAGTGGAGGAGCACAGCTCCAGAGGCATATGGAGAGCTAGCCTTCCAGCCAAGTGGACAAGGAAGCTCTGGTAGATGGGGCATTCTGTGTTATCAACCAGCATATCTGCAACACAGAGCAGAATGGGAGTGCCTTTAATCCTGGCACGATGGACCTCTGGCTTGCTCTCCTCTTGCCCCTTTCCAAAATGCAAAGCCAGCCCTACCATTAGGCAGAGTAAGCTGGTCAGTTAGGGAATGTGGAGTGTGGAGCGTGAGGGTGAGATGCTGGAGTGAAGGTGCATGACAGGGACAAGATTCAGACATGAAGCCAGCATGAAAGGCTAGGTATGGGATGAGAATGGATTATTGAACCAGGGGTGGTTGTTGAAACATGGGTTATGGTGTCTGAACCAGCTGCACTAGCAAGTCACAGCTTGCTAACCATGAATAACCCATGAAAAGAGCTCCTGGTTTGTTCTGCTATGGAGTCTAGGTCGTTCACCATTATCTGTTATCTCAGCTGGGTTGTTATCTCAGCTTCAACAATAGCCCACACTCAACCCATATGCAGTCCATGAGTTCTCCTGTTGTCTGAACCCTGCCATAGCCTGCTCTGTAGGCTCTAATGCATGGTAGAGGGAACCCCTGCCAATACAGGTCCAAGGGAGTGGGATGGAGGGGCACCATGCTGTCCTTTGCCCCAGACGGGAAAACATCTCGAAGAGCCTGCAAAAAGGCCTTGGTTTTGCCTACTTACGCATTTTCCTGGGCAGTTTCCTCTGCTTTGGTGACTTTCCTGTAGCAGTAGACCATTTCTATCAGCAACCACAAAGTGAGGAAGACTAGTAGAATATACATCATGATTTCAGAGATGACAGATGTAAAGTCTTCTCCAGCTGTATAGGAGAAAAGAAATGAAGAGACTGTTGTGGCCTTCCAAGCTCCGCATGAGCAAAACCAGCCCCTTGGGAGCTAGCACAGCATGTCCTATTTTGATCTTCTGTTGCTTTCTGTCTCTGAGGGCACTGAAGTACCAGAAGTTGAGCTGCCAGGATTTCTTACTTGGGCTTTAGGTTCGGAGCCAGCTCAGCAGGCACTTACATCCTTAGCAGTTCTTATGGAACAAATTGTGCCAGTTGGAAAATGCATTGCCCTCTTCCAGTCTAGCCCCAAGACACATACCATGCCCATGCACGGCAAAACTCATGGATCCCATTCTTGGCTCTGCTACTAATCGGTACAAACTCTGGCACTGGAACCTTAAAATGGCTAGAGCAGCCTTCTCCTACATGGTGCCCATGTTGTTTTTCCTAACCTCCAAGGAGTCCTGCTCTCGAACAGGGTGAGAACACTTTATGACCGGGCATTTATGATGCAGAATGTGAATAATCTGGAGAAGCAAGAATGATGTGAGCTACATCAGAGGAAGGCAGTAACTGCAGACCACCACAAGACCTGGGTGGGACAACTGACGTCCTCCTGTCTCCTGAACAGATCCATCCCACCTACTAAACGTTTGGTCACATCCACACATGCACTGCAGCAGCTGCCTCCTCTGGATGCTTTCCTTAGCACATGCGCAAACATGCAGAGCCACTCAGAAGACGTACTTCACTTGGGACACAGAGCCATGTCTGTGCCCATCCTGGGACCTGTTAAGACTCTCCTTTTCTTCCCTGTTCCTTTACTTTCCCCATCTGGAGATGTTCAACATTGTGCTGAAGACAAGGAAACACAGAGAACCACCGAGACATGGAGACAACTCAGGGAGGGATGTTCAGCAAGCGAATGACACAGAGGAAGAGAAAATAAATAGAGAAAAGAGCGTACGGCTGTGGGGCAGGGGAGAATAATGCACACGAAGAGTCAGGAAGGAGATGCAATGAGGAAGATGCCTTTAACTCAACCATCATTCAGGAGAGAATGGGATTACATAAGAATCAATATCATCATTGAAGGTAAACCCGGAACTAAAACTATCTTGCCTTAACCACGGATATATGGCAACTGGAATTTAAAAAAGCACAAACTTTGTTAATACTCTTCTAAACAGTGGGGGTGGAAACAGTGTTAGATCGTGATAAAAAAGGAAGTATCTTTCGTTTTGAAGGGAATGTTTCAGATGGGGCCTTCACAACACATGGCCAGAGGATAGAACACCACCAAGAGGATGACTCACCAGATATTTCAGTAACTGGTAACAGTTAAGCTTGCGGTCCCAGTTCTTCGGTTAAAACTGAGAGTGGTCTTTTTAAAAAGCAAGCATGGGGGCTGTCACCTTTCCCCAGTTTACATTAAACAGCAAAACTACAAAGTCAACCATACTCAACCAACATTGCTTTGGACCCCTCTGAAAGCCAATTGGATGTCCAACAGATCTCTAAGACTGCCAGGCACCATGAACTGGAAGAAGCAAGTGGAAGCCTGTCAGATTGGTTACCTCACCATAAACACACCAACTTCTGCATCACCATTTTGTACACAGCGACAAATTAACTCTCTAAAGGATTGTCAGCATGTGGCGTACCCTTCTCCACCACTGTGAGATGGATCAGCGTAGAGCTGGTAAAGACCGGCCGATGTGACTCGAAGTTGAATTCCCGGGTCACATTGCATGTATAGATCCCCGAATCGTTCAGAGTGATATTGAGTACTGAAATGGACACATCCTGCATGTCTGCACTCCCATTCCACCGGAGCCGGCCACGGAAGCGGCTCTGCACTTCCCGTTTTTCATTGTTGTACTCATAGATCTGTGGGGAGCAGAAAAGAGTGCAGTCATTATCGGCTCTCTAAGCCACCTCCTAGTGTTTTAGCATTTGATTCAGGAAGCAAAGATAGAGGGCATAAAATCCGTCTTTGGAATGCATGCCTTAAAGATAAGTGGAAGAATAAAAGGTATCTTCTGAGCATTCCACACTCGGTGATCTTATGTGGCTCCATCCTGCTACGCACCCTTTAAACAAGAAAACAAGTAACGCAGAGCATGCAAGGAGGAGACATGAGCCAGGGGGAAACACCAGGATGCAATATTTCTGTTCAGTACTGCTGAAGTAGGACTTCTCCTGCAATAGAGAAGCTGAGTTCTAAAAAGGAACCTCATTTTAGGGCAAGAATTTATCTCACTGCAATGGGAAAGAAGAGGCTGTAGTAGATTGAAGTTTCACAAACAGATGCTAATTCCCTCACTTCAGTTCATCCCTGCCCCATATTATCCACTGAAGCTACCTTTAAAAAAAAAGAAAGAAAGAAACTTGCTCTTACTTGCTATGTGCATTTCTAAAGGTAGGACAGGCCTCATTTCTCATATGCCCACCAGGAAATAGATCTCCTTTCTTGGTCTTGAAAGATCAATGAGCAGAGCTGAAGGAGGGATTCAGCTGCTGGGTTCAGACAACATGATCATGTATTATGCAACCATGGGCTGTTGTTGAAACCTGGCTTACTGAGTTACCCATACCCAGCTGCACAAGGAAGCCATGGCTTGTTCAGTGAAGGCAGTCCATGAAGTGAACTCAAGGTTTACTGTTTTGCTCTGGGTTGTTCATCATGGTTTACCAATCTTGGCAAGGTTCAACAAGATAACTCAGGCTTCAATTGCAATCCACAATTCAGTAGCAACCCAAACTTAAACCCTGAGTGTTGCCTGAACTCAGTTGATCTCGCTACTTATCTGTGTCTGCTGTTGACTGGGTATTTGCCTTTCAATCGCAACACAGCAGCATATTCAAAGTAACCCACAGGAATTACTGCACATTGCTAGAGATTCCTCTTCAGCTTATTTCTCCATTCTTTAGCATAGGGGGTATGCTAAATGCTCCATGTCCTAAGCTTGGTTCTATTTCCATTCTACAAGCTTCTAGTGTGAACCATCCAATGAGCTGCTTACCAGCACATCTTTGCCTCCTTCAGCCTTATAGAACCATTTCACCACAGTGTTGGCAGAAACCTCTTCTCGCTTCATGCAGGAGATGCACATCAGCTTCATATGTGATCCCTGGACTGCTTCTGTCTCCGACGGCACTTCCACACAAACTGCAGAGCAGAGACCCGCTGGAGAGGAATGGTGTTAACACCAGGATGTGGGAGGGCAGCAGCCAGTTTGCACATGTGAACATGTACAGTTGGGCGTGAGGCCCATTTCCAAGTAGGGCATGATCACAAACATACAAACGGGGGTGGAGTGAAACAGAGAACAATCCATTATCCAAACCACTTCAATTTCTAAATGAAAATACAGCTTTTATTTCACCAGTGGCATTGATTGAAAATGAATTAAATATTGGGATTTGAAAAAAGCTTTCCCCTCTGCTTTGGTCTCAAGAAATAATCTGCATCTAATAATAAATCAGTGCCAAATTAATTGACACTTTTCAGATTTACAAGGTGTTTCTTTATCTCCCCCCAACGTGAGAATCTGAATCTGAACCTTCTCAGATCTCAGACTTTGCTTATATTATTATTAAATATTTGGCCTAAATTTAAAAATACATTAGGTATCAGTGCAGTTGTGGTGCACAGAAAACCAACCAGAAATTATGTAATCCAAACTGCTAATCACACACACAAATGCAGCACGCCGTGTGTGTGCATGCGTGTGTGTGTGTGTGTGTGTGTGTGTGCAATAAATACAAAGCTTCAAGTTCAAATACTCTCCATGCAAAGCTTGGAAACCCTCCGAGTGTTTTGTTCTTGTCGGTCCATCCTTGCCCTAGCATGGCGCGCTGGATCTCAGAGAGAGCTTTTCCTCACCATGTTTCATCAAGATTTGGAGCTGGATTGCCTATTGTAATGTTTTCTTCAGAATGGGTATCACTGTTTCTAATCTCACTAAGGATATGGACCCGCACCCCCATAACACTCACAGAAGAAAATCCCATGCTGTGGCAGGTGGGGGGAATAAAGTGAACATTGATCAGCTGTTGAGATGTTCTTTCTTACTGACTAAAGCTCAGACAGATGTCCGCATAATGATTGCTATACACTTTCTAACTACCATTCCACAAAGGAAGTTTCTTTGTCCTAAGCGAACTTGCTGGCGGTGACTCCAGAAATGCAGTGCTCAAGAAGAATGTTTGATAAGCTGGGGCTTTGTTCTAGGGCTACACCTATAAGGAAGGGTGTTTCTGCACAGGACTCTAACAGTAGTATCAAGGGAGATTCTCCCTCCTGCACTTAAGACTCCCCACCCAGTCTGCTAAATGTTAAGACGCACAGCACCTTGAATCCAAAATGAAGTTAATTACCACTGGATTCCTTTTGCCATCTGAGCACATCACATGCTTTGCACACATGGATGAATGCTCCAAATGTGTGAATACTGCTAAAAGGGGCCAGAATCATTTTAAATTTGAACATCCAGTCTAGGGATTTACTGAGATACAAAGGTACTGATGCATATAGAAAGATCTCCAAGTGTCAAATCACTAGTTAGGTTGATACCGACACTGGACTATCACAAATATGTTACCTTGCAATGAGGCACTGTTCTTTCCCTGGGGCACCTCTTGGTGAACCAACATCCCAATCAGTTCTCTGTTGGCTGCATCCCTTGAGATGTGCTCCGTTTCATGGGGAAATTTGATTTGGTTGCAAAGGTAAGTACGCAAGAGAGGCCTGCTAGGTCAGATGAAAGGCTGCCTGGAATAGCATTCGATTCACCAAGTGGTCACCCAGCTGCACCAACACTCTCCTGTTCGTGTTCCCCAACATCTGGTAGAAAGGATCTTTCCACCTCCAAGACAAGATGCAACAAATCCCAGGGGGTCTCTTTCTCCACTTGGCCTCCTACCCAATCGGCTAAGTTTTAAGATACACAAGGCTCTGAATGAAAATCAGGGCAAGCACCTTGGATTCCGTTTTGCCACTCCATTTCCTGAACTGAGAGCAGAAAGAAATGCTTTTCTTCCCAACTCCTTTAGGGGAAGGCACTTTAAAATGCTGTGCCGAGCACCACCACCGTGCGCATCGGAGGATTTTAAGAACAACGAAAGGAAGAGAAAGATGCACAGCACCGACTCTCTTTAGAAAAGTTGATGCAGAACGGATTGAGAGAGTTTTCTCCCCCAACGACTCCCCGTGAGAGCATTCACGTGTCGGTTTCACATGATCCCCCAAGTGCGATCGCCACATTCGCGCTTCCCTCTGCCCGCCTTCCCTCCGAGAAGCAGCAGCCGCCACCGCCGCCCTGCTTTTAATTACGGGGCTCGCATCTCGCCATGACAACCCCTCTCCGGGGGACGACCGAGGCAGCTCGGCTGAGCCTGCGCCTGCCTCCACGGCGGGGCCGCGTCCTCCCGCCCAGCGGCACCCGCCCGCCTCCCCCCAACCCCTTCCCCGGCCCTCGCCCCTCTCCCCAGGTTTACATTCCCACGGTTTCCTGGAAGAGCGGCGGCTGCGAGAACGCGAGGCACCTACCCCAGAGCAGCAGCGGCAGCAGCGGCAGCAGCAGCAGGGAAGCGCCGTAGGTCACCTGGCTGTGCGCAGCCATGGCTCTTGCGCGGGAGGCGGCGGCGGCGGCGGCGGCGGCGGCGGGATCCCGCTTGTCGCCCAGGGCGGGCTCGCTGCCGCGCCGCGCAACAGGACGGGCTCGCTGGCCGGCTGGCTGGCGCGGAGACGGCGGGAGGAGGCCGCGCGTTCAGCAGTGCGCGGGCTGGGCGGCCGCCCCCCGTGGCGTGGCCAGGCGCGCGGCGCGCTTCAGCACCACGGAGAGCGCCGGGGCCGCCCCCTGGCGCGCTCGCCGCCCCCTCGCCGCCTCCCCCCCTCCCTCGGCCGGCTGTGGGCGGCGGCGGCGGCGCACCTCGGCGGCCGCTGCCCCGCCGCTCCGGCGCCGCATCTGCCGCCCGCAGGGAGGGGAGCCGCTAGGGCCCCTTGCGGCCCCCGCGTCCGAAAGAGGCGCGCGGGAGGGGCTCTGTCGCCGCCAGCCGGAGCCGCCGTCGCCCGTCCCGAGCCTCCCGGCAGGGACCTGGCATCGCAGCCGGGCAGCCGACCGGCAAGGCGCCCAGCTCCTTCCCGTGCTCGGCGAGGCGGCGGGGACGGCGTGTGCCTCCGCGGACGGCAGCGGGGCGTGGAGGGGCGGGGGCGGCCACAGCCTCTTTTTCCAGCAGTGCCTGGCTCGGGGACAGCCCCTCCACCCAGGCATGCGCAGACCTGTCCTCCAGGCGAAGGCAGGCCTCCCCACTTCAAAAGGGAAAGAATGGGGGGGGGGCTTTCGGGGAGGGGGGCTCCCCTCCTTGCTTCGCACACCGCACCAAGTCCCGCACGCCCCTTTCCAAAGCAGTCGCGCTCCAGCCGTCAGCTCCGCGGAACCTAAGCTTTCTAGGAAAGCCCCTTCCTCCTTTCGAGCCTCCGCTTTCCCGAGGCGCAACAGCAGGAACCCTTTCGTAAAAGGGAGGAGGAGAAAACCTGCTTTGGAACAAATGGGTGGGGAGGGGGCAACCAGGCGTGAGCCTGGCAGGGAGCCCACAGAGGCGGCTCGGGCGGCTGCGGGCTCGGGGGCTGCTGCCGGATGCGCAGAGCTTGCCAAGCGCAGCGGTGCCCTCCCTCAACCTGGCCGCGGGGCTTGGCCCTGGCGCGCTGGAGCGCCCAGCTGCGGCTCGCACGGCTCCCGGGTTCACTGGCCGGGCAGGCAGGCAGGCGGGCAGGCGGGCGGGCAGGCGGGCGCTGCTGCGGTTTCGTAAGGGGAGCTGGCGAGGGTGGACGGGACGAGACCGCGGGAGGGAGACCGTACTGCTGTCACTGCGATGAGCCCGTAATGCCAACCTCTGGACGGCCTCCAAGGTCGTTTTTACAGCCGAAAAGCGGAGAAATCCGCTGTCCTCGTGAATCGGGCTTGTGCCCGGAGATTTAATGGCAGGAGCCGGCTGGGGCAGCCACAAGTGGCCTCGCACGCAACTCCTGTCCTGTACAACTGCTCAAGGTCAGGCCTGACTGGGAAAAAGGAGGCTCGCTGGATTTCCCTCTAATATCTCCCTGCTTGCCTCCTTTGCGGAAGTGGGGAATGCCCATCCGTCCCTTGGCAACAGTGAGTGCAAAAGGGGCCACTGGTGGACAACGGAGTGCCCCAAAACAACAGAGTGGGAGAGGGGGACTCCAGTGTGAGTCTGAAACTCGTGTGTGTGTGTGTGTGTGTGTGTGTGTGTGAGAGAGAGAGAGAGAGAGAGAGAGACAGACAGACAGACAGACAGACAGACAGACAGACACCAAACCCCTCTCTGTGGCTGCCAAGGGGAGATGGCTGGCTACTAGGAAAAAGGCTAGTTCTGCTGGGGAATGAGAGGTTCGCCTGATACCTAAGTCTCTCTCTGGCATCTGGCAAAGATCTTATTTTTCCAGGACTTCTAAAATTTTCACATTTACTGTTTTAACTCCTTAGGTATAATTTAAATCTTTGTACACCTGCTTGGTTTACATTGGCTTTTGTTTCAATTTTATACTGTAGCTTAAATTTTGATAGAGGATTTTATGTTGGATGTTCCGGTTTTAATGGTAGTAAACTTTGGCTGTTGGGCAGTACAGCTTTGTACAGTACGGAAATCAAGCAAGCATTTCCATTCAAAGCAGTTCTCATAAAGAGGCTCCATAGCAGAAGTTAGCTATGTTTTTCCCAGGTCTGAAGAGCAGCTGTCTTTAAAACAGACTCTTATTATTAAATTATATTTGTATCTCACTTTTTCCCCCTCTTGCAAGGAACCTAGAGGGGTTTACAAGTTTCTCCCCCTCTATCTTGTATCTTTGCAACAACCCTGTGAGGAAGATGGGGCTGAAAATCTTCGACTGGCTCAAAGTGCTCCAATGAGCTTCAGGATGAGTCTTGACTAGAGCCCAGATTTCTGAGTCCCAGTCCAATTGTACCCCCCCCCCCTCTAATCAGTAGATTTTGAACTGTCTTTGTACCTGGTTGCCTTCGTGAACAGCATCAGATCCATGGGTGCACTGAGCAAAGATGCATCACATTTGCTTTCAATGGGCTTTCCATTAATTTTACCCTCTCCCCCCCCCCGCCATTCTGCTGTGTGAAAGGAAAAGCAGCTCTTTCATTTTCTCCCCAATTTTTTCATCATGTTGCACATCTGTTAGACAACTTCCCTGGAGGTAACATCAAAACTAAACAAACCTCTGGAGGATCCATGCTTGTCTGTGTGTGGAGAAGGAACCACCTGCCTTTTCTCTCCAGTTCACCTGTTCTCATCAATCCCATGCACAGGGTCAGGCTTGTTCCGTGCTACCTTTTACGCACCTTCAGAATGTGTTACCTGGAAGAGCTGGCACTCCAATCTCACAGCTGCACAAGGTGTGGAAGCACAGAGGAAGTATGACTGGATTGCAGCAAACCAGGGACATGTAAAACATCCAGTCCCGATTTCGCTCAAAATTCATCACCAAGCAGAAGGAGCCAAGACGTTTTCTCCATAACATGCAATTAGGAAGACAGGACAGGGCCTCTTTCTGCTGATTCGGCCCCTGCAGCTGGCCTCCTTTGGCCTCTTCCCTCCCTCATCTCTTGGGGATTTGTCTCCCTGGAGGACGCTTCTGGTTCTCGAAGCTCAAGGTATAGTCACCTGCAGTGGAGGGACAAGCAGCACTATTTTCATGTCAAAGTTGTTTACTGTTAACAATTCAGCAGGAGTTGTCTATCTGCCCTCATCATCATTTGTAAGCATTTATAATCTTCATAGCAAGAAACAATCTGAGCCTCCACAAACGTCTTTTGCAGCGGTTTCCCTCTCCATGGCCGCTGGCAGGCATGTTTTGGCAAAAAACTAAGATAGCATTGTGTAACTGATAACACTATGCCCAGTTCTCTTAAGTGAAGCCTGTCTTTACAGAGAGTATTCTTTTGCTTTTGAATTCTTGAGCGTGCCAAACAGTAAAAATACATTTTGCATTTCTCATGCTCTGGTCCTAGCAAAGATTCGCTTTAATCCCCAGGGATAAATTCTGCATGCATTGGCAGAAGGAGGCAGACTGTGTACAGTTGGATCCAGATTTAGGCATACATATCAGGACTAGCAGAAGGCTGCTTCCCGATAAATTGCTCCCCAGGGCAGCTGCTCCAGCCCCTGAAAATGCTACTGAAACAGCCAGGAGATTCTGCTGAGGTGCAGCGGGGGGGTGGGGGGTCCAAATATTGGGCAAAGGTGCTTAGTTTGAGTGGAGCTCTTCTGGCCACAGAATGAAGATCCTGGCATCAACCCTCCTCTGACTTCTACACCATGAAACTAATGCTGAAAAAACAGGTGCCAAATATTTTCTGCACCACTGTTGCTGTTGCTCTTCTTGTTATACTATTATAATATAACATACTATAATTTATATTTTATTAATATACCAACATTCTTCCTCTCACAAGGAACCCTCGCAAGGTGGCTTACAAGCTTCTCCTCCTCCCCATTTTATCCTCACAACAACAGTACTGTGAGGTAGGTTAGGCTGAGAGTCGGTGAGCGAAGCAAAGCCAGCAGTAAGCTCCATGGCTGAGGAAGGACTAGAACCCAGATCCCCGGGGTCTTCAATCTGACATTGTAACCACTGCGCAGTACATAAACCAAGTGACGATTGGTCTAGAAATACCATCAAATAGCTGTAGAACTGCAATTTTCCTTGTGGGTGCATGCACACATGAACAAACAGACCCACTGGTCACTGTCACACTTGAGAGCGCTTCTGTAACATTGCAAACCCCTCCTTGTATTTTTAAGTCTCCAGGCAAGTGAGAACTGCTCAGTATTTAGTTTCTCACAGCCTATTTTTCATGCTGTTGGGTGATTTCCAGGGCTGGATTACTCATTATGTTACTCACACTATAGTTTAAGAAACTGACCAAATTGGGAATTCACTATGCTGTGATTATATTAGATACTCTGTGCTCAGAGTATACAATGCACCTTTACAGATTAGAAAGTAGTTTAAAGTAATCAGAATATTTGGTTCCTTCATGATCTTGCAATTCCTACCACAGGGAAAAATATCCTTTATAACAGGGATAGAGAACCTGTGTCCCTCCAGATATTGTTGGAACGGAGGCCCCATCAACCTTCTCCTGCATGACCAATGGCAGGGGATGATGGAAGCTGCAGTCCACAACATCTGAAGGAACACAAGTCACCTGTTCTGCTTTATGACTAACTCCTCGCCTACCTTAATAGAATGGAAGTGGAGGATACCTGTGAGCAATCTTAAAGCCGCTTACTGCAAACAACGTTGTCACTTCCAGATAGTGGAACTGCTCTTGAGTTAGTGCTTTGCATGACAGCCTTCTGGACCCGGCAAAAGTTGGGCAATAGTTGTCATTGGTCAGCACCTGTTCCCAGGGGGATGGCAGCCACCCAGGCTGCTGTGCACCTAGACTTCATCTGTGAGCCCACGGCAAGTGATCATTGCAGGAGAGCCTGCACTACTCTGGCCTGGATGGAGCAGGCAAGGCAGGTCTCTTTCAGGCAACGAACTGTCAGCAATTGCCATTTCTCTTGCACTCCGGAGCTCACGTTGACTCACCACAACAAGCGGGTTTTTGCAAGAAGGTCACTGTTCTGAAATAGGGAGAGATCTCATTTTTATCCTGCCAAATGGACAGGAAACCAAGAAATAGACCAAGGAAGAGCAAGAAGCTGCTGCAGGCATTAAAAGCCATTCTCCATTTTCTGCAGCCTTCGGCACATTCATTAGGCAAATCCTCTTTTGCAAGGGAAAGCAGAGCAAAGCTTTCTTCCCAAAGGGCAAGGGCAACTGGCAAAGGCTAGAGCAGAGAGCAAAATGAGACGGAGCTGAAAACATTGATGAATATGAATTGTGAACGTTGCAGAAAGCGGCAATGCTCTCTGCACCGGGGTTGCTATGGGAACCAGCCCAACCAGGGCAACACATACAGGAAAAGAAAGAAAGAAAGAAAGAGGGAAAGAGGGAAAGCCTGACACTTTTGCATCAGCACAGGAAGGTTCAGAGCTTTAAAAGATAATGATAATAATCCAGCAGGTCTGGGGCCAATAATGCCCTCCCTTTCCCAGTGTCTTCTTGACTGTGGCAAAGAAGGAAAACTGAAACAGGAGCATTTGAACCAGGCGTGACCAGGGTGGGAATGCTTTCTCCCAACCACATCAGTAATTAGAGAGATGTATTTCATTGTGCAAAGAGAATTATCCGCCTGACTTCCCATGGGCTGCTACCTCCAGGTTGTCAGGGGTTGGGAGAGCCACAGATCTATCAGCA
Organism: Varanus salvator macromaculatus; assembly: GCA_023646645.1. NCBI lineage: Eukaryota > Metazoa > Chordata > Lepidosauria > Squamata > Varanidae > Varanus > Varanus salvator. The sequence goes on from JAIXND010000621.1 coordinate 5,697,632, forward strand.
GATGTTCCCCTTCCATCTTAAAATTGATGGTTACCTTTGAATCTGGATCAACCTGAGGACGTCAAATTTTGGCATATGGTCCGCCTTCAACAAATGTCCCTGAGGATCAAAGAGCACAAGGGCTACAGCCCCAGGCCAGAACAGCTGTCTGCTTCAGCCTCCAGGGGGCTTAAGAGAAAGATGGAAAAGAAAAACATATTTTTCTTAGCAGCTAGAAGACCATCTCCTTGTTACAACCATTTGAGAAATATTAAACAATTGTACCTGCCTTTTGGACCCCTGTTACGGGTTCCTGGGACTTACATCAGGCTCACAGCTAGTTTTGTGCTCAAGATCCTTCTTTTCGTATTAAAGAATCTACTTCTGAGGTAATAATTAAGACAGTGAAGAATGAGGATCATTGTCATTAGATGGCCAAGGGACCCAGTCTCTGGCTGTTGCCCACTGAAATGTCATCTATTTGAAATATATAGGGCATGCACAAAGTTGGGATATGTTGGGATAATCACCCTTCCAGGCAACCCTTCCAGCCAATTGTCAACACCATCACAAGAGAGAGCCACCACAAAGACTGTGGCTCATGAGTCCAAAAAGCTGTGGATATAATTTTGGAGCAACTAACTGCCAACAACAACATCATTGTCATCGACAACAACAGATTGAGGACGCCATGTCCTAGCCTGCGTGTCTCTAAGAGTTCTCTCTTTCTGCACAGACAGATGGGTTTCTGGCATGTTTGCAGGGATACAGAGAGAACAAACGCGGAGCTTCAAGCTTTGTACCATTTGGAATGTCACTGAGACTAGCTTAATAAAAGGACATCTGTTCATATGGGTGATTTTTGGCCACTCTCACAGATGTACAGTAGAGGTATGTGAAGCGTTTGGTGCTTGCTACAACTTAAGATACATAGTCCTTATTTTTGTCAGTGGGCGATTTCAGGCAATACTTCAAGTCTATATCGCTACGCTGGGCTTAAAGTTGCCTGGGGACCCCTGTTGTGTTCAGCTCACGCTTGGGCACAGTGGCAGCCCCAAGGAGTCACTTCCCTTCCCCACTGGTGTTACAGGGGACCGTGTTTGCAATTCTTGCTTAGGGTCTCTTTAGCCTTTAGATTAACCACTGCTTAACACGTCACCCAGGTCAGGATGACAGACTAAGCCACAGGGTGGTTCCCTAAACCCACCAGGCCTTGACTAGTTGGGGCAGTTGATAAACCAACTCCATGGAAGTGAGGATTTAGGTAACACCTGAAGCTACCCTGCTGGTGGCTTTACGTCCTGTGCAAGCCCAGTCCCTATGCTCCTCCCTATATGTTAGGCCATATAAAGATCCAGCAGGGGGCGCTCTGTCTCCTGTGAAGGCTACTTTCCCCAGGATGCTGGCTGGGAAGAGACTGTGTCAGCAGAACTGCAGTAACGTGCACATCTCTGTCCAAAGGCTCATACCAGTCAAAAGAACACCGTAGGAATATCCATAATACTTGCCATTAAAATTTATCATTCCACTGCATTTATAGCCTGCTTTTTCCTCCTGTGAGGACCCCAAGGGGGCTTGCAGAGCTCCATGTCATCCTTATAACAACCACCCCATAAGGTAGGTTGAGCTGAGGATGAGTAACTTGCCTAAAATGAGCTTTGTGGCTGAGAGGATACTAAAACCTGGATCTTCTAGGTTGAACAATCTAGTCATCCCAACCCTCTGGCTCTCAATGCAACACGTGAAAAATCTAAGGTAACCTGCAAGAACATCATTTGCCATCCCAGCTACCAAAATCAAATCCTGATAGAAAACCCTTGTTCAGATTCAGGATCTAGGAGAATTACAAGTATAGTCAAACATATTCTTGATAAAGCTTAGCTGGAAAAGTCCACCTAACTTTGAAGCCTTGTTTGTATGTTGTGCAGCAGAGCCTGCTACGTTTCATGATGCTTGGAAGAGGAGGTACAAGGAGTGTGACATGATCTTGCTCACTCTGTGATCCCTGATTGGCTAGCATCACACACTGAGGGCAAGGAGAGGCCACAGAGATGAAGGATGAGCATGAGCATGAACATGGAACAAGACATGGAATGTGGAAGGCACAAAAAAGCTATGTATAGAAATTCTGAGTGGCATTTTGTGGCTCAACATTTCCCCTCCTCACTTCACCCTGTCGCCACTCCTCAATTCATTGGTGAAATCAGGAACCAAAGCTTTCTATCAGCGGTGGTCCACAAGAGAGTGTTGCTGAATTTCACTAAATATTTTGTGGGAAATGTGCTCATTGGGGTCATCAAAGTATTACACATAGCAAAGCATGGGAACAAATGGACAAAAGAAATCAATAGCTAAAGAGAATATGGTGGAATAGGTGCAAATGAGCAGCAGGTGAGGGAAAACTGGTCAGGGAGACAATGAAAAGGCATTCAGTGATTCTGAGCAAACAGCCCTCTCTCAAAACCTGCAAAACACATTCCAACTTGAATGCAACCCTTCTGTGAAAGGTAGGAAGAAAGGAGAAGAAACGCAAAGGGAGGATTCCAGGTCAACCTCTGACACTTCTAACCCTCCTGGAAAAGCTTCAGTACAGAGTGAACTGTGGCATTGAGCCACATGGGGACAGCACAGAGCAACCCAGAAAATTTAGCGCCATCTGAAGATTGTCATCGCAGGCCCCAGAAGTAAAAAACCTATCATTAGCAGCAGTCCTGGAGTGTTTATTGGAAACCACTTTTAGGGATGCTTTTATGAAGACAAACAGTTAATGCAAGCAAGAACAGCAAAGTTTTCTTGAATTCTTATAGTTGAAATGCTTATTTAAGTGGGAGTTTCATTTGGCAGACTCCTCCAGAAATGCTCTTGTGCTTTTGCAACAGCTGCTTTCACAAAAACAAACAAATAAAATCAAGTGAGCATGAGTTTATTTGTTTGAAAGATAAAACCTGAACGATTCATACTGGGGTGCTTTCTATAGGCAGCTGCTCTCCATTGGATTCTAACAGATATTGGTCACCCTGCTTAAAATCTCACCATTATACTGTGTTGCCATTGCTTTGTATGAATTGTTGTTAACTTCCCAGAGAGCTTTGCCAATTGAGTAGTATATAAGTGATGATGATGATGAGGAGGAGGAGGATTGCAAGGAGCCAGCAACAAAAAGGGCATCCTGCTTGAAACTCTTCCTCATAGGTTGCTACACATTATGCCAGTTCACCCCAATTTCTGGGCAGACTGGTAAAATGTGGGCTAGGTGATGGTACTGTTATGTCTAGCTGGCTGATGGGCTGTATCCAAGATGAGCTCATCAACAGTGACCTGTCAGTCTGGAGAGAAGTCGCAGGTTGGGTGTGACAGGTTCAGTGCAGGTTAGCATCCTTATAAATGACTTGGGAAAAGGAACAGAGGGGGCACACATCAAGTCTGGAGATGGCTCCAAATGGCTTGGAGTAGCTGCTGAGACAAAGAGGACTTCTGCATCCTGATCTTTAACATTTTCCCAGTGGTGAGAAGTTTGATAACTGTGACTGCAAGACCCTAAACCACATTCAAGAGTTATGGGTGGAGTGTGAGTTGTCATTGAACTGTGGGTTCCTGTTAAAAATCCATTATTGAGCCAGTGTGGTGTCGTGGTTAAGAGCGTGGGACTGGGACTCAGAGGATCTGGGTTCTAGTCCTCGCTCAGCCATGGAGCCCACTGGGTGACTTTGGGCCAGTCACAGACTCTCAGCCCAACCTACCTCTCAGGGTTATTGTTGTGGGGATAAGATGGAGGAGGAGAGATGATGTAAGCTGCCTTGAGCCCTTTGTAGGAAAAAGGCAGGATATAAATTGCAATATAAATAAAATATAAATAAATAAATATTGGCTGACCACGAACAGCCCATAGTTCACAAGCCAACGAGACACCATAGGTTCTTATCATTGATTGGTCATGGTTGACCAACCATTTCAGCTGGGTTCGGACAACACGGAGACCTATTTTTCCACAACCCTTGGTCAACAACATCTCAAACACCTACTCAACCCCAGAGTGGGGTTATCTTGTTGTCTGAACACAGCATAGCTGCCATAATCAAACTTCTCACGACTGGAAAAAATATGTCAAGAACACATAAACTTAATCTCTCTCTCCTGCACAAACATGCACACACTGTCCATATCTACACAACACCGGGCTTTCTGCCATATCACACTCTTTTTGTTTCTAGCTCCCCTCCCCACGACCTGCAGTTGCTTCCCGGGTGCTTGGTCTCCAGCAACAAGGCAGCAGCTGCTGCAACTGCTTTGCAGAGGATACTCTGTAATTGCATTAAAAATAGACACAGTGCATACAATAATGAACTGGCATGAGCCACACCTTTAAACAACATGGTTAGCCACATAAAACATCATCTTTGGCTATAATTAGGCAACTCGATGCACTTTCGGGAGTGAATCATTAACTGCTGATACCATGGAACCCTTTGCTTCTGTGAATGAAATTGTCCAGTTTGTTTTCTCTCTCCCTCCCTCCCTCTCAAATGCAAACATCTGCTTAGCAGATGATAGAGGAGTAAATACACTCATGGCAGATAAATGGGATCCAGAGATGACACCACCTCCAATTTCCCCAAGGTATAAACAGGATGGAAATTTTAAGTGACTCATGATTGGCGGCTGTCGATTTTGGAGGATATGGGCATGACAGGCGATGGTATTTAGGTCATTAGTTCAGATAAAATATATTGGCCAGGACAAACAATGATTTCCATACATTGACATGATGTGACCTATATTGTATAATGGTGATAGGTTTAATTGAGGCAGGCAGGTGATAATCTCTCACCGTCTCTTTCTATTTTAAAGGGCTACAGTAGCATGTGTAGTGACTCCAAATGAGGTTCTCAGATTCTCCAGTGGGTTTTTGTAGCTACTTGATTCTGTAGATAAATGTTTGTGCCCGCTCTTTGGTTTACCAGCCAACAGCCATCACTGCCACATCCCTCTGTTTTCTGCCTTCCAAATTCCTTTGGGGTCTCTTCCTAGACGCAATGCAAGTACCCAAGCTGAACTTGATCCCAGTTCTAACTCTAGGCCTTAGCAGTGTTTTACCCATTGTATGGAGAGCTTTTTCACCATCCCTTCAAGGAGGATGGCATAACTGGATTAACAACTCACATTCCCGTTTTCTGTAGGTGGAGGGACTCCGCTGAGAGTGAAAGGGTTCTAGCTTATCTCAAGAGACTGCAAATGTTTCCTTTGAGCAGCAACTTCATGTTAGGCTAATTCTGGTGTTGCTTCATTAACCTGTTTTAAAATAGGCTTGGCTCTGGTAAAATTCACCAGATCACAAGCTGAGACTTTCCCTCCGAATTGCTAATGTGAACCCATGCTGGGTGGGGAGGTCCCATTTTGCTTAGTATCTAGAGGTGCAGATGAGGGAAACATGGGGATGATGCAGACTGATTTCTTACAATGTCAGCATGATGCGCATGACCTTCTTAGAAATGGAAGGCCAGTTAGGATTTAAGAGAAAGATAAGGCGCGGCAGCCTGTCGGCATTGAGTCATTTAAGAAGTATTGACTTGCCATCATTCATTGCAGGATGCTTAAATTATATTACCAATGGATCTTTTCCCTCTTGCTAAATGCATAATTGGGGAAAGGAAATGATTAAGAAAGCTTAGCATTTTTCACTTCATGGAAGAACTAGCTGCACTGACTTGTGCTGGCAAATGGTTATACAATCAAACTGGGTCAGCGGCACAGCAATCGATTCTGAAATTTGGAAGCAGGCTGGGGGAGCGGGGGAGCAGTCCAGGTGACATTATCTTTAATTTGGAAGAGATTTATGCAGTGTGACTGAGCACTGGAGTGGCTCTCTGGTTTGTCTACCTCTTCAGGTAAAGACATCTGCAAAATATGCATTGTACATATTGGGAGGAAGACAACATCGAGCTCTTCTTGTCCAATGAAATGGAAAGTCTAAAATAATAGGAGTCAAGGATCAGAGATGAGAACGTGAACGAATCCTGGGTGACTTGTGAGCCTATTTTATGAACTGGCTGACCTTTCCCCAGATGTGGTTGTGCTTGTAAAACACTATTTTTTAAGGCAGGCAGATCAGTGGTGGGTGGTTTGCGGGCCCTTGTGTGGACAGAACGGCACTTTGCCTACCGATGCTGGAGGCAGTCTGATATAAAAGAAGAGGATTGGGCACCCTTCCCCTCGAGGGATGGGGGAGGCAAGCAGTTTGCCAGGGCCATGCGACAAAAGCGGCTCCTGCTGGAACTCCCTGAGGTGAGCTTTAAGGCGCAGGCGCCCTGTCCTGTCTGCACCTTCTCGGCTCTGAGTCACAGCTCCAGTGCTCACCTGGCTGGCAAAAGAGGGCCTGGGAAGCAGCAGGCTGCTGTGGGATCACTGCCATGGCAGAGCTGCAGTCCAGAAGACAAAAGCCCCGCATCCTGTGATGAGCACCTGCAGCAGACCCTGATATTAGTCTCAATGGCAGGAAGGGATGGCTTCAGAGAGGGAGGCCTTTCCTGCTTCAGTGAGGCTGCTCTGGGCTGGCATTTCCGCTTGCAGCAGCAAGGGCAGCTGGCCCGGCCCGGCCCTTCAGCACTTGAGTTCTTGCCACACGTGCCGAGCAGCCCATTTCCCCCGAAGGCGAAGGGCCTGGGGAGGGGCAGGCACGGGAAGCGAGTGCCAGCCGGGGTTCCTGCAGCTGTTTCCCACGTCTGGCAATTATGTGATTACGGCAAGCAGCCGCTTGCATCAACCCGCTTGCGAGTCTCTCACAAGGCAGCGGCACTCCTGGAATGGGGACTGAGCAAGCCTCGCGCCAGGCAAACAAGCCTAAATGGGGCACCTACTTCTGCGTGGCATGCGGTTCGCTGCAGAGCCGTGGATAACTGGCGGGAATTGCCCGGAATGCATCCCAGTCATCATCTCATCGTGGACAGCACTTTAATTTTCCGTCTGAGCCTGGCAACGGCAACCTGGTGGGGAATTCGAGGCGGGAGGAAGTGACTGGCCTAGGTCACCCAGTGGGCTTCATGGGGGAGAGGGGCCTAGAGCCCAGATCACCCAAGACCCAGTCCCATGCTCTCACCACTAGGACACATGGGCTCTCTGTAAGTGACTGTATAATTATACGCTAGCAGCTGTCATTACTGCTTTAATTTATCGATCAGTTAAACTGACTTTTAGGCTGCTTTTGAGGGAACTGAGTGGCATACAACATAAAAACCAAAAACTTCTCAATGTGTGTTTATGTTCAGTTCATTCATATATTGTGAAATGCAGAATCAGAACCCAACCCAAGAAGAATAAAGGGGAAACAATAAAAGGGGCACAAGAGATGAAAACCAATACAAGGGTATGCTAAAAGAATAAACAAAAAGCTATAAATATTCCATAAAGAGAGCCAGTGTGGTTTGGTGGTGAAAGAATCAAACTGGGGTCCCGGGAGATCAGGCCTCTGAGGCTAAATATGGAGTGGGGGAGAACAAGGGGGGAAAAGTCAGGATATAAATGCAATATAACAGCACCAACAACTTATTATTAAATCAGAAGATGCAAATTAAAACAAGAAAAAAGAAAGTGAAAGGGAACGTCCTTTCTTTTAGCAAAAAGAGAGGAGCAGGAGGCAATGAAGGAGGAGGAGGAGGACCTTCTCCTAATTATTTCCCTGCCTCATGTTGTGGAGGCAGGGGGAGTTTGTAAAACAAAAACTGGCAGGGCTGGGTGGGTTTGGGTCCCCCTGCAATACACACCAGTCTCAGTGCTGAGTACTTAGCCTAAGGCAGTGATGGCGAACCTTTTAGAGACCAAGGGCCCAAACTGCAACCCAAAACCCACTTATTTATTGTGAAGTGCCAACACTACAATAAAACCTGAAAACTGAGGTTTTAGTGTAGAAAAAACACCTCACAGCCAGTCCAAGTAAATATATAAATAACCTTGGCAGCACACTGACCAGCCATGCGAGGGCTCGGACGAGTTACGGCTAATAAGTGACAGCTCATGACATCATTGCCTGGCGCTGCTACTCCTTTCTGAGCATGCGCATGGCCCCTATGTGTGCTGTTATTCGATGCTCAGCTGCTGGGGCAATGATGGGGTGCCTCGGCTTGCATGCCGACAGAGAGGGCTCTGTGTGACTGCTGTGGCAGGCGTGCCATAGGTTTGCCACCACTGGACTAACCTTACCTTGGTGCACTCCCCTAACCCTAATATAGGGGTAAAATACCATTGAAAATAATGCGATTTTGAAAAAGCCTTCCTTGAGTAGCATTTTCTGCACTGCTCCTCATTTCTACCCATTTTAAACACATTCCAATCATCAAAATCATGCCAGGACACCTCATTTTTCTCACCCTAACCCAGTGATCATGAACCTTTTAGAGACCAAGTGCCCAAACTGCAACCCAAAACCCACTTATTTAGCGCAAAGTGCCAACACTGCAATAAAACCTGAAAACTGAGGTTTTGCTTTAGAAAAAACAACTCACAGTCAGTCCAACGAAATATATGCATATCCTTGGCAGTGCACTGACGGACCATGCAAAAGCTCAGATGAGTCATGGCTAATGAGTCGTGGCTTGTGACGTCATCACCTGGCACCACTACTCTTTCCCGAGCATGCCCATGGCTCCTATGTATGCTGTTATCCGATGCTTGCCTCCTGGGTGATGCTGGGGTGTCTTGGCTCATGTGCCGACCGAGAGGGCTCTGCGTGCACATTGTGGCATGCGTGCCATGGGTTCGCCACCACTGGCCTAAGATAAACAAAAAAACAATGATCTGCCGCACACGACATCTTGAATGTAGCTGATCCCTCCAAGTGGGGAAGGAAATGCTTGGAGGCTCCCCTTATTAAAGCCATGCAGTTATGCACCCTGAGTCGGCTGGAGGAAATTTCTCTGGGTTAGTCTCCACACTTGCTGGGTGTCCGTGCTCTGAAACGGTGCATTCTAGAAAGCCTGTACCTTCCGGCCGCTTTGATTGGGGTGTTGCGAGCCGCTCTTTGGGAAGCAGTAATTCTGCCCAAGAGTGTAAATGCATGCAAGTTTTCCCTGATGTCAATGGGAAATTGTACATAATACCCAGAAGGAAACCTAAAACACCTCCTGTTACAACTGGTCTTTCTCTTTGCCCTCCATTTTGCCCAGAAACCTGCCTTTTGGGGACACCCACTGGGTGCAATGGAGCTCTCCAAAGTAAGGAGTGTAGTCCTGGGTACTTTCTGGTGCAGAAAGAGGCAAGATGCCACCCAGTGGTGCATTTGGGTAATTTTAGTCCCTGGATTTCATGGTCCTCTCCCCCCCTGCCCCACCCTGTGTGGCCCTGTTGCCCCCTGCTCTGAACGTTTGCCCCAACTGCTGGCTGCGGGCACCGCCTGTTTTGCCAGGAGCTGTGATGCTTTGCAGATTTCTGGTTAACACATCGAAGACAAGGCTGAAGGCCTGAATTTTATGAAGGTGCTGTCCTAGGAGTGTTTGGATGGCCTACAGCTCCCAGCATCCTTTGGGGTTTATTTTTTATGGTTCAGGGCATCTTGGGATTGTCTGGAAAGCTGTGGGATAGGTCAGAGTCCCAGTAGAAAAATGGTCCAAGGAACAACACCATGTCCCTCCCTGCCCGCTAAGCAGCTGTTGGCTGAGCTCTGACCATCTTCCGAGTTGGTTCAGGCGGTCCGGGGGTGGGGTAGGTCAGGGGAGGGGAGGGAGGATTGAGAAACCACCTTCCTCAAAAAATTCTGCCAGTGCTTCAATCTCTCCCCTTTGCAAGGAGAAGAAAAACATTTAGATGGCCGCAATTCAAGAGTTTAAGAGGGCACAGGGAGTCCTAGACACTGCACTTCTCCCATCTTGTAATCCCGAGTTTGCAGGGTTATGGGCAGGTAACCAACGTGACCAGCTTCTGAATTCACTGCAGGACCAACTATTCCTGAGTCAATGAATAACTGGAGTAACAGGCAAAGAAACCCTTTGGTGCTGGGTTTGAGCATGAAAGAGAGAGGTATCTGGGCAGTGATTCTCTCGGGTTCCTTGAAATATGCATGGGTTCCTAATTTTTGTATGTGACATGTCAGAGGAGAGCCTTCCTACCTGGAGATTCATGGCAACCCGTTATTTCCCTCTGTTTGCTCAAAGAACGAAAAGCACCGTTCATTTCTTTGCCATCTGTATGGATCTGTGGAGCCTTGTGATTGCTATTTATGAACATGCTGACACCACGGTGACACTTAAAAGTAGGGCAACCGCTCATTTTGTGCAGCATGTCTCCCCCCGACACACACACACACACACACACACACACACACAGAGTGCCTGGGGCACCAAGGCAGTAATTGTGCAAGCTCCTTGACAACTTCAGAATTTCCTCCTGGTTAGTTCACAGCATTTGTTGCCCTGTCAGATTGTTCAAGGATATGCACAGCTTCCAACTACCTCCCAGATGACCTACATAAGAGATCCAGACAAATTAAGAGCTGACTAATGCTCTCTTGGAACGTAGGAGGTGGCATGGTTATTTTGGGCTTCAGAAACCATCTTTGTCTGCTTCCTGATGGGTGAAGATGAAGGAGCTGCAGTACAGATTGGGGGAGACAAAGGCACCCTTGGAACAGTTCATTCCATGAAACGTACGACTGTGGATCGGCCAGGGATATTCTCGGGCATATTCTGAGCCAAAGTCATAGCTCAGGTGCTCAATGGCTCACAACTAGAGCCAATCTGAAGTCATGCACACTAAACTTCCAAGAGCCAAACTTGGAAACTGAAGCAGCGTATCAGGTGAAATCTTCCATCTAGAAGCAGGGTGAATCCCCAGAGAGGGCTCCATAGGATACACCTCTGGCTGAAGAGGCTCTTTTTTCCTGTAGGTCTGGCCCCGTCAATAATGCTGATTGATGGTTTCCAGTCCAAATGGAAAAGAATATTGAATTAGAAATGACACAGTCTAGGATTCTCACCTAATGTTCTCTTGACTCTTGGGTATTCAAAAGCCAAAGCTAGTATCCAGCAGGGAATACGGGAAAGAAATCAGCCAGTCCTGGTTGTGGCATATCCTGATTTCAGAGACAACGGGAGAACACTTCCACCTGCAAATCATTTGGTGAAATCGTTCCTTAAAGTAGAAAGGCATGTACTCTAGACGGATTTAATATCTACCATCTGCACTCCTGGAAGAATGAACATTTGTGCCCCTCTGAAGTGGGACGAGCGGAGGCAATTGGACATGTCTTATTCCATTGTTCCTTTTATTTACTTTTATTTTATTTATTTTTGTTTATTTATTTTCCAATTTATATCCTGCCTTTTTCTTGCAAAGGGCTCAAGGCAGCTTACATCTCCTCATCCATCTTATCCCCACAACAACAACAACCCTGTGAGGTAGGCTGGGCTGAGAGTCTGTGCCTGGCCCAAAGTCACCCAGTTGGCTCCATGGCTGAGCGGGGACTCGAACCCGGATCCTCTGAGTCCCAGTCCCACGCTCTTAACCACTACACCACACTGGCTCTTTTTATCATTCAATGGTTACAGAAAATACCTGGCATATCTGACTTTATTTACATAACTTATTTTATTGGATTGGTGCCCTCTTGTTTTTGCACAGCTGTTATGCTTGTTAGAAGGTGATGGTAAAATAATGTTTTTTAGAATTTAATTTTTAACAGGTTTACATACTTCTATTACCTGTTTTACACTTGTTGCTGGCTTATATATTGTTTCATTGTATTTTATATTGCTCTTTGTGCTGGTCTATCACCAAAACAAAACCTGCATCTATACACTGGCAAGCTTTTGAGCAGCTGCCAGAGACTCACAGAAATTGAGACTATAATTTAAATTTTACATTTTACTGTATGTACTGATTTTATTGCATTTTAATTATTTGGATAGTTTAATGACTTTCTTTTTCTGGTGTCGTATTCGAATGCATTTTCGGTACCCACTTGTTTTGATATTCTTGTGCTTTATTTTATTGGTCTATGGCCAAAACAAAGTCTAAAATCAATTCAATTCAAATCAAATCTGATTACTTTCTGTTGTAGATTTCTACCTACGGTTTTGGATTAGATATTTATCAGTGGTCACTGGATTTTCCCAGCAGTTTACAGGAAACAACCAGCTCTCCTCCTGGCTCTATTCTGTCACTCCATGGAAGAGGCTCATGAGCCTTATTCCTGGAATGAATCACTTGCATTCGCACTGGGATTGCTGTAAAGGTGTAATCATAACTAATAACTTTGCCTTCATAATATATAGGTTTCCGTGTCAGTAAGACACCTAGTGTTCATGCTGACATGGTCCTCCAGGGGCTTATTTTTATTCTGCCTTCGTTGTGCCAAAGTGAAGAATTAAATTTGGTTTTTACAGTTATCATGCATTTTGGCCTTCTGTGTTTCACTCTTTTCTGATGACTGGCACCATCTAGTGCTTCTCCTGGTGCGTTTATCAGCAAGTTTTATGCATAACGTACAGGTTGGATCTGACAACAGTGGAAGGCAGCTCATGCTCAGACAAGCCTAATGCAGCAAACAGAATGGCTTTCAGGCAAGTAAAACACAGCCTGAAACACAGGCAGTATATCTGACTTTTCACAAAAATAAATTTCCAGGCCCTTTTAAATTTACTCCTAGTTTATACTCATTGGTAGGCTTTTAATCATCTACCTTTGCAACTTGTTGGATAATCCTGAGATGGGAAACATGCATGGTATGCTAAGGCATGGTAAATGGTTATCTGTATACACATTATATTTGCTTACGTTCATCTATTTTAAAAAGGGGTTTCAAAGTCAGGTACCCAAAAAACTAATAAGACAAGGGAAAGGGACTTAAAATGGATTTGCAATGACCTCTTTTCTCTGCCACCCTGAAATCCACATGAAACTGCTTTAGCAGCACACAACAATTCAAAAAGACACTTAAGGTTCAATCCTTTGGCCTCCTGATCTCACCTTGGAGGCCATAGGACTACTCAGTGCTCCAGCTCCAAGATCCTGCAATCTCAGTGCTTGGACTCTGATTTGCAAAGGTTAATATTAGTATAATAAAACTAGTAATCACAAAAATAAAATCACAAAAAAATTACTTACCATGGCTGAACTTGGGCTAGCCCCTTCTCTGGATCTTCAGTTTCTCTCTCCTGCAAAAACAGCAGCATTGACTGGTAGCCTTTGACCAGGTCCTTGTGCAGCTCCTTTGGCCAGGGTATCCAGGTCATGCAATCCAAATATAAAGAATAAATACAAAGAATGCACCACATGCCTGCTTGTAACCAAAGCAAACAGAACATCCAACAAGGAATGGGGACAGTGATTAAGATGCAAAATGAATTCGCTGAAACCCACGAACTGATACTTCACATCTGTGTCTGTCCCTGCCATTCTTTGGTGCTTGACGTCTCACAGTAGACCAGGGCCAACAGCTGCAGCAGAGGAAGAGAAGGGAGGCAGACCGCTCCATCATCCCCAAGGACTAGCTGATGGTTGCAAAACTTTGAAAGTTTAAGTATTTGTGCCAGAGTCTCTTTCTGCTCCCATTCCTTTTCTGTGGTTATAGAAACATAGAAACAGAGCGAGTCAGAAGGGGCCTCCCGTACCATCTAGTCTGACCTCTGGCACCAGCCGGCTCTGCTCATGACATGCCCACCATGTGCACGTCCAGCCTATCCTTGAACACCCGCACTGATGGGGCCTCAACGACCTCCCGTGGAAGCCCATTCCACACCCTCAGGTTTTATCCTTTAGACTGCAAGCTTATGGATAAAAATAAATGTCTTGTTGTTGATCTCCACCATGGGAGTCTTTTTGATAGAAAAGCAGGATAAAAATACTTTATCCAACTAGTTGAGACATTGAACTGCAGTTCATCAGCAGCTTCAGTCCTATCACCTGTACCCTGAACAGAAACCACCCATTTGGACAGCTCTAAAGGGAACAGGAGAAATTCCTAGAGGAGAAGTCTATCCATGGCTTTGAGTCCTGCTGAGGAACATGGGTTGAGATGTTGTTGCACTCATGTCCTGATCATGGGATCCTGTGGGCGGCTAGTTGGTCACTGTGTGAACAGAATGGTGGGCCACAGCTTGGTTCACGTCATGTACTTGATAAAGCTCTTTTTATCACTATGCTTGCTTTAATCGGCTCGTGTGTCTGTCACTCCTCAACCGTTTACTCAGTGGTCATTGTTAAGAAGGTGATGATCACTGTCTGTACTTTCTGCATTTCATTTCCTACTGACCTCCTGTTTATAGCTACACACACCCCAGCCATATTTGCAGTTCAGCACACTTGAACTGTAGTCCACAAAGACTTCAGCCATAAAAATTTTGTTAGTCTCTTAAGTGCCGCAACACTTTTTCGTTCCAAATAAACTGAGTAGATCATGCAACCTTGCTGTTTACTCACCTTTACAAGAGAATATGTGACTTATGGTGGAATCCCAGATATGTTCACTCATAATAAGTTCTGTTATATTCAGTGGTGCTTTCTCCTGTGTAACCCATACATTGGATTGCAGCCTTCAGGTGCTTTCCAACCTTACAATTTGCTGGCATTCAGTTACAGGGTGGCACAAGCTGGGCCTTCAATAGAATTACCTTCATGGCTATATCATTTGTACTTGTTGTTCAGACAATATTTTAACCAGTGTAATTTCAAATGGTGTGAAGCTATGTTCCTTTCTCACTGTAGGTAGCATATAACCATCATGACTGGCAGACACTGCCCACCCTAATCTCTAACCTCCTTCTAAAGCCATCCAAATTGGTGTCTCACTCCATCTTATGCTATCAAATCCTATAGTTTAATTGCTTGCACAGTGCAGATGTCCTTGGTTTTATCTGTCCTGAATCCCCCAGCAATCAGCTTAATGGGATGTTCCCAGGTGCAGGTATTATGAGAAAGGGAGAAAAAGTCTACATATCCACTTTTTGCACACCATACACAATGTTGTCCACTGCTATTTTGCCTTCCTTTTTCTTCTCTCCTGCCAAACAAAGTAAGCATCCTCAGATGTTGTAAGCTTTCTTTATAAGGAAGTTGCTGCCGTTGCTGATCATTTTAGTTGCCCCTTTCTATAGTTTTTCCTAGGAAGGGCACCAGAGAAGGAACTAGAAAAGTCAATTCTATCAGAGAACAGGTGTGGATCATCCACACTCTTGTACACCTGATCACTATAGATGGATGAAAACTGTACAGTGAAAATGTCCACAGGAACAATATTGATGCATTAAAAACATGGGGCTGGAGGAGAGTTTGTGTTTATCCTGGACTGGCAGAACAGAGAACAAATGAGTCCTAGATCAAATCAAGCCTGAACTTTCCCCTGCATGCTAAAATGATGAATCAGAGGCCGTTGCACTTTGGGCACATCTTGGGAAGGCAAGACTCACTGCAGAAGACACTATTGCTAGATAAAGTCAAAGGCAGGAGGAGAGGAAGACCCCCGTAGAGGAAGCCCCAGCCTTGCATTTACAGGAACTGCTCCGGGCTGCCAAGGGCAGCACATCCTGGAGGTCGTTCATTCATGGGGTCGCCACAAGTCAGAGATGATGGCTTGTCACAGCAACACACAATCACCCTTTGCAGTTGCAGGGACCAGATTTGCAGACCGAAGTGAAAAAAGCTGCAATGGCTGAAGCTTTCTCTTCTCCAGAATGAAAGGGATAGAAGCGTTGCCCTGTTGAATTTGGCCATCCTGCACTGATATTATAACTTGTTTCTTCTCGTGCAATTAGTGAAACAAAAAGCAAAACCAAACAGAAAAGCCCCACTCCACACTTGATCACTTCAGAGCTTCATAAAGCAGCTTCCTTTTGGACAGCTGAAGCCCGTGTAAAACAATCCTCCTTCCTTTTGGCATGGCGTTATCACAATGCAAAACAAAGTAGCTGGCCCACTGGACCAGAAGACACTTGGTTTGGACTTTGATCTCCTTCTCTCCATGCCTAAAGGGACTATTTCAGACAGATTTGGGAAGTTGGAGGGAGAGTCCTGGCATTCTCATCTTGCCTACTATGCCAGCAAGAACAATAAATAGAACGAATGAACCACTTGACCCATTGCAACTATAGCAAACAGAACATTCAGACAAGGAAAGAACAAGAGGTGGCGGTGGTGAAGAGGACCCTCCTTGTGTACTGACAGGATATTTCTGTTTGTTCAGGGTGACCAGAAAATGTGAAATCATCCTGACTTCGCATCCCAAGGGATGGAAGGTAAGTCCATGATGAATGAGTCCAAATCTTTGCACAAGTTGTCCTGCTTATTGGGCAGCTTGTAAAGCAGTGGAAGCTGTTTCATCCATTAAGGAAAAGAATCTGCCCCCACCCCAACAGGACAGGATAAGCTCATTACAAACTATATGTTGCCACAACAGATACTGTTTCTCATATCAAATGCATTTTCTCAGTTCAGGACCCTAAGCAGGCAAAATGGCACCATCCATGCAATAGGGAGAGGTATCAACTGTCTTGGGGAAACCAAAATTTTGCAGAAGCAGCCTATTATTTTTTTAAAGGAGCTGGTGGAACTATTGCTCTATTGAGAAGCAAACATAGTGACCCCAGAATGCTGAACTGGCTGTGGAGGGACAGAACCAGAAATATGAGAGATTGAAAAGGAAAATTCTTCCAAGGCGATGGTTGACTGAAATGCTGAAGAGATGGACTGCATGGTGCAACATTTTACTGCAGGTCCGAGCTGAATATGTGAACAAGTTCATTCAATGCTACTTTCATAGCAATGTACCCAAGGCTGGTCACAGAGAAACCAGAGGTTTGTGGAGAAGTTTAGATAAAAATAGGGAACATATAAAAGGGTGGAGGGAAAGAAACACTTAAATACCACAGCACTCTGCCCACAGCTCAGTGAGGACTGTGATCGCTCAGTGGCTGGGAAATGCTGCGTACCTTGTGGGGAAGGAAAAGGAAGCTGCTAGTCTTAGTATGTAAGACATCCTGTACCAGACGCTTAGAAGGAGCTGCTATGCCTGGACCATGTTCCAACAGTCCACAAAGGCCTCATGCACCTGACAGCAACTTGCTACATGACTCGAAAATTGGTGGTCTGTTAATTCTGCAGAAGGGAGAGGAGCAGAGCCCTGCCTTCCGATGTGCTGAACCTAAAATCACCAAGGCTTCCTCCTCCTCAGTGCCAAATGACCTCAGTTCCCAATGGCTGAAGCCGAACAAGTTTTGGCAACAGCTGAGGATGCTGCCTGCAATTTCAGCAGGGCGGTGCAGGCATACCAGGCCATAGCCTGAGTTTAAGGAGCTATCCATGGTACTGAACCAATTCTGGAAGATCAAGATGAAGAGCAGAGTAGAGAAAACTCCTGCCTGGAGCCACTTTGAGAAGCCAAGGTGGGAAAGGCTGCCAAAGATACTAGCTACGGGTGCATCACAATGTAGTGGTAGGATCCTGGGAGGACAGAATGGATTGTGTTCATTAGGCTGCAGCTGCGGGGTTGCTGCTTTTCAGTGTTCCCCCATCTTTACGCAACAAGTCCCTGCGAGTCCGCCATTTGTGTTTCTGCAAGAAGGATCCTAGCCCAGCCCTCCTCCTGCTGTGATAGCAGCGATTTTTAACACAGCACCGGGAAAGATTTTAAACACATCATCCATTACCTGTGGAATGACATAGTGCAATCCATTCCACCACCTCAGAAGGACCACTCCATCCTGTGGTATGCGCCCAGGGCCACGATCATCCAGCACTTGTTCTTCCAGTGGCCAGTTTTTGATCCAGAGATGTCTGGTTAGTCAGGTCTGAGGAATGGTGCCAACCTGTGTGCAAGAGTATTTCATTCTGTCCATCCCACTACCTGCCTAGCTGGGCTTATCTGTGAGCAGACAGTGAGGTAAACAGGTTTATTCCAGAGTGACCCCATTGAGTTCTACTACACCACTTCGCAGGCAATGCTTTGAAAACTGGAATCCAGGTACAATTGTATCATAGTGTGGAGAGAAGTGGTGCATAATTCATAGGGAATTGGGCTAGTGGAACCTTTCCTTGCTTTTCATCTCATAGCGGCTTTTCCTCCTGGTTTGCATTTAACAAGCACCCGGACTTGTTCAGTGCAGCAGATGATAATTAGATTAAATGAAATTAGAATTTGCCACCATGGAGGAAGTAGGGAAAAGGTCACCAGGAGCCAATTAGTCATCACTTTATTTAACCCTGATGTATCAAATGAAAAGGGGAGGAACACACTATAGCATCCAAGGGTTGTGATATGTCACATTTGGGCACAAACTGGATACAGCGGAAAGGAAAGGTATCAGGACTGCAAGATCTTTCCAATCCCATCACTAACATAAAACATTCATTTCAGATGATATTTAAGTTTATGTGCAAAAGTGCCTGTTACTTAGCACAGTCCAGAAAGGAGCCTGGTAGCGTCCCATGTTCTTAACCAGAATTCTCGCAATTGTGCTTATTAAGATCTAATGAAACTTGCGAGGGTTCTTCAATTTTGATTGGTACCTGCTGCAAACTATGAGGCACCATTCTGGCATTCCCAGCTTATAGGCTGTGAGCACAATTCCTGTGCTGGGTGCCAGGAATGGGTATTCTGAACTCCCAGAAGCACAGAGGTCAGACTGCAAAAACAACAATGGCCTGTGATGGAAAAATTAATTGCCTCTGTAAAGTACCCTTGTATTTCAGTTTGACTTCCTCCTTTGCCACCCTCTAATAGAGGACAATGAGGCAATCAACAACTACCCTTAATTAATCCATCAATGTGCAGACACATGCACCCACACATACAGTATCGTGGCACGGATCGTGTTGACCAGTTGTTTTTTCAATCATGTCGCGGAGAATATCTGGAGATGCCCCCTTATGCTTGTCAGCTCTGTATTTCACACTAAAACTGGGACAATACATTAAGCAAGCTGAGATTGATGAAATACACTCCAATCCTCAGGGTAATTTTTCAAACCTCTCTCAGGTTAAAACGTGTTCTGAGGCTTGTGCAACGTCTCTTGCATTTGTGCCCAGTTCCCAAATTACAGCCTTTGGGGAACAGGGAGATCATTCTCAGGTCTGCTCTACTGGTTTCTCTACAGATACCTACATACAGGATCTCCGTTCTTTGTGATTTTTACGTCCACAGGAATGGGTTCCTAAGAGATAATAGATACCATGCCTTATGACATCATGGAGAAGAAAGGGACTATTTCCCACCTGGTCAGGCTCTGCAGAGGCATCTTGACTGGACATGGAAGCACAGTGTTGGAGCGACACATTGCTGCCATGCTAGCTTGCAGACTAGGCTGCCCATCTTCTGGAGCACCTTCTGGTCCAGGGTTGCCTGGGAAACAGGTTCCGGGGGACCAGTCACAGGCACCTGAGCTGGGGTTTGGTTCTCTTCTGGGAACCCCAGTGACTCAGCCACCCAGAATCGTGTAGCCCTGAGTGGAGGAGAGACAAAAAGGATCCTGATTGCATAGTCAAGGTCAAAGAATAGATGCCAGCAAAGATTTGTTCCTACCTTTGCGTGTGAAGATCCTGTGTGGGTTGCAGTCCCATGTTAAATGCTAAATAAAAAGGCTTTAGCTGACTCACTCTCCCATGTCCGTGTGGTTATTCTTTCATGGCCTTTCTGTCTGCAATCTCTGTTTATAAACAAGAGATACCATGAGCTAGTGGGGCTTTTCTGCTGCCTGAAAATACTAGGGATGATCAGTAGGCTTTGCACGTCATATCCCTCCTGTGCTTCCCTCCTCTCCCAACTTGGGTGCCTCTGGATGCAGCCCTGGCAAACGCAACGAACTTCCAGCCTTAGCCCACGTCTCGGCACTCTTGGAGGCAGTGACACCCACTTGTGTTGCAATCGTTGAACA
Organism: Varanus salvator macromaculatus; assembly: GCA_023646645.1. Lineage (NCBI taxonomy): Eukaryota > Metazoa > Chordata > Lepidosauria > Squamata > Varanidae > Varanus > Varanus salvator. The sequence continues at coordinate 5,717,458 of JAIXND010000621.1, forward strand.
TACTCCTAGCCAGCGCTCATTGGATCCATCTTCCCATTCCAAAGATCCACTGCAGAATGAAACAAGGGCAAGCCATACATTATGGCTTCCTGGAAGATTTTCCAGAGGCTTCCAAAAGGCAATGTTATTTTTAAAAGCCAGGCAGTTCCATCCCTCTCTGATTCAAGCGCCTGCACTTTTTAGAAATCACCTGCAGGTCCTGCTCACTCTCTCCAGGAAGATCATTCCCCCTGTGCCAGCTGCAGGGTTAAATTACCCCTGACGTTAATCTTGCGTAGTCTGTTCCCCTGACATGTTCTCCATGTTATGGAAAGCAGCTGTTCAGACCTCAGTTGCTAAAGGGATGCTGGTATCACCGCTCCCTCTACAGCCACTTTTAGTCGCATGGGGTAAATCTTTTATCTTTTATGCCTAGGGGCCAACCCATAATGTGTAATTTTAGCCTAACTGGTAGCAACAGTGTGATGAGAAATGCCCTCATTGTGCTTGACCTAACAACAACTAGTGATAGCACTGAGCAGAAGGAACATCAGGAAGAAGGAAGCAAATGAGGAAAACAGTGTTTTGCATTTTTATGACTGATATATTTTCCATACAAGGTTGACTCTAAAGATTGTAACTCAAAAAGACATTTAATCCTTCTTGTAAAATCATTTCCCAACTTCTTTTGTGTGTCTCTTACCCATTTTACACAAAGAAACGTGACTTTTACACATTTCTTTTTATAAACCAAAAGACCTGGTTATAAACTGCTTTTGTATGAACCTTCCCACACTTTGTGAACTTTACGTGCAGCCTTGCTCTGCATTATGTCACCGAGGGAGGTTAGTCTAGAGGGAATATGAGGCAGGGCCTTTTCTGTGGTAGCACCCATCTGTGGAACTCCCTCCTCAAGAAACATCATGCTAACCCTTTGTTGCCCTTCAGCAAGCACTTTAGACATTTTGGTTTTGCCCAGCATTTAATGACCACTAATGGAGAGCTGAATCTCAATCTCACTTTTACCTGACTTGTTCTACCCTTAACATTGCCCCTTCTTAAAAATTGTGTAGCGCAGTGCCTTGAGGCCTTGTTGGCTGAAATATGGAATAGAAATATTAAACTGGGAACTACCAAGATGCCAGGCATGGTGCTTATTCCACACAATAATTTGTTTTGCTTTTTGGTATGAAGATATAAAATGACATCAGCTCGATTTTTCTGATAGCGGAAAATTCCTGCTGGTTGGCATACAAAAGTCTAACCACAATTCTGTCTCCCTTTTTAAGTTGTAAACGGATGTGAGATGTCAGGGTGGGAGGACCATTGAGTGAATACTTAAGAGAGTTGTTTAACAGGATTGAAAGAAAACCATTTGTTCTTTCTGAGGTAGGGAAGGGACTTCTCTCCACACCACAAGGTCAGTTTGGCTCCTCAGATTGGGTTCCTGCCATTTTTCAATGGATATGGCTGATCATTTCTTTTATTTGTGCCAGTATAGTTTACTAGACCTTTGAGACTGAGCATGGAAACAAATGGGGAAGAGAAGGGTACAAACAGCAAAGCACAAGAGAAGGAAGCCGATGGGTGGATGGATGGATGGATATGTGTGTATCATTGTTCATATCTGATTGATGGTCTCAGGAATAACACCCAAACTTTTTCATTCTCTCTGGTAATTTCAAGAATGGAACTTTCAGGCTATTCAAAATGGGAAAATATAAACATATAAGTAAGAGACCCAGCTTTGCCTGAGTTGGCATAGCCCTTTTCTGGGACAGGAAAGCCCTAAACTGAGCTCACACAGCTGGGGGAAGGTCAGGGGGTCCAACACAGAACCTGCCATGCAGCCCCCCCCAGAGCCCCCCAGAGGGAGGCTGTCCAACTTTGCCCCTTTGCCTACTAGTTGTCCTGGCTTCAAGCAGACTACAAAGCCACGGTGTGGTAAGCAATGCCTGCCCCTGGTGGCTGAATATGTTACTGTAAGCATCAACTGCATGGTCACATATCAATTAATTAAAATCAATTAATGAATTAAAATTAATGGATTTAAAGAACAAAATAACCTCGTGGTGTACAGCTCTAAGGTCCCCTTACAGTGCAGGCCAGACTATGGAATTCACTGACACAGTAAGGCGTGATGGCTACCCATTTGGAGAGCTTTTGAAGGGGAAGAGGCAAGAGGGCAAATTCACAGAGGAGGAGGTGGCGGCTATCCTTGCTGACTGTGTGCTACATCCATTCCCAGAGACAGCATGCCAGAGCTCACCAGCTGCTGAGGAGCCTGGACAAGCAGAGGTCTTGTCCCCATCCTTCTTGAGGGATCCTGTGAGCAGCTGGTTTGCTGCTGTGTGAATGGAGCACAGAACTGGGTAGTCCTTTGGCACGACCCAGCAGGGCTTCTCTTATGTGCTTATTGATTTCACAGCCACAGTGCTATGGTGTTGATGAAATGTGTCCACTTGCGCACACATGCATGTATAGTTATGGAAGGTCATCATGGCACAGAACCCACACGGTATTGCAAGCTTGCCACAGAGATCTATTGGAGTTAGCATTGCTAGGGAAGTCTTGCATCAGTGCTGCACTGACCTTCAGTCATTCAGTTCTTGATTTCGTTGCATCCTTGTCATGTCTCCTCTCTTCGTACTACTTGGATATATGCACACGGTTGCATTGTGTGGCCATGCCAGTGTGTTGCATGTTGTTCCTTCTGAAATCTGCAAGAACCCTTTGAACTATGCAGTGAGGGATCTGGCACTTTGGTTTGGGGTTGAGATGTTTATATGCAGTCTCCAATGATCAATATCATGCTGTTGTACAGTAGATACTAGCACTGATGCAATGAAGCCAAGTCTTGAGTTGCGGAATGGGTATAGCGTGCACAGATATTGTCCCTACTTCATTGCAATGTGATGATTCATGGCACTCTATGGGTGCAACAGCCCTTAAGTCTGATCTGATCTACTTTTTGTCTCATGCAGAGAACAAAAGATTACATTATAAGATTGCAATCAAGCATATGCCCCATGAAAATCAATTGAATGATGCCTACATAGTCAGCTACAGAAGTCTTCCCTAACCTTGTGCCTTCCAGACATATTTGGACTGCAACACCCAAAATTCTCAGTCAATGGTCCTGCTGGATGGAATTCTGGGGGCTGTGGTCCAAAAGCCAGGCTGGGGAAGGCTGAATTAGAAGTTAGCAACCAAAGATTTGAAAATGGAATTCAAATTCCACCTCTATTTGAAAACCATTTTTCTGTATGCTAGTCCACATGTTTCAAACATATATGCTTTCTTCAGTACAGAGGAGAGAAGAAGTGAAACCATGCAAGTATTTTAAATGTGTATATAATCATGCTTAGAGCAGCCACATTGGTTTCAACGGGGCAAGCACATGACTTACCGAATTCTCATGGATTTAAATCATTGTTGTTGTTGTCAACCATTCAGTCGTGTCCACTCTATGGAGCATTGCGCTGCATGGTTCTCTGTCTCTTGCTGCTTCCTTCAAGACCACCATGTCCATCCCAGGGTCTTTCTTTATACTGTCCAGCTAGCGGGTGCTGGTCCGGCACCTTCTCCTGCTCATCACCCCCAGCATGACTGACTCATACTTCTCAAGTGAGCGAGTCAGCAGTCATGACATGGCCGAAGTATGATAGTCTTCATTTGGTGATCTTGGCTTCAAGTGATATTTTTGGTGAGGCTTAGTCTAGGACTTCTTCATTTGTGATTTATATACTTCCTATTTAAACATGACAAGGAACAGACCTATGCATGTTTAGGCAGAAAAAGTCCTACATGTCCCAGCCAGCCTTTCTTAGACTCTTTCTGCCTAAACATATAGGATGGGCTCTAAGTCTGGATGCAATCATGTGCATTTATTTTTAGTACATTTATCTCCTATCTTTCAACTTAAAAGTTCTTAATATAGCTATGAGATGGGGTTATTGTAACAATCAAAACAAAAATGTAGCAGGAAAACAAAACAGTATAACAGATCCTGAGCGGGGGCTTCACGGTGACTTCTCTCTGAGTGGATGGGAGAGTTCCCCACTTGGAGGACTGTATCACTCCTAGCCCCAGCTGGCTCTTCTTCGCACTAGGTGGAGATGCGGACGCTCCAGGGGCCAGCAGGGTCTTGCCGTGCTGGCGTGTTGCATGCTGTCACTGCTGAAATCCTGCACTCAGCAAAAGCCCTTTGAACTACAGGGCCCGGCATGATGCAAGTACTGTTATGGCAAAGGAAGTGTCCCGGAGGCACCAAGGCCATCCCTTTCCCCAAGCTGCCCCTAGGACAAGAGGGAAGTATGAGCAAGAGAGAAGCTCCACAGCTGAGATGCCCTCTTACTGGTGCTCAAAAACAAAGCAGACAGCAATAGCAGATAAAATAACAGTCTGTACATCAAAAAAGGAAGTTAGCCAAAAGCCCCGGGCAAACCAATATAAGCCTTGGTGGCAACCATAGATGATGTGTGCACATGTGGAGAGTTGCACAGTTGAGGCTCCCTGATAGAGGTGCTTTGATGGCAAAAGTGGGGTGTTGAAGGGGCTCCAAATCCATCTCTTTCCCCTGAGACACCCCTAAAAAAGGAGAAAAGTTGTCCTGAAGCTGGTGTACTTCTTTCCCTTCCTGCTGCACGCAGTGTGTTTGGGGGAATCCTTTTTAAAAGGAGACGCACCAAGCAGCTGAGGGAAAAAGGAAGAAAAAAGGAGAGCCAGTGTGGCATAGTGGTTAAGAGCATGGGACTGGGACTCAGAGGATCTGGGTTCTAGTCCCCACTCGGCCATGGAGCCAACTGGGTGACTCTGGGTCAGTCACAGACTCTCAGCCCAGCCTACCTCACAGGGTTGTTGTTGTGGGGATAAGATGGAGGAGGAGATGTAAGCTGCCTTGAGCCCTTTGTAGGAAAAAGGCAGGATATAAATCCAAAAATAAATAAAAATAAATAAAATAAAATACTGCACAGCTTTTTTCCCCTGTTGTAAGGCAGTTAGTTGGATTTGGAGAAGAGTACAATACTGGAGATGCTTTGATATTAGAGATGATCGCTAATCTCCCACTGCAGTGGTTATTTTCTTTAATTTGAGAGAATCAGTCTCATTTTTTTCCCAGAAATGGATGCCTTCCTTGATCTTCTAGCCCACCTGCAGAACCTGCTCGAATAGTGCAGGCAACATTCCAGACTATGAATAAACATTTGCAGGAAGCCCGTTTATCTCTGCAAAATTGCCAAATGTTAAGGTTTCCTGGATTCTGTTTTCAACAACCACCAGGTAAGACAAGACATCATTTTTTATTCATTCCTATATTCTACATATTTATTTTCTACATATTGGCTCGTCGCTATCTCTTATTTTAGTACCTGGCTTAATCAGCATTATTTATCTATTTCACTTGCATTCAGGTTTGCGTGACTATGTCAGACTTAGAGCTCCACAAGAGAAAGCACCTCTGCAAAACTCACCAGCGTGAACTTGAGAATACAACAGCTGAAGCCTCATTGAAACAAGGGAGGTGGGGAGGTTACCTGTCTTTGCAAGGCCAGAAGGGAGGAAGCTGTGCAAACATTCATCAGGAAGTGCAGAGCATGTTTATTTATCTAAACATTTAAATCACCAGAGACAAAGATCCTTTGGTGAGGCCTGGCTTTATGACAGGGCTGGGGAACCCCAGGATCAGGGGCCAAAGGATGAGATCACAATCTGGCCCTCTGGAGGTCCTCAGATAGCCACACCCCATTCCCATTTTACACAACCACTGATCATGTGGCAGGTTTCCATCTTTTGTGGTTGTCACCCCTTTCTAAAAGTTTGAAATGATTCTCCTAGGGCCTGCTTACTGTCAGTAAGAGCTTCATGCTTTGATGAGCAGCATTATTTTCTATTTGTTCCCATCCCTTTACCTTTGGACCCTCCTCCAGTCTTCAGCACTGCCCACAACTAGAATATGGGCCCTGGCAGCTTCTCTGAAATTGAATTTGGCCTGAATTCAAGCTGAAACAAGTTTCTTCTCCTGCCCCACAAATTGCAGGTTGCCTGAAGAGAGTGATTTTGCTGTGGAAGCAGACCACCTCAGTTGCTTCTCACATGATTTTGGGGAAGAGGGTTAAGGAGGCTCACTCCCCCTACCAAAGGGCCTTCAAAGGTTGTCAGGTCAAATTCCAAGTCAGATGGAGAGTTGGGAGGGACATCAACAAATAAATGCCAACACCAGTGGACACAGAAACATTCTGGAAGTTGCTAAGAATCAGACAGCTTCCCATTCTGTAGGAAAGTTCAGTGAACTAAATGATAGAAGGAGTGGGGTAGACCTAATATCATTTGTCCAAGATTACAGTGTCAGGATAAGGGGGTGGATAGGTTGAGAAGCATCAAATGCTCCTAGCAATTGGTCTTGAAACAGGGAGACCCACCTTGAAGGGCTGGTCTGCTGTTCTCAGTATGAAAGGGAGGAGAGATACTGAGTTTCAAATCAACTTTGTATCATCTAGCTGCTTTTCCCCAGTGACCCATCATCTAACTGGGCTTGTTTCTTTTATTATTGACTTCTGCAACATTCTTCTTTTGTACTGCAAAATCAGCTAGTTGGTCAACTTTATCAAAATAAGGCCTTTCAGTTAGAAAGACTTTGTCCTGGTCTACTCAGAAGGAGGTATAGAAGAACCATTAAGACAAACTGAGGGTCAAAATAGCTGAAATAATATAGCAGACTTCATATTTGCTCTCTCATTTAGTTGGAATATTACCATTAAAAAAAACAAAATAATAAATACTTTCTGTTTTGTAGAAAACTTTTCTGAAAGTTGCAAATCCAATTGTTTATGAAGGGTTAGACTTCATCAATACCCATATGGAAAACCCAGATCAGTCCAAAAAGTTATCCTAAACTCCATTCACTCTGCCTACACATGTTGGTTGCACTGTCTCTGATAGAATTTCTGTGCCATCTGAATCATACTGAGGGAACTAGGAAGTGTGACGCACATTTTAGGATATAAGAAAGGGACTCTAGTTCACTCTCATGCCATTAGTCATTCACACATCATTTGCATTTAATTTGGTTTTGGCTAATTATAGTATAAATCTAGCTCGATTTCACATCTACCGAAACGAACAGGAATTTTACAGGAGAACAGAAGCCCTGACAAAGGGTTCAAAAACACCATCACAAATCTTCTCCTAAGATATTTTGATTTATGTGAAACATACCACATAAGCATACCATTTTCAGAGAGTGCACATGTATTGATTTTGCTGGGTGTGCACAATAAATAAATCTGTATTATGACCATTGAGCAATCTGAATTCTTTAAAAGAATGTGTTCATTTTGTAAATGTTTGCTTTCTGCATTTTATTTTCAATATTTCAAGTTTTTTATCTGATCGAGGGCGTTTTAAAAGTATGCCTTTATACATCCATTAGGTTCTGTTTCTAATATATTTAAGGCACAGTCCTATGCATATTTTGACAGAAAAACTCCCAACAAACCTCAGCCTGCCATGGGGCCTCTTTTTGTCTGAAAACCTCATTCAGTTTGAGATGCCTTTTCATTCTTCTAGATTTGTACTGACACTATCCTGCTTGCAGCGGTTTATTTAGAAGAGTCAGCGATTTATTATATTTAGAAGAGTTTGCTTTGTTACTGACACTGGAAAGCACAGTCCTGAATTAGGTTGCTGGCTAAAATATCAAAGATGACAAATCACTGAGGCTTTTCACAACTACTACTAATATCCTACGGAGGGTCAACTAGCCAGACAGAACTTCAGGGTCTCATCGGAAGGTTGAGATGATGGTGCCAGGAGCATGGTTTTTGATTTGTTAGGCACTGAGGGGGAGGTGTTTTGGGAGAAGCCTGTATAGAAAAGAACCAAGATGGAAGTAGATCCTTGGCACTGAAAAACCAAAAGTCAAGAGATCAGCTTTGAAACAAGTTTGTGGGTGGGAAACCCAATCAAGCTGAGACGCCTGCGGCTTGGGAGGACTCATCCCATAGAGAAAGTGTTCAGAATGTTGGATGCTCGTAAAATGGAAGAGGCTAGACAGATGACAGGCCTCATCCAACAGTCAAGGATATTCTGGCAAACATCACAAGCAACAAGAGGCTTCAAATGCAGAGGAGAACGCTAGATAAATGCTGCCTATTAGAAGAGAGAATAGTTATTTTGGGCATAGCAGAAACCTGGTGGAATGATGCAAAATCTATAGAAACTATTGTTCCATGTCTACAAAGGGATTCCAATAAACTGAAACTCCTAGGAGGAAGACCTTCAATCACAAAATTACTCCACTTGTCAGGCCGAAAGAAGTAATATGGCACAATGGCAACCAATGATGATCCCTGTGACTCAAGCTCTAATGGTGATCTTCAGATGGAAAAAGAAATCAGGAAGACCGACAGAAGAGAGAAGGTTGTGTAATGATTGACCTCAATTATCCTTGTATTGAATTGAATACAAGTATGTACAGATCATACCAGAGAGAGAGAAAGAGAGATTTATGTATTTATTAGATTTATATCCTGCACTTTTCTTTTTTAAAGAATTCAAAGTGACTTACATCTATCTTCTTCTGATGCTTTCAACCTTATCCCCGCAGCAACAACCCTGTGAGGTAGGTCAGGCTGAGAGTCAGTGACTGCCCCAAAGTCACTCAGTGGGCTCCATGGCCAAGCCACTGGTTCCAATTCACCACACCGGCTTTCAGTGTGGCTCTCAGACTTGACAGGTGCAGAAAATGATTGTACCTTATAACAATTTGTCCCAGTGCAATGCAGGGAGAAGACGATCTTTCATTCAATACAGAGCGAACCATGATCTGCTTAGAAATGTAGCTACAGACAAAGCACTCAGGATCAGTGACCACAACACAGCCAATTTTACATGAACATCAGCGTAAAGCTTCCCAGGAATTCTACCAAAGTCTCTTCATTTCAGAAGAGGGGATTCCTCAAAAATGAGTTAGTTTAAAAAAGGAAGTTGAAGGGGAGGTCAAGAAAGGTGAATATCATCAGGAAACCTGGAAGCTATTTAGTTCTATAGTATTTTCTTAGGTATTTACCACTGGTGAAAATTATGCAAAAGATACCAGCATGGTTAAATAGCAATGTTAAGGAAGCTCTAAAAGGCAAAAGGCATTTCTGTTCCCTCCCCTTGGTTTTTTAAATGTTTGCTCAAATGTGAACAGTGAAAACAAGCACAACTCTGGCCAGAGAAACGTGACAGTAAGGAAAAGAGAAATCAGAGGTGCAAATTGCTGGTGGTGTGAGCAAATATTTAAGTAAATCAACACAATGTGAATGACAGCTACATAAAAGAGGTAGCAAAGGAGGGCAGAAGAGAGGTGAGGTGAATTATTTGTACAAAACATTGCCCTGGAAAGCGCATTTCTCCCCAGGTAGAGTATTGGAGAAGCTCTGTCACTCTGATCAAGAAAGAAGGAAGTCCTTTATTTATTATTTATTTACATGCTTCCCTGTGATTTATTTACAATTCCCAGGAGGGGTTGCAATAATTCATCAAGGAGGACACTAAAGACCTGCCTCAGTCCCTCTTCCAGGCAAACTAGAGTAAGCAATTCGACGGTCAAAATCAGCTGCCAAAGGGCTAGAGAAGCACAAAGTCAATCCAAGCTTCCACTCTCCTCCCATTCACCACAGGACGTGCCCTACGCAGCTTTTAATTTTTTTATTGTGGTAGGAAGCCAGAGCTCCATGGCGAGGATGGTTGTGGCTGGTCAAAGCCAAAGCTTTGAACCATGCTAACTGTCATGCGTGCCTGCTTGGATGAGATTCCCAGGCACGCGTGAGAGATATTGGAGTTGCTGAGACTAGTGAGGCCCCAGCTGCCCGAACTGTCCCGGTGAACCATCTGGAGCCAGCACGGGAGCAAGGCACCACTGAGCCCCTTTCCACTCCTGATGGTGGAGAGAAGCTGGTGGAGAACAGGCTTCCAAGGGGTTCTCAGGAGGAGAACTTGACACCCCAAGAGACATGGATGGAAGGGACCGTTGATGCACTCGTGGCTGGACCAATTGGAGATGTGATGGGGAGAGCAGCAGTGTGCCCATTTCCATAGCGATGTGCCCCAAAGGGTTCATAAGCAAAGCTTTGGGTGACTAGGGTCAGAGCAAGAGGTCAACTTTCTACCTTGAGTGTGTGTTTCGGAGCTTGTGAATACTTTGTAGCTGTATGGAATAAAGACTCTTTCAACAACCATTGGAGTGCTTGCCTTTGCTGGGAAGGGACGCCTGGCTCATGACAGCAGCTCAGGCACAGAGTCTCAGTCAAAGCTACCTCACAGGGTTGCTTGAGGCAAATATGCAGAGCAGGAGGATTAAGTGAGTCACCTTGAGGTCCTTGCAAGAGGCAAAATGACTAGATTGAAATGTAATCAATCAATCAAGTGCCCTATGAAGTGGCATCAAAAGAGCTGCATTGGACTCAACAAGAGGAACAGAAAGAAAGAAAGAAAGAAAGAAAGAAAGAAAGAAAGAAAGAAAGAAAGAAAGAAAGAAA
>JAIXND010000621.1:5727972-5833877 GCA_023646645.1 Varanus salvator macromaculatus
AAAGAAAGAAAGAAAGAAAGAAAGAAAGAAAGAAAGAAAGAAAGAAAATGAAGCAAGGATAACAAGGAGATATTCTATTTTATCACAGAATAAACATTAACGCTAAAAGAATCTGAACTGTTTGATGCTTCTGCTCACATTGATTGCTGAATTTTGAATAAGTTGTTTATAACATCTTTACTTGATTTCTCTTTCCTTTGCTGAAATACCTTTGCTTGCTTAGACTTTATAAAACTCCCTCTTATTCCTGATAACAATCAACGAGCTTTTAAAGGAACAGATTTCTCCTCACCTCAACTCCCAAGTAGTTGCCAGTCCACCTTGCTGGTGAAATCTGCAACACAAACACTGAAAAATCAATCTTTGCCTTGTCAGCACCCTTCCTCATAAAGGCTTGAGCTGGGGTTTGTATCCTTAACAGTCATAATCACAAAAGAAATCTACTTCTCCCTAAGAGCCACTAGTGAAGCTAGGACAGAACTCTGGCAAGCCCTGCAGCTTAATCATTAGATGTCAGTTTATAAAGTTGCACTGGGAAGGGAGATGCTTGGAGAAATGGATTTGCTCCCTTTGAAGTATTTGAAGCAAAGGAATTCAGAGGGAGCTCATGACTAGACTGAGGCAAACTAAATAGCCCCTGGTCCCTAGCGGATGGAGCAAACATTGCAAAGCACAATTAGACACTCTGACCTGGAACTCATCTGCCCATTACTGTGGTATGTTTCCACCTCCTGTGGAAAGTAGGCTGGCCCCAAACAGGTAAGGAGGTGGAGTCAAGCAACACTCATAAGGGCCAGCGAGCAACACCAGAGTTCTCACAGGCTCTGGAAGAGGAACCTGTCCAGCTCCAAGGATGCTTAAGTGTGGAGAACCTTCTGGCTGACTTTGAATCTCCTTTTGGGAGGCTGAATGTCCTGTCAGCAATTCCATTCCAAGCCACTGAAAATTCATAGCTCCTTGGGTCTTGCAGTTCGAATACACCCTTTCCTTTCTTTTTTCTTTTTCGTTTTTTGACCCTTTCCACAAGCACTTTGTCTTGGCTTGTTTCTGTATTTATCTGCCTAAGACCTGTCCATTGTCCACTGGGTCAAAGGAAAAGGACGATCACAATGGGCAAGGTGAGTATGTTGGGAATAAGACCGTTAATATTCTGCCTCCAGTTTTGGAAGCTGGCAGTTTTGAAAATGTGAACTATGTCTCTACTTGCCTTTCCCAATCCAGTGATATTTTAAGAGGAGAATAAGAAGGTTTCTTGAGGAATGGGCTGAGTTCTGGGTTTGTCAGAACAGTTATTTCTGGAATATATGGATGTTTAAGGAATCAATCTTTCCTCGCTTCCCCTTTGGGTAGAATTCAGTCTTTCTATGAGAGGATAGGAGGAGTGTTCATGTATGTGTGTAGGCGTGTGTGTGTATCTAATAAGTATTATGCCCACAAGATGCTCCTAGAGGCTTCTTATCAGAGATAACTGACTAGGTCTATACCTGCTTAGCTTCAGGAGGCGTACAAGCTAGATTTTTCTTGGGCTGATCATTGGGTTCAGGGGTGGATACTGTTGAAAAGAAAAGTAAGAATGGCATTATTGCTCTATATACCTATTTGGGAGGGAATCTTTACTTTACAGGAACATAGGTAACTGGCATGTACCAGGTGAGAAAATTTGCCCATCTAGGCTGGTGTTATTTACTCAGAATAGCAGCTGCTGCCCAGGGTCTCAAGCAGTTGTCATGCCTATCATTTGCTACCCAATATTTCTGGCTGGAGAAGTCAGGGGCTGAGCCTGAGAGCTTCTGCATGCAAACATTTGATAGCCAGAGTAGTTAAGAACATGGGACTGGGACGCAGGTGATCCCGGTTCTAGTCCCTGCTCCCTCCATGGAGCCCACTGGGTGACTTTGGACCAGTCACAAACTCTCAGCTCAGCCTACCTCACAGGGTTGGTGTTGTGGGGATAAGACTGACAGTGGGGGGAGGAGGAGGAGGAGGAGGAGGAGGAGAGCCACTTTGGGTTCTTAAAAAAAAAGAAAAAAGAGGGTTATAACTATAACAAACAAACAAACTTTTGCTCTGTCCCTGAACCATGGTCTCTCCCCTGAACTCGGGGGGACTTATAACAGGACTAGGTGACAAAACCATCAGTGCTCGCCATTGGCTATGCTGGCCAGGGCTGATGGGATTTGTAGGCCAGTATATCTGAGGCCACCAGTGCCCACCTGGAAGTATGGGGTTCCTCTCCATGTAGCCCAAAGGCATTAACTTGCCCTTCCTGGCAAAATAAAGCTCAATCCATCTCAGATGCCAAACTGAAGGAGGCACCCTGACTTTTCTAGAGATTGAAATAGCAAATAAGGTTAAAAGGACCATTGGGCTGAGCTCACTCACTGCAACTATTTCTGCTATAATGGGGAGTATCCCACAGAGCACAAAGTTGGCAGATGTTTCTTATGGCCAAATGTTTCCATCGCATTCACAATGTGCCTGGAGTGGGACGTCATAATGTGGACCCCCAAGTTCTTCTGGTTTAGAGATAAGGTGGAAAGAGTCGCAGTTTACACCGAATAGTAGAACAGATGTTTATGGAGTCACATAATTTGCACATGACAAATGGCAGGAATAGGATGGTTATTTTAAGGGGGAACAGAAGAGAAATGGGAATATTCGTTTTAGCTGATTTAATGTACCTATTTATTTATTTATTAGATTTATATGTCACCTTTTTTCTTTTAAAGAACTCAAAGCAGCTTCCATCACTCTCCCCCCGCCACTCTCCATCTTAACCTCACAACAACAACCCTGTGAGGTAGGCTGGGCTGAAAGTCTGCAACTGGTCCAAAGTCACCCCATGGGCTCCATGGCTGAGTGGGGACTACCATTGATATATTTCTATATATTTTCAAAAATCCCTAAACCATTGCCATATTCATACTGAAATATGACTCAAATAATATTTAACATCCAATTTAAAAATGAGACCGTACAATGCAAACACAATACTAATCTCTGGGATGCTCTCCACCAAAGGGTTTTTAAAAAATATAAAGTGAATTTTTGCAGACATTTAAGCTTCACTTTGAAGGAAGAGTATGAAACAACAGGAAAAGAAAACAGGTTTCCAAGAAGAACAAAAGCCAGTTTAATTTAGCACTATTACAAAGAGCAAAATGTCATCTCATGACAACACACATGCTCAGAACTTAACTCTGTGTCAGTAAGCAAGCAGTGACCTGCTCCTCAGCACCAAGGATGATGATGCCCACAAACTCAGCAGCATAATCCTCAAAGAATCTGGCATGGAATGGGGTCAGCCAATAGCTCGTCCTTCTACAGACTGGCATGCAATTTATAGGTCAATTATGATCCGGGAAGTTATGTGTATAAAAGTGAGCATGCGCAAGCAAAACAGGAAGCCTGTCTTGGAGCTCAGCTGTCTGAACAGAGGCAGTGGAGCACAATGGCGTGTTTCTAATATCCAAATGCGTGGGTGGTGGGGCAGCTGCCTTTATGAATGGGAGATGCTGTGAGAGACTCCCGTTTCCCTTCTGAGGATGGGAACAAAAATCGGGTGCTTTGCATCTGTTCATGTCAAGGGTTCTCTGAAAGGGCCAATAGGATGGGTTTGCTAACAAGCATGCAAAGCTTGGGAAGGGAGGACACACAACACACACACACACACACTGGCCACTAGGTGAATTGCACTCCCTAATTTAGCTGCAAAATGCTGTAATGAGTGCAGACATTGCTGAAAGTCTTGTGCAAAAATGATTTCTTCCTCTTCATTTTTTCCAGCCATCATGTAACAAAGCAATCAAGTGCAATTATTCTTTTATCATCATTGCCTTACCTTTTCGTGCTACCTTGTTTTTCCTCTTGCAAGGAGCCCAAAGTGGTTTATAACCCCCCAGCTCCTTTTTATCCTCACAACAACAACCCTGTGAGGTAGGTTAGGATGAGTTTTGTGGATGAGTAGAGGCTGGACCCCAGATCTCCTGAGTCCGGTCAACCACCTTTAACTACTACACTGCACTGAGTCTCTCTGTGCATAGACAGTTTTTAAAGATCTGAAGCAAAAAGAGTTTCCCCTCTGGAAAGTGACTCTTGGAATTAATCACCAAGATGGTGGCTGGAATCACCATTATTTAAAACTGTAAGTGAATTATATATGGCGAATCCTTTTCAAAATTATTATTATTATTATCATATTACATTCCTATACCACCCATAGCCAAAGGTCTCTGGGCAGTTCACAACAGTGAAGTCACCCATCTGGACTTCAACCAGGCCAGAGCCCACTTAGCTTCCAAGATTAGGCAGCATCAGGCACTTCAGGCTATAGATGAGCTTCAGGATCACACTTGCCACTGTCCACCTGGATTGGGCATTGATACCTTGGATGCGTATGAATATGCTCAGTGTTTCCATGGCCAAGACATGTGTGTTGTCAAAACTGCTCTTGTCCCAGAGGACTCTACTTTCAGGCATGGATCTGACCATCCTGAGATATGTCCAGGCACTCAAGTTACCCTGTTGGACATGTGTTTACATTTCTGTCTGGTGTATGTTTATTTGCAAAACTATCCCCATCCAAATTTATCCTACATTTCGGGGTTCTGTAGTATCTTATCTGGTTTGCAGAGTGCTACAAAATCAATTAGGGCTCTCCCTTTCTAGTATTTATAGGCATGGTTTGCTGCAGCTTAGATTCGTTCCCCATCATTCTCCTCTCCTCTTGCTCCATTATTTTAACAATGGGTGAATTAATAAAATACAACACTAAAAGTACTTTTGAAGCACTTGCCACTCATGTGCTCAACTAATCATACATGCTATGACTCATCAATGAGTGCCTAATTAATTAATTAAAAACATTTTTCTCCCACCTATATCAGAAATGGATCTCAAGACAGAACTAAAAGCATAACAGCACATTAAAAATGTAAATTTCAATATATAAAATATGCAGTAAAATCATTCCATTATATAGTAAAGTAATTCAACCATTACTGGAGGCCTGCCTTCATGGACCCCCCCCCCCCCATGAAGTGAGGTGGGAATTGGCGAGGAAAAGGGCCTTCTGTGTCATCGGAACTCACCTGTGGAATGTGCTCCCAGGGAAGGTGCAACTGACACCTGCTTTATCTAAGCTCAAGTCTTAAGCTAAGACTTTTTAATTTGGTATTTGTTTTTAGATTGGGCTATTGGTTTGCTGCTGGTTTATTGCCTTATTGGTATTTGTTTTATTGGTTGTATTGTGTTGATTTCCTCCTGTTCTATTGATATGGTCGCATGCATATTGTATTTTAATCCTATTATATGTTATGGTTTTGGTCATTACCATTATTTATTTTTGCATTTTATATTGCACTGTGAACGGGCCAGAGAGACTCTGGCTATGGGGCAGCGAACAAAGGCAATAAATAAATAAATAGATAAATAAATGCTGGGTAAATAAAGAAGTTTTTACCTGGCGCCAAAATGAAAAAAAAAGTGCTTGCACCAGGCACACCTCCCTGACAGCAGAGTCCATGTGCTTGGAAACGTTAGTAAGCTAGAGAAGGAAAAAGATAAGAACATAGATGGGATTACATTTCCAGCAAATGGCATGCCCCAATTCCAGAATTAATGTAAGAAATTCTCCAAGTCAACCAGAAAGAAGGCAGCATGAAATAGTGATTCAAGCAAACCAACCCATGGAGCAATGGAACTGCTCATCCCTAGTCGCTGGGGCTCTGGGGACATTAACCATAGAAGACCTTAATTGCCCTCAATGCCTTTATCCTGAAACTGCTCCTAAATGACATAGGGAACATGGGTCAATGTGGTAATTGGAACCAGCCCTACTAACTCCCCTGCTCACTTACATTGCAGAAAAAGCCTGACATTTACTCAGTCGAGATCAGTGGAACAAAGGATTTCGAAGTAACGGGCAAAGAGGATGAAAAAGAAAAGTACAAAGATTTGAAAGGGAACAAGAAAAAGGGCAAGGCCGAAGACCTCAAGAAGGAGCTGGACCTGGTAAGTAATGCGAGGAACGCCCACAACAAAAGCTGCTCACCTGGCACAGGATGAAGTATGTAGGTGGATTCCAAAGTCTTCATTTGCATTTTTTCTGTAAAATGTGGATCAGATCCCAATGCAAATGTTCCAGCCTATAACAGGAAATTATCTATTTACCTTTACAAGATTCGTGTTCCAGCAACCCTGTAAAGCTGCTCCTTTATGCTTCAGTAGTTTTCCAGCAGCATATTTATCTCAAAAGATCATATAAACACAGGCTAATTACATTTCAGTTGGGTAGGCAAATATTATCATAAGCCTAGCTTTATTAAGCTACCACCTATATCCATTTATATCCAGCCCTGACTCCTGTACCTTTAAGAATTTCACTCCAATGGATCAATTCAGGCACTGTTTCACTTGCTCCAGAGCTGTTTCGGTCCAGCATTTGGTCCACCTCTGTTCAGCATAGAAACCGTGGAAGACTTAGTGAAGGCCACCACCTTTGAAAGACAAATTGAGATGCTCTGCTTATGTGGTGGACAGCTGATGGACTTCACATTGGCAACTCCTTGGACAGAACGCTGGACTAGCCAGGCCTTGGGTCTGCTTAAGCATGGATCTTCTAAGATGTGCTGATGCAGGGAGTCTCTTCCAGGGACACCCTGACCTCCTGAACTGCTATTCATCCTGCTAAAAATAAGACAGAGCTTACACAAATCAATCCCCCTAATGAGGCAGTTTACAATTATAAAGGTATTTTATTCATTCTGGGAAAAAGAAAATGCCATATAAGCAGTTTTCCCATGGAAAATGTTGGAGGAAATAGAGAAGAACATTAAAAGTCTTTCTCCCATCCTCCAGAATTTAGAGATGGGGAAAACTGAGCCTTTTTCTGATCACTATCTATGTTTCCATCTTTGGCTCTGCTTCTGATTGTTTACTGCTGAGCTTCACTAGAGCTTTGCCTTCAACCTTGTGGCATCACCTGGATTCTTCTTGTCCATCTTTCATGTTGTGATGTAGAAAACTTTGCAGCCCGAAGCCCATATACAAGGATGCTAAAGATTGAGCATGAGACCTGATGAATATGTTTGGGGATCAAACATGATCCCTCCCTAGAGCTAAATTTTAACTGGAATAATTAAGACACATCCCTTAATCCCTGTGATGTTGAATAAAAGCAATGGAAGACACAGCCAGATGCTTAGGGAAATTATGGAATTTCCTTCTGTGCTTTCCAAGAAAAGATTGTGCAAACAACTGATATCAAGATATCATATCATAGGATATCATGTATAACAAGATAACCAGATATCTTGTATATGACTATCTAATATTCTGCCTTCCTTCTATTATGTTTCCATGATTAATTGGAAGCATTTAAATCTCAAAATTGCAAATACACCCATATTGCATTGCCTTACTGTATACTTATAACTCTCTTAAGCCAACAGGTTACAATGCATTTAAAAATGCTTAGCAAAACAACTGCACAGGGTCAATCATGATTATTCTACTCTTGGTACATCTCAGCATTAACAGATGGAAGCACAAGTAATTAGGCATCTCATATTGAGAAAATATCTATAGCTACTTGCCACTAATTTTGCTGAGAGCAAAATGCAAGATGAAATTGGATTTTCCTGCTTCATAGGAAGAATTTATCAGTAAGCAAAGGAATATTTAGCCCTGGAAAACATTCTTTGGTGGGTGTCAGGTATGCCCAGGTAGAACTACAAACCAGTCCTGGAGATCCCAAGGTACCAACAAGAGCCTATTGCATCATTTAAACCATGGCATACACTTTCTGACAACCATGGGGGCATTAAAAAAACCCCCAAAACCTCAAATAATGTCTCTTTTCTTTACTGCTTTAGAATGATCACAGACTCAGCATTCAAGAACTCGAAGAAAAATATGGCACAAATGCAGTTAAGGTAAGTTGATGTGGACAATAGGAAATAATACATAAATCATGGCTAGGTGGCTCAGTGATACTGAATTCATGCCATTCAGGTATGCCACCAGAAATGGCATTTGTGCTATTGCTCCTGAAGGGATGTACTTCAGATGTATATCACAGCTGTAATATACAATTACCTGTCTCCAGGTAGTAATATTACCTGTCTCCTTTAGCTTATGGCAGACTATCAACACAAAGAATCCTTAGAAATCTATATCGATACACCAGTTTTTGCTGCATCCCATCAGTTAGGGGTAGGGTTAGGGTTAGGGTTGGGATTTACCTGGAATTGTTCAGAATTTCCTCAAGGAGTTCTCACTCTGACTATATACTTTGCTCCCCACAGGGTCTTACAAGTGCAAGAGCTGCAGAGGTTCTGGCCAGAGATGGTCCGAATGCTCTCACTCCCCCCAAATCGACTCCTGAAATCATCAAGTTTCTCAAACAAATGATAGGAGGCTTTTCTCTTCTCTTGTGGGTTGGTGCCATTCTCTGCTGGATTGCCTTTGGGATTCAGTACGCTCAGAAAGTTTCTTCAGCATTTGACAATGTAAGTGTCATTCCGCACTTCTCTGGGGTGCCATGCCCAGTGAAAAAGCTCCATTACCTAGCGCATGCTGTGAGTCAGACCTTTTTTGCTAAGCATCCATCGAATCATGCCATTAAACACAAAGAAAAATAACACACGCTGGCATTCCTCCTTCTTACATGAGCACATTTGCACAGTCCTGGTGCTGTTTCTAAACCCACAAAATGGCGAGTGTTGGCAAACAATGCAGATCCCGAAGGCCACCAGCTGTATGTTGCCATGGAAGAGCTTCTTTGCAAGAGCTCCCTTGATCCGAATGATCACAAGCCACTATGTTCTTGTCTATAAATTTCTGGGGCATTTCCATTTATGGATAGGTTGTAAATGTTTCATGTCTCTTTCCTATTGTTATTTAAACAAGCTCATCCACATGGTTTATTGCGACCCTTGCCTAACTGTATTCCACCTGCATGGAAACTATAAATTGACTTTTATTTTGGCTAATCTTCTTGTCCCCTTCTTGTCATTCAGCTCTACCTGGGTGTCGTCCTTGCCTTGGTTGTAATTCTTACTGGAATGTTTGCTTATTATCAAGAAGCTAAAAGCACAAACATAATGTCCAGCTTCAGTAAAATGATCCCACAGGTGAGTGACCAGGGCAGTTCAGTATATCAAGGTGCTTAAAAACCAGGTGATCACTTCAAGGGATACTGGAGATGTTCTCCTATAGCTTAGCAATGAAATGAGTCTGCTCAAGGTTATTTTGCAAGAATGGAGATCAGGTTTTCATTGCTTTGACCAACAGAGCTCTATCCAGGAATTCTGGATAATCATATGGGATGGTATTCTGGTAATGAACATAGAAAACTGCAAACAAAAATATATAATATTAGTAGCTCAGTTCATTGAATGCTTTCCAGCATTTTGTCATGAATCTAAACAAAACCAGAGCAAGAGCTCAACAAAGCTTTTTTGTACTTTTCTTTCCAGCAAGCCCTTGTGCTCAGAGACGCAGAGAAAAAGGAAGTACCAGCAGATCAACTAGTGGTGGGCGACATTGTCGAAATCAAAGGTGGGGACAGAATACCAGCTGACATCAGGCTAATCGCCAGTCAGGGTTGTAAGGTAAGGTGATGGTGCTGATGATGATATAGCTATGATTGAGCCAAGGGGGGAATGGAAAGAATTCAACAGAATTCAACGTCTTTCTACAGATCTGTATTATGAAGAGGGATAATTATAAGCTCAAAGAAAGATGAAAAAGAATCTCAAGTTTGACACTCCTCAAGCTTCCACTATCTTGATCATTTAGTTCTGTCAGTTAATAGGGCTGCACCAGGGGGAGTTTCTCCCTTGGGGTTCTGTGCATGATTGCTTAAGACTGAGATAACATCACCACAGTTGACTTCAGATTTTGTTATTTCCCCATGGCCAGTCTCTGCCAATCCAAGTAACAGGTATGCTAGAAGGGAGTGTTAGAATTCCTAGATAACAAACAATGTCTCATCATCCTATTTTCTGGTACATGCACAGTAAGCCATGACACTTAACTAAAGGCTGTGTAACACACCTGGCTTTTCTTGCAAAGTTAATGAATCCAAGGTTGGGGTGTTGTCTGGGGATATTAAAGGTCCATGGAATAATAATTTGGCTGGCCTCCATCATGAAAGAGACAAACATATACCATGACTGAAGTTCTGCACAAAACCCAGTGCTGGGTAAACCAAGTTAAGGGTTGCTCATTCTCACAGGTGGATTTGTCTTTGATTGACAGGTGGATAATTCTTCCCTCACTGGGGAGTCGGAGCCACAGTCCCGGTCCTGCGAATTCACGCATGAAAACCCACTGGAGACCAAAAACATTGCTTTCTACTCCACGACTTGCTTGGAAGGTATGTCTGCATGCAGGCACACACATGCACGCATGCCTGCACATGTATGTGCATGCATATACTTGGGTGTACAGTTAGGGATGTCTGGAGAAAACCTCATATCTCAACCATCATTTTCACAAGTGCATTTTCAACCCAGTCCCAAACATTTTGACTAATTTGATTTGTGATCCCAACCCTCCATTGTGATCCTGATCTGGACTGAGACTACTAAACATGCTGTTTTCATTCCCAAAAAGTTATTTGTTCCAATAGGTAGAATTACAGATGTGGCAGCTTTGATTCAGATTAAGTCTACATCATGGAACAAAAAGTCCAGCTCTGGTTCTTTCCTGAACTAAAGTTTCCTAAAAAACACATCTCTTCCAGATGTGAACAGGAATGAAGGGGGTTGCTAAAAACAGAAGCACCAGTAGAAAGCTGGACTATGTCAGAAAAGCTTGGAAAAGCTTGAGGGAAGACAATTTCAGAAAGGACACAAGTGGATACAGCAGGCAAAGAATGACTCTTTTCTTGATGATGGCCAATCCCTTTCCTTCCCTCAGGCACTGCTACTGGCATAGTCATCAATACAGGCGATAACACCATAATTGGGCGGATTGCGTCGCTCGCGTCTGGTGTCGGGAATGAGAAGACGCCGATTGCCCTTGAGATAGAACACTTTGTCCACATTGTGGCTGCTGTAGCTATCTCAATAGGGGTGCTCTTCTTCATCATTGCCGTCTCCATGCATTATCGTGTGCTGGATTCCATCATCTTCCTCATTGGCATCATTGTGGCCAATGTACCGGAGGGGCTGCTGGCCACCGTTACTGTAAGTATGCATTGACCACTGTATCCCTCTGCTGTGTATAACAACTCACACAAGTGAGTGCTGCTGAACGCAAGGCTTCAGCTACGGTGCAGTATACCCATGATATAAAGTAATCATAAGAAGAATGTATTCCAGGACCTTTCATGTCCAGCCCATTCTTTAACATGCTCATAATTATACATGGACAAAGCTGTTTACTTGAAAGCTGTTTGAAAAAGAAGTGATCTGGGATCTTATGGATAAAAAGTCTTCTGTTGCTTGAAAGGCTGCCTTCAAAACTCTCTAGGCCATTCTTTTGTCAACATTTGTTAATATTTGGTGTACATCTCACTTACTTTTTAACCAGTGCAATCCTTCAAATATTTGTGAAAGTCTATCTCTTGTTCCACCCCTTGAGGGATCTTATTAATTTGTACCGTGCTTTTTAATGGATATGATGTGATTCACCTCCAACATGAGTCTCCTTGGATGCACTGCTATAATCCGATTGGGCATTGTTTGTCCAAAGAAATACTGTGGTTGAAGTAACTGCTGTGCCAGCCTTGGTGGAATTGAGATGCCCATGAGCAGAGTGAAAGGCTTCTGCGTTTGTTCAGGCCAATCTGGTTAACAGAAGCTGTTGTTTTCTGCTGCACCATTAGGTGAGTTTGTCTCTGACTGCAAAGAGAATGGCCAAAAAGAACTGCCTGGTGAAGAACCTGGAAGCGGTCGAAACGCTGGGCTCTACTTCTATCATCTGCTCGGACAAGACGGGAACCTTGACGCAAAACAGAATGACAGTCGCCCATCTTTGGTTCGACAATGCCATTTACTCCGCCGACACCAGTGAAGACCAATCAAGTAAACACTCAGCCAAGAGGCTGCGGAATGGGCAGAAATAACGGGAATGGTTTTTGCAAAGAGAGACAGCGATTTTCTGAAATGCCTATAAACTCCTCTGCTTTCTTTTCAGCCCAGACTTTTGATCAAACATCGGGCACATGGACGGCATTATCAAAGATTGTATCCCTTTGCAACCGGGCAGAATTCAGAGCAGGGCAGGAAAATGAACCCATCATGAAGGTACCACCTGATTTATGTTAGCTTCTTTCTTAGGACAATCTGATGAGTGCGCTGTACCTTGATTTGCACCATTCGTTTTATAGTATCTACCACCAGATTGCATTTTCCTGTTGCCTTCTGAAATGGCAGGAATGAGCATGGCAAAGCACCCACTTGTTCTGATTTCTATGGGGTAAAACTAAGGTTCAGTATTAGAATAAAATAATACAATGTTTTGGGTTACTGTGCTCTACCTGTTTGTTTGTTTGTTTTAAACAGCAGAAATGGGCTTTTAAACATATCTGTAGGCTTTTCAGTTATATGGAAGTATGTGTCAGACAAGCATTGCAACTTGCTATCTTGCTCCTGATAGAGGCAGTGTAGCAGAGTGGTTGGAGCACTGGACTGGGACTCAAGAAGTATTATGTTCTACTTCACATTTGGTCATAAGCCTCACTAGATAACTTTTGTGCCCGTCATTGACTTTTAGACTAGCTTAGCTCACAGGGTTGTTGTGAGGATAAAAATGGTGAGGAGGAGAACCTCATAAGTTTGGTTTTCTGGCAAGGAAATCAGGGAATGAATGTAATGTAATGCTAAATAAATGAAACTATATTAAGAGAAAATTCAAAACTCATTGCAGTCACCAATTTCTAACCCCTTACAGTCTCCCTCTTTTGGGAAGACACCTTGAAAACTCATTTCATTTAAATAAGTATGTTTGTTAAGAGAATAATGGTAATGCATATTATGAGAGTTAGGTCTTTCCTGAAATGCTACAGGATAGGCAACCATTATAGAATGCAAAGCGATTTTTATAATACCATTTAGTTCATTGGATGTGACTATTTGATTTTTATTCCCTAAAATCTCCAGAGAATTGTAGTGGGAGATGCTTCAGAAACAGCTTTGCTGAAGTTTTCTGAAGTTGTTTTGGGAGATGTGATGGAAATCAGAAAGAGAAATAAGAAAGTGACTGAGATCCCCTTCAATTCCACAAACAAGTTTCAGGTAAGTGTGATTTCTTAGAATAGGCTGGTGCACAAAAGCTGCCAAGACATATGATCTCAAGCAAAGGATAAAGTTAAAACTTGCGATGCCATGAAGAGAGTTTCTGGGTGAAAAATAACTAAAAAGAATAGTGCAAAAAATCAGATGTGTGACTGTAGGAAAAGAAACTCTGCTGTACCGCCTTGGTAATCAAGTGCTATTACTTTTGCTAAATTCACAACTGGTTTGCAGGATGATTCATCTGGTGATGACAAATAACTTGGAACTAAATAGGCAAACACTAATTCCTCAGCAGTGTCACCTTATCAGAAGGCTTTTCCATAGCAACAGCTCCCTTTCAAAGATCAACATGTGCATGGCTTCTACATACAGTGTTGGATGCAGACCTAATCACTCACAGAGTAGACCCACTGAACTCAATGAGACTTAAGTTATGGGTCTTCTACAAGTCTGGATCCAGACTTCACCACCATCTCAAACATAAACTATACTGCCAAGATGGGACATATTACAGCAGCTTTGGTTCATAGTTCGATAAACAGTATCATAAAAACCCCATCATACTCTACAATTACTGTCAGTCCCAGTCATCTTGATAGGGGCTGCAGTCCAACACATCTGGAAGTCACTTATCCTTGGCTTCCACCATCTGGACTGTATCTGGTACCTAGCTTTGCCTGCCAGATATTCATGATGGCCCCCATCACTCTCTTCCTCCTCTTGGAGTGTCAGCTTGGAAAGGCAAGATCCAATCCTTGCATGCAGCAAGTCAGGGCATTTCAGCTGTTGCCTCTTCATTGCATTCAGCTTTCCATCCATGAGACCGATGATCCCAATGATAAACGCTTCCTGCTGGTGATGAAAGGTGCCCCCGAGAGGATCCTGGAGAGGTGCAGCACCATGATGATCAATGGAAAAGAGGAGCCGCTTGACGAAGAGAAAGCAGAGGCTTTCCAAACAGCATACATGGCACTGGGAGGCATGGGAGAGCGGGTGCTGGGTGAGTTGAATGACTACCAAAGAACTTGTGTGGAGGTCAATGCAGGCTATAAGGAACTTCAATCTTACTTTAAAAAACGCCATCAGTCAAGGAGGTCGAGTGATAATTCAAAGCTAACAGTCCTAACTTTTATTTGTTTGTCTGTAATGCCTGGGTGGCATTTATTTTTGAGAATGTACTAAGGGGAAGGATACATAAATCATATTGCTAACTGCATTTTCCCAAGTTAGAGCAGCTTAATTAGGAATGCACCAAAACAGGCAAATCCTGCTTATTTGTGCTCAGTGGGTGTTCTGCCTGCTTCCACTCTGAGGACTGGAAATAGGCCTGGTTGGGAAGACTTCTTGCAGTTTTTTATCCCTAAGTCAGTCACGATTTGGGCATAGCTTTTTAAATGGCAGCACAAATGGGCGACCCCAAACCACGTGGATCCTGTATGATCAATCGTGCAGAAATTGCACTCAAGCCATGGAGTTTCCAGGGACTTATTGGTGCAAATTCCACTAGTTGTTTAAAAATTGTGCAATGGAAAATTCACTGGCTGGCTCAACTTGCACCACAATGATGTCACAGCAACACAGGAATAATCCAGAATCTGGAAACCCTCTAAGTTATGAGCCTGTCCACAGGTTTATACCCTTATTTATTTTGCTTGTTGGACAATTGGTTGGGGACATTCTGTTTTGGAAGAGATTCCCAAATATGAGGTTCCGAAATTGCTCCATCCGCACAGAGGTCTCTTCCCTCCCCCATCATAGCTAGAGCCCCAATAACTAATATATCATAGAGGGCAGTTGATCAATGAAATCAGAGTTGTTCTTACCATGCTATTTATTTTCTTTCTTCTTTATCTTTTGTACTTCATCATTCTGTCATTTTCTTTCCTTCTCTAGGCTTCTGCCATTTGTATCTACCTGAGGAAGAATTTCCAGATACGTATCCTTTTGACACGGATTCCATGAACTTCCCTACTTCCAATCTTTGCTTTGTGGGGCTCATGTCAATGATTGACCCACCTCGTTCCACGGTCCCGGATGCTGTCCTCAAATGCCGGAGTGCTGGGATCAAGGTAGGGCCTCTTTAAAGCAACTTTTAGCAGTTAATCTTCCTCTCCATCCCTTCAAATCCAGGACTATCTGCGAGTGGTAACTATTGGGATCAATTCAATATAATTTCTGGAAATGCGATATAAACATCAATTGCTTATCCCAATTCTTGGGAGAAATAAAAATTCCAACTTTAAGGCACTATAACCTAACTCCTAACTTTGTAGAATCATAGAACAGCAGAGTTGGAAGGGGCCATGAAGGCCATCAGATCCAACCTCCTGCTCTTGCCGGACACCAAGTTGCACCATCCCACTCAGATGGCTGTCCAGCTTCTTTTTTGAATGTCTCTAGTATGGGGAAGTCCACCACCCCTCTAGGCAGCTGGTCCCACTGTCGTATTGCTCTGACAGTGAGGAAGCGTCTCCTGATGTCCAGCCTGATTGTGAGTTGTTGCAACTTGAATTGATTATTCCATGCCCTACACTTTGCTATCAGTGAGAAGAGATCTTAAACTTCATATGCTTTAATTCTGAAATATATTAAATATTGAAATTTAATTTGGAATATATACAATAAAAGTGAAAAGAAATGATAGATTTATGGAATTACATTTAACATTAGCGGGCGTGCACACACACACATGAGAATATTAATTAAAACTGCCCAGAGAGCTTTTGCTGTTAGAAATTAATAGAAATATTAATAGAATGGTATAGAAATTAATTAATTAATTAAAAACAAACACATACATAAAATGCATGTACAGCAAAGTAGCAAATTTAATTTAGGGGGTTTCTATCTTTAAAATTGGTTGGTATCCAAAAGGCAGTTCATTGGTAGAAACAGACTAGACATGATGCATTGTTTTGTGAACCAGTTAAATAATCAACTCAGGTGCTGGAAGCTGCATCTTTAACTTGGCCCGCTCTTTTCATTAATCTGGAAAACTTGCCTTTCCTGCAGGTGATCATGGTCACTGGTGATCATCCAATCACAGCCAAAGCCATTGCCAAAAGTGTGGGCATCATTTCAGCCACCAGCGAGACAGTGGAAGACATTGCAAAGCGCCTCAATATACCAGTTGAGCAGGTGAACAAACGGTAAGGCTGGACCATCACTACAAGAAACACAACTTTAGGGCACCGATTCAGCCTCTTAGCATATTCTGTCCTGTAAGAATTATTCAGCTAGAATCTCCCCAGACCATTCCTTTTCCTCACTTCCCAATCCTATTTTTCAAAGTTAAATTACAGAGCATTCCTTCACATGTTTTCTGCCTTGGCATCTTTCTATAACTTAAATGAACAAACTTTCTATACTCCCCGGTGTGTCCTATTTATTTAGATACCTAAACTGTTTTCCATCTGGATTTCAAAGTCTACACAGAGTTTAATCGTGACCCCCTGTGGTTCTTACAGAGAAGCCAAAGCTGCGGTAGTGAATGGGATGGAGCTGAAGGATATGACATCAGAACAGCTGGATGACATCCTGCTGCACCATTCAGAAATTGTCTTTGCTCGAACTTCACCTCAACAAAAACTGATCATAGTGGAGGGCTGCCAAAGACAGGTGAGCAACCCCTGAAAACTGAAAATGTTTGCATTCGGTAGCAATCGGCTGCATCGGCATGGATTTTGAGTAGGCCTCGATAGCAAATATTTATGATGACAAAAATAGCACAGACAGATACTAGGGAAGAGATCAACTTCTCCACCTCGGTCTGCTTGGGGTGCCTCATCAGCTCTCCAATTTTAATCCTGCGCAAAAATAAAAAATACAGCTCACAGGTTCTTTAAAATGCATCCTCCCCACTCTCCATTTTATCACTAACACTCATTTTCAGAGTAATATTTAGCTCTCTGAAGGATGAAGAGAAGAGAAAAGTGCACCACATACAAAACTATAAATAGTTCTCAGAGCCTGTAAGCTCTTTGGCACAGTATTATTTATAAGCGGTTTCAATGCACTAAAGCTGCCAAGAAAAAAGATCCCCAGCATGCCTTAATGAGGTTTTGCTCACAAGATTCTAAATTCTGCTGAAGTTTCTTATTCTGACATTTCACTGACCAGATGTGGATTTGGCCAATCAGTCGCTTTCACTCTGGAAAGTAACACAGGTGCCTTCGAGAAGGAATAAAAGATCTTTGCAAACTGAGGTTATGGACAGTTATGCAAGTAGGTGACATTTTAGATGAAGGTCAAATTGTACCATTTGTCACATATGTCCCGTGCCCCTTTGGGTTTTGTACTTAGTAGTAAATGCACAAGAGCAAGCCTGGCATGGATCAGGACCCCTGTTTTGGGTAGAGAGGTCCAACCTTTCTCCCTTCTTGCTTTTTCAAAATTCACTCCCCATGTGAAGGCGAAGAAAGGACTCTATTGGAATGGATGGAACATTTCTGGAAAACAAGAGGGTATGGGAAGGAGTTCAGCCTTCCCTACCTGTGCACAATGGCTCTGATCCATGGTAGGGGCCACTCTTTCATTGTGAATATATCAATGGCATAGAACTTGGTCAATGGACCTTCATTTTGGCCGTGAGCTAGCAGAATTATGGCTTCCATCCAACATGTTACACCATCCTTGCTTCTCAGGATAGTTCCACACAGGTCTTGAAGTATTCCAGGAAGCCCAGTGTGACAGTACTCAAACAAACGAAATCTTCTGGAGAGGCTCTTAGAGTAATCCTTATCTTGTGTATTCCAGGAAGCAGTCGTTGCAGTGACTGGAGATGGCGTCAATGACTCCCCTGCTCTGAAGAAAGCTGACATAGGGATTGCGATGGGAATTGCTGGCTCAGATGCAGCCAAGAATGCGGCTGACATGGTCTTGCTGGATGACAATTTTGCTTCTATTGTCACCGGAGTAGAGGAAGGTAAGGCACGTCTGTTGGTAGAACTGGGATGCATCTGAGGGTCATTTTTTCATTTACAGAGACCATTCCATGAGGGACCTTAAGGTGGTACAATGCCGTTTCATAGCAATCATTCCACATGCCAGTCAGCAGCATTAAACATGCACTTTCCTCTTGTTTACTCCACACTGGCTTCTGAATCTGCTAAGCCAATCCAAATTTGCTGTGTAACTTTTTGTCTGCTTATTCCTAAGTACTGTTGATGGACAGTCGCAGGAATGTTCACTAAGTGGACACCTTAGGTGAGGTTCAAACCATTCACATTGCTAAATATGTAGTATCTGAGTGCTGCTTTTTGTTTTCTCTTCACAAGTAAGTACATGGGAATGATCCCAATATGGATTAGGACCATTGCAACTGGTAGGGAGGTCTGAAATTCCTCACTTCCAGTTTGTTTTCCAAAATTATCTTTCCCTGTGTGGAGGTGAACAAATATTAAAGGAAAGAGAAAACCTCCTAATGGATCCTTTTTGGGGAACAAGTGGCTGAGGGAGGAGATTAAGCTTCCCATATCTGTGCACAGTTCCTGATCCATAGTGGGGTCCCACTCATGGAGCTGCAAGAAACAAAAATAGGGTCAATTGTGTGTGACTCATTTAATTTGTAGCTCTTGCTGGAGTTTTTCAGTTTTATAGCATTCCTGTCTTCCTGTCAGTGGTGCCCTAAACAAGAAGCAAGCTTAGAAAGTGCCATTCATGGAAATGAAGCCCCAAGCTACAGGGAGGGTTGGAGATGCCTGTGTCAGTGGGACTCTTTGTTGCAGCTTCTATTTGGAGCTTGGTGGGAACTATGTGTACTGCTCTGTGGTGGCAAACCAATTCTGAGGGTGCAGATCAGCGTGATGGATCGCTCCCATCAGCACCATGGACAGCGCCTATAGTGCTCAAAGAGCAATAGATCAGGAACTCCACTAACACCAGAGTCATCAGCCACCCTTGCCAAGCTGTCTACAGCTGAGGTCAACATTATCTTCACCATTAAGTCATTTCTTCTAATGGACAACACCATTTGGTAAATGATTTAAACCAGGAACCGTTACAACTTTTCAACTTCTCACTGTCTTGCTTAAGACTTAAATCTCAGAATCATACAGTTGGAAGGGGCCTAGAAGCCCACCAAGTCCAACCCTCCACTCAATACAGGATTCAAGTCTCCTATTCAGATTCTAACCAGACTTGACTCTGCTTAGCTCCCAAGATTAGGCAGAACCAGGCACTTCAGGCTATACAGAAGCTGTTACTTCTACTACACTGATCCCAAACACTATGTAAAACAAGCAAACAAACATAAAACAAAAAGATCTCAGAAAAATAGGTTCAGATTTTATGGCAGGGTGAAATAAATTAAGAATTCAGATATGTCTTTCCTTAGGGGATTTTGAAATCATGGCAGTTTGTATTCCCAGAAAAAATAATGCACACAGCTTCAATGAAGGCCTTTTGACAATGATCCATCTCTCTTGCACAGGTCGCTTGATCTTTGACAACCTGAAGAAAACAATTGCCTACACCTTGACCAAAAACATTGCTGAACTCTGCCCATTCCTCATCTATATCATCGCAAGCATCCCATTACCCATTGGCACCATCACCATACTTTTTATTGACCTTGGCACAGACATTGTGAGTCATGAACTTCTTTACAACCTGCCATGTGCACTGCAGCTTCACGCCTGTCTTGCATAATGAGGGCTGATTGCCAATCACTGCCAGCTTTCCTATTTGCCTGCTATGATGTGCCGCACTTTCCTAAGCTAGCTGTGTTGGCTGGGGTGTGTTGGGAGAGGTGGGACATTTTTCTGTCTTGACATGCATGAGATTGTGCCCTAAAGAGTTCTTGATTCTTAACAAAGGAGGTTCTTATTAAATTTACTCTAATTAACTAGTATCCTGGCAGCATGAAATTGTTTTAGTGCCACTGGGAAAAATGATAGCAAGCAAGCAAGCAGAACTGGAATCTTACATCCTCATGCTGACTGGGAGTCTTTGTGATGTGTTCTCTCATAGATCCCTTCCGTTGCGCTGGCCTATGAAAAAGCTGAAAGTGATATCATGAAAAGGAAGCCGCGTCATAAGAAAAGGGACAGGCTGGTCAACCAGCAACTTGCAGTGTACTCCTATTTGCAGATTGGTAAGATATAAGCAGCGAATGGGAGATGCTTTGGGCCAGTTTGTGGCTGAGCTCAGATATGAACGCTAGCCTTCAAGGAACAAATCCAGCACTCTTAGTAATCTGGAAGCAAAAAGATCCAGTACAGTTAATGGAAGGGGCATTCAGCTTTTCATTTTTTGCCATCTCTTTTTCTCTTCCGTAGGTACATTTCAGTCTGTTATTTCTTTTTTTGCAGGCATTGTACAGTCCATTGGAGCCTTCCTGGCCTACTTCACGGTTTATGCTGAACAGGGCTGGCTGCCTTACTCCCTTCTCAACATCCGAGTCGAGTGGGAAGATCCATCTATCAATGACCTGGCGGACAGCTATGGGCAAGAATGGGTACAGCACCATAGAATCTCTTCACTTATATCCCGTTATTATTATAAGCAGAACAATCGCATCTTCCACACAGTTTTAGCTGACTTATTCTGGTTGCACTAAAACCATCCATAAGTGGGCCCTGCAAGGGCGGTACCTATAGAACTCCAGAGGCCTCTGTCATGAGATGAAACACTCCAGTTGATGTTTGCTTTCCCACTGACAGGACTTCATCACAGATCAGAGCACCCCACACCAATAGGACCTATACCATCCTAGGTATATAGGATGGTATAGACACGTCCATCATATTCATCAACTGCCCATTGTGGAGAACTGGTCATTAAGATATATCAGGCACATAGTAATGCTCTGTTAGGATGGCAAACTCTTCAGTCAATCATCGTCTCTCATGCTCCTACCCATCTGTTACAGCTTTCTACATCATTACTGAGGGCTACATCCCACCAAACCAGCCCCTGAGAGTCAACAGTCTTAGCACACACTGTTGTGTCAATGAAAACTATATTCACCTGCTGGAACGAGCTACAGAGTCTTCCAGTGCTGCGCATCTTGACCTGCCATAGCAGGCCTTGAGCCCGGCTCTGCATGCTTATTTCCTGGTGTAGCAGCTCACAGGATCAGATAGGAAGTTATGGATGGATGTAGCCTATAGATAATAAGCATTTCCTGCTGAGGTCACATTCCTAAGCAAGAAATGCTCACATGAGCTAAAAAACTGCTTGTGTTGCATGACCTTAGTTTGAAATAAAGTCTAGAATGCATTATGTGCAAAATCAGTCATATATCTTGCACCAATCTCGGCTAAATAACAGTGTGTATGCAATACTGCATGGGGGCACTGAAGTCCCACCATCAAGCAGCAAGTCCTTCCTGCATAGACAGAAGGCTCAAGCTGTCCCATTCATCAAAGATGCTACATCATACACCACAAATACCCCCTATATCAATGATATGGGGCACTGAAAGGCCCTCAGGTATCTGCCAAACTGGGGCTCCAGGAAATGTGCCAGCATGCTAAGCTCTACAACATACGTCAAAGAGAAAGGAGAAGATCCATTTATGGCTGTTGTTGCCCTAGTAGAAAAGGAGCCATACCATCATATATAGGCAGGGAAATTCTCAGTGTTGCAAGCAAACATCATTTTACTTGGACTTCAGGGTCATACACTTGTGGGAAGACTCACATGTCTTGTAACTCAGTGAACAAGTACATCCCCATCTGCAACTTCAGAAGTATCTCGGCTTTGCTGCCTGCCTGCTCACACACAACTGTGAAATTAATGGGGTGCGGTTTAGCAAGCACCAGGGTGGCCACAGGTTGTGCGGGCTTGCCTCAGCACCAGCTCTTTAACACAACGAACTCCACACACCCTCAACCCCATATTTATCGTTCCCCTGCAGACTTTTGAGCAACGAAGAAACCTGCAGTATCATGGCTACACTGCCTTTTTTGTCAGCATCACTATTCAGCAAGTGGCTGACCTGATCATCCGCAAGACACGAAGGAATTCCATCTTCCAACAAGGGCTCTTCAGGTTGGTGTCCAGGACATACCCTGGAATAACTGAAGTCTCAGATCTTAGAATCAGTTCATCCTCCTTCCTTTTCCTATGTGCTGTAGTCTCTCCTGGAAAGACCAAAGATAAAAAGAATCATTGGTCAAAAACTGTCCAACTATCGTCACTTTTCTATTTTCAAAATGGGAAACTAGACACTTTAGAAGAACTAATTAATCACTAATTAATCAATCCAATGCTGAGTATTTGCATATCCCTCTCTCTATTTTTGAAGCAACTATCAAACGACATTTTACCATAGTAAAGTTTAAAAAACCAAACTGGAAGGTGAAGAAAAACTATTTTTAGTCCTAGTTACATGGTCTTTTCAGGAGTAGATTAACTAGATAAATCCTGACCAAAAACAAACTTCAGACAAATCACTAGTTGAAATCCATTATGAATAGGAGATACTGCTTCAGTCGGAGTTGAAAGTGATGCAGGCAAGAATGTCAGCAGTTAAGTCTGAATCTGGAAAGGGTGAAATCCAGCCTTCTAGCCTTAAAAGGTCAGATAAAAATGTCACTTGAGGTGTAAAGATCTAGATGCAAAGATGGATCAAAGAGCATCCCAAGGCTGTGACTCTGCGTAATGAAGCAAGCAAGGAGCTTTCTGGTCATGAAACTGAGGAACACACTCTTGCCTTTGGTATCCATACGAAAATGCATGCGAGCACACACTTCACATGTGTCATGCCACACTTGTGTCATGTGCTCTGCACTGGTATTTGAGGGGAAAATGAACAACTACTTTTTGTTAATGAGTTATTGGTATGCATATTGCACAATAATGCATTCATGTATCGTATTGGCTTTCAGGAATAAAG
This sequence comes from Varanus salvator macromaculatus, assembly GCA_023646645.1. Taxonomy (NCBI): domain Eukaryota; kingdom Metazoa; phylum Chordata; class Lepidosauria; order Squamata; family Varanidae; genus Varanus; species Varanus salvator. The sequence continues at coordinate 5,751,061 of JAIXND010000621.1, forward strand.
TAATCTGGTTGGGCATCATCTCCCAGATAGGAATTGCTTTGATTCTCTGCTATGGCCTTGGAAGCGTTAATGCCTTAAACTTCACGCCACTCCGGTGAGTTCAATTCCTTTGCTACAAACTGTTGGGATCAATCCTCTTGTGGCAGGGCTGAGCAGCTGATTTTGGGTGGGGATTTTGGGTGAGTGACTCCAGCCCACCCTTCTGCAGGTAACAGACAAGACATGAATGAGGAAAACACTGACTTTTTCATTCTAAAGCAGAGCTTCAGGACCTATAGTTTGAGGCACAGTAATGAAAGGTTATTAAACTGAGAAGACCCCTTTGATTATATCAAAATTCCAGTCCAACCTTGGTTGTAAAGATATAAGAAGCAAAACTATAGGATGGTGGTTTTGTTTGTTATTAATTAACTCCACTTTCCCCCCAAAGTTATTACCAAATCTGCAAATGTAAGCCCTAAACTGGCATTGAATCACTCCTGTCCTTGTGAGAGGCTTCTTAAAAGAATTATATACAGAGCTTGGTTGTGGTGATATTTTAATCTTTTGTCTATGGTGCTGTATCATCCATAAGCAAATACATTTAAATTGGCTGCTGCTCTGAAAGTTTTAAATAGTTTTAATTTATTCTTGTATTGTATTGTTGTGAGCTGCCCCAAGGCTTTGTTGCGATGGGGGCGGCATACAAATGTTCTAAATAAATAAATAAAGGGAAAACAAGTTGGGGATCAGGTTAAAAGGGGTGAAAACCATTGAGTCACAGCAGAACATCAGCTGCTGTGCCAAATACTGCATGGGTATTTTTAGCATGCTGTCCTATGCTTCATATTCTCTTCCCCAGGTTTCAGTATTGGTTTGTTGCCATGCCTTATGCTTTCTTGATATGGGTCTATGATGAAATTCGCAAGCTGTTCATCAGGCGGTATCCGGGAAGTAAGTAATAGAACATCTAGAACTGCCACATCCATTAAGACCTAAGCAAATTTTATTGAATGCAGAGTTTTACATGCACATGTTACTGCAGGTAGTACAATATTTGCTGAAAAAGTCCCCTCAGGTCAGGAATTCTACTTGGCATTACTGAAATCACTAGTTAGGTCTTGGATATGCTATCACCATCATAACCAGTGGTGCAATATGTTGGAAGAAGAGCAAAAAATATGTGTTGGTTGGTTAGAATCCAGAAACTTGCCATTTCAATGGCACTTCAAATGTAATTTTTCTAATTGTCCTGATGCCAGTTGGGAGAATTGGCCAGGCCAGGCAGTTCTGAGCATGTTCCACAATTGCATGCCTAGATTGCCTCACTCCAAGTTTCCAGGGAAGGGAAGGGAAGGGAAGGGAATGGAAGGGAAGGGGACTGATGCACTTTTGAACCCTTGAAAGGAGACACATGCAGGAAAGGTAGCCCCAGTATTTGTGTCTGTCTGGGAGGAAGGAGAGAAAAGATGTCCCATGCTCTTTCCCACATACTCATGAACTGCAGACATGTGAGGAAGCTGCACCAATAGCTACACATTATGACGAGCACCCAATCCTTTGAGAAAACGTTAATTCTGCCTCTGTTGTTTCTCCTCCTATCATAGGCTGGTGGGATAAAAATATGTATTATTGAGGGTGCGTCTTTCACTCCTCATTCTTCTATGCTGGAGAGTACAACTCAGTTGCTGCTTCTCCCAACTGCTGCTTGAAGGTCCTGTCTGTGCAGTATCAACCAACAGCAAAGACTCTTCTCAGAATGAAGAAAGAGACTAAACGACATGAGATGGAATTAAACTGTACCGCAAAGACTTGCCCAATGGTTCCCAACCTGAATGCTATCTATTTTTATAATACCCAATCCTGAGGTGTTTTAAGTGTACAAAGTTCAAAAGGAAGAACCTCCTCTTGTATATAGAATGAAAGAAACTCCGTATTTGTTATAAAAAAAATGTAAGGCACTGACTTGCACTAGGTTTCTTCCAAGTTGTATTTTTGTTGTTGAAAATGATTGTGATGTGCTCTGTGGCAATCTGACTGTGAGCTCGTAGGTGTAGACCAGATGTATGCTGCTAAGGACTTCAACACAATTTGATAATAAAAGAATTCTTTTTACATGAAGTCACAGTTCGTTATGCTCATCTGCTAGCAATAGCTGGAGGGAGATGCCAGGAAGAAGCCAGGGCCAGCCTCCTGTTTGGGAGAGGGAGGCATCGCTCAAGAGGATGTTGTGTGGAGAGGCGGCGTGGGAGGCAATGGGAGCGTCCTTGGTTCTTCTCCTCTGTGGGAGGAGCAGAGCAGTGTAAGCCACCTCAGTCTCTCGTCTGGCCCTCCGAAACAAGCCTGTCCCATCAGACAGGATGAAGGCTGTTATGCTATCAACGTTGTTAAAAGTAGGATTCAGTTGACAGTGCGGTAGGCTTACAGAGAGGGGTGCCAACTTCTCCTTTGCCTCAGGCAACAACATATCTTGGGATGGCTCTGGCAGAAGCTAAGAGGAAGTTGATTTATTATGGGAAGTTAAGAGCTTTGTTACTGCTCAGATCAGTGAGAGAGCAATTGGTCTGATTTGTTAAAGCATCAGTATCACATAAGCTGTTGTGACCAGGGAAAAGTTGATACAAACTGCTCCACCCACTAACAATCAGCAAGCTGTATTCAGCGATTCCATCTTTTCCTCACCAGAATTTTTTTGGTGAGTCAGAAAAGACAGGAAGCTTGCAGGATAAAACAGGATGGTTTAGCTCACAGTAGAACATAAGGGTGTACTCTTCATCTGATATCCTCAGGTTCAGGATGTGCTGCAGTCTCAGTTTGTAAGGCAAATTGCACAATTGCTAATCCCCCAAGCTCTCCTGTCACTTTTCCAATGTGTCCGAACCCAAAACCCTAGCAAAATGTATTGATGTCTCTATACCAGATACTAGTGCAATTAGACGGAAGCAAAAAATCTCAACCAACCAACCAACCAGAAAAAACCCACCCCAAACAATCCCAGTTTCACAGAACTTGTAGTTCTGCACTCTGAAGCAAACTAAGAAAGTGGACACTTTTGAAAGTTATCTGCTGATTTCCCCGTTTTTTGATTTTTATGTGAATTGGATCTATTTACATAAACTGCTCTCCGATTTATGAGATGCTGTATGTTGTTGCAATCATACAATCTAACAAGCCAGGCATCTGAAGAATAGGATGTGGGCGAGAGGCAGGGTGTTCCTATGGCCCCTCCTCAACATCTAGAGGACCATAGGACCATTTGGAGTCAGATTTGAGGTCAGAGAAAAAAGTTCCAACTTTGGAGCTGGAGGTCACAGCTGGTGCAGAAAGAATTCCTTATCAGAAGCCAGGTGCAGTCCTGGAGAAGGAGTCTGGAGAGCATTCTAGGGGACAGGGAGGGAGAAGCCTGGCATTCCCAAGATACAAAATATCCTGGCATTGCCTCAGCCTCCTTCTCTCCCCCTCTGAAGTGCTGCACAGACATCCAAAATTAGGTACCCAGCTGCTTTGGGGGACAGAGGAGCATGCAGGTGGCACTTTCCTCAGTGCTCCTCCAACTTTGCATGGGATTCCTGGAATCCTTCCAATTTGGATTATAACCCACTGAATTATGCCCTTAAACCTTCATTTAGCACTGCCACAAAAACAGAGAAGTAGTGGAAATGTGTGTGTTAAGATGATTCAGCGAAGGAATGTTATCTTCTACTTGCTGCTGGATGAAAAACACTGCTCCACCTATAGTGGAATCTTCCAGGGGAGAGTAATCCCATCCAACAGGTTGAATCCCTGTTCCTTGATCCGACTAATGAAGAGCACCAGTTTAGTCATCCATTCAAAGCTTGGGAAATTAAAGCAGACATGTGCTTAAAAGTTGACCAAATTGTCTTGAGTAATAATTTAGAGGAGCGTGTTCTCCTACAGAGAGGGCTGTTTTGTCTGATCTCATCCAACTTCAGCTAGTTGAGGTACTTAGCTGGAACAGGGCCCCCGAAGGTTCTTGCAAATGTCCTCGTGCACATTCCTACAACCTTAATAAAACTGTAACAGTGGAAGAATGCAATTAAATTCCAGGCTTTTGCCTGAAACTGTGAAACTAAGCTATCATCTCATTGGTCTCCAACTGCCACTCTTGAATAGAGCACACTTAAAGGAAAAAATGAGCAATGGAAGGGAGTTCCCAGGAACAAACAGTATAGCCTGGCATGGTTAAGACACACCAGTTTCAGTGGTTTATGGTGCAAGAGGAACTAAAAACGCCACTGGCATGACTGCTTCCAATTTCCTTGTGCCTCAAATTCTGAAATTCTGCTTGTAAGGCGCTGTTGAAGTGAGGTGTTTAGCGGGCTTCTGCAGCAGGGTCAGGAATGTGGTCAGCAGAAGGCTTTGCCACGGGTTCTTCAAGAGGGAAACCTGTATTCCCATTTATCCTTGCACTTGGACCATGCAACAGTGGCGGCAGGCACAGGTTGCTGGCTGCATGCCACCACTCTGCTAACAGCAACTGCACTTTGGAGGGAAGGAGTAGGATAAGTCCATTACCTGCTAGGTCCTCAGCTGGAGCTGTCAGGAATAGAGGGAGCATTCAAATCTGAAATGGAGTGAAATGTGGCACAGCAATCTTCTGAAACATAATCTAATGATGCTAATGACTAATAGGCCACAGTGCCTGTAATAATACCAGGAGTGACATTAAAAAATGCAAGTCAAAAGCCTTGTGCCATTCATTCACAGTCAAACTGGTCCAACTTGCTTTGGTGATGTTATTGTTCATGTTTGCAGTTCGTGGGACTTCCCTCCCCCAGCTGCATGCTTAGCTCTTCAGGAGCAGATACAGACAGAGCCAGTGCTGGGAGGTTGTGGCCAAAGGGATTTGGGAGAGTGGTCTGAAATCAAATCCAGACAAGACCGTGGTCCTGTCTGCAGCAAATGGATGGAGAAGTCTGGAGAGTATTTTTGCTGAAACCGCTGCAAAGGAGTCATGCAAATTCACTCTCCCACTTTCTCTGCTCCCTTTAGGAAAATCAGTAGATTGATTTGTATCCCTGAGCTTTCCATCCTTTAGTTAAACTATTGTCCTGCTGCTTGATCTGTCTTTTTAGCCAGACACAGCAATATAGAACAAAACATGCCAGAGGGGGAAACTCAGATCAGACTCCCAGTTCACTGTGCATAGCCATCCTGAGAGTTTTGTATACAACAGGATAGAAATGTCCCAAATAAATGAAATAAATAGGAAAGGGATAAACAAGGAAGGCCTACGAATTGCTCAAGAACAGCACGAACTTTCTTCAGATTATTCCATTTATTCACTACATGTGTATCTTACCTTTGCTCCAAGATGCCCAAGGCAATATCCGTGTCCCCTCTTTTCAGCATTAAATCCTTAGAACGATCCTTTGAGGTAGCTTAGGCTGAGACTGGCCCAAAATAAGCCGTTGAGCTTTATGGCTGTATGGGGACAAGAACACGGGTCTCTTGAGGCTCTGTGCGACAGTCTAGCCACTACACCGCACTGTCTCACTTAACGTTACTTTTTCAACAGGCGCCATCTTTGTCACTTGAGGGTCCTGAGATCTCAGCTGGTGGTCTAGCATGTTGCTATCTGGACATGGATAGCTTGGTTTTATAAAAAAATGCTCCGGCAATCTTTGAGTTAGATTACTTCAATGCATTCTGTCTGGGGCTGCCCTTGGAGGCAGTTCAGAAGCTGAAGCTTGGACAAAATCAGGCAGCCAGACTAATGGTCAGGACCAGGAAGTATAAGGGCATAACATCAGTTCTGACCAATTTGCATCAGTGGCCTCTATGCTTCCCAGCCTAATTTAAGGAGCTGGTTTTAATTGGAATACCTTGCACAGCTTGGGATCATAATACCTGATGGAGTGTCCCTCGCAGCCTTAATTTCCCTGGACATTGGGATCTGAAGCCTTCCTCAAAGGGCCATCTGTGAAGGACACCCAGAGGGTGGCAATAAAAGGGGAGGTCCTTCTCGGTGGTGCCCCCCCAGCACAGAATGATTTCCCATGATGGCCTACCTGACACCAACAGTCAGGTTAAGACCACCATCTTTTCCAAGGCATCCAGTGGCATGGGGCACCTTTTATATCACTTTAGCTGTGAGGAAGGACTCCCTGGAGAAGAGTCTAATGCTGGGGACAATAGATGGCAAAAGAAGAAGGGGACGGCAGAGGATGAGGTGGCTGGATGGGGTCACTGAAGCAGTTGGTGTGAGCTTAGGTGGACTCTGGGGGATGGTGGAGGACAGGAAGGCCTGGAGGAGTGTTGTCCATGGGGTCACGATGGGTCAGACATGACTTCGCGACTAACAACAACAAGATGTGTGAAAATTGTTTTAGTGGCTCAGATTGTTTCCAATTCTGCTTCTAATTGTGTATCTGGATTTTTAATGCTGCTTTATTTTCGTGTGTGTGTGTGTGTGTGTGTGTGTTAAGGAAATGTCATGAAGCACCCAGGAACCTTGGGTGTTGTAGACATGAAATCAAAATAACTTAAAACCTCCCTCTATAGGATTGCTCAATGATATGTTGTTGTTGTTGTTAGTCGCGAAGTCGAGTCCGACCCATCGCGACCCCATGGACAACATTCCTCCAGGCCCTCCTGTCCTCCACCATCCCCCGGAGTCCACTCAAGCTCACACCAACCACCTCAGTGACTCCATCCAGCCACCTCATCCTCTGCTGTCCCCTTCTTCTTTTGCCATCTATTGTTCCCAGCATTAGACTCTTCTCCAGGGAGTCCTTCCTTCTCATTAGGTGGCCAAAGTCTTTGAGTTTCATCTTCAGTATCTGACCTTCTAAAGAGCAGTCAGGGTTGATCTCCTCTAGGACTGACTGGTTTGATCGCCTTGCGGTCCAAGGGACTCGCAGGAGTCTTCTCCAGCACCACAACTCAAAGGCCTCAATCCTTTTGCGCTCAGCCTTCCTTATTGTCCAGCTTTCACAGCCATACATTGCAACTGGGAAAACCATAGCCTTGACTATACGCACTTTTGTTGGCAGGGTGATGTCTCTGCTTTTTAGTATGCTATCTAGATTTGCCATAGCTTTCCTCCCCAGAAGCAAGCGTCTTTTAATTTCTTGGCTGCAGTCCCCTATCTGCGGTGATCTTGGAGCCTAGGAAAATAAAATCTGTCACTACCTCCATTTCTTCCCCATCTATTTGCCAGGAAGTGAGAGGACCGGATGCCATGATCTTAGTTTTCTTAATGTTGAGTTTCAAGCCAACTTTTGCGCTCTCCCCCTTTACCCGCATCAAGAGGCTCTTTAGTTCCTCTTCACTTTCTGCCATGAGAGTGGTATCATCTGCATATCTGAGGTTGTTGATATTTCTCCCAGCAATCTTGATTCCAACTGGTGATTCATCTAGCCCTGCCTTTCTCATGATGTGCTCTGCATATAAGTTAAATAAGCAGGGTGACAGTATACAGCCCTGCCGAACTCCTTGCTCAATTTTGAACCAATCAGTGGTTCCGTGTCCGGTTCTCACTGTTGCTTCTTGACCTACATATAGGTTTCTCAAGAGACAAATAAGATGGTCTGGTACTCCCATCTCTTTAAGAACTTGCCACAATTTGTTGTGATCCACACAATCAAAGGCTTTAGCGTAGTCAATGAAGCAGAAGTAGATCTTTTTCTGGAACTCCCTGGCTTTCTCCATGATCCAGCGTATGTTGGCAATTTGATCTCTAGTTCCTCTCCCTCTTCGAAATCCTGCCTGTACTTCTGGTAGTTCTCGGTCCACATACTGCTGGAGCCTAGCTTGTAGGATTTTGAGCATCACTTTGCTAGCATGTGAAATGAGTGCAATGGTGCGGTAGTTTGAACATTCTTTGGCATTGCCCTTCTTGGGGATCGGAATGTAAACTGACCTTTTCCAATCCTGTGGCCACTGCTGAGTTTTCCAAATTTGCTGGCATATTGAGTGTAGCACTTTAACTGCATCGTCTTTCAGGATTTTGAATAGCTCAGCTGGAATGCTGTCACCTCCACTAGCTTTGTTGTTGCTCAGACTTCCTAAGGCCCATTTCACTTCACATTCCAGGATGTCTGGCTCGAGGTCAGTGACCACCCCATCGTGGTTATCAGGGATGTTAAGCTCTTTCTTGTATAGTTCTTCTGTGTAATCTTGCCACCTCTTCTTAATCTCTTCTGCCTCTGTTAGGTCCCTGCCATTTTGGTCCTTTATCATGCCCGTCTTTGCATGAAATGTTCCCTTCATATCTCTAATTTTCTTGAAGAGATCTCTGGTCCTCCCTATTCTATTGTTTTCTTCTATTTCTTTGCACTGTTCATTTAGGAAGGCATTCTTATCTCTTCTAGCTGTTCTCTGGAATTCTGCATTCAATTGTTTGTATCTTTCTCTTTCTCCCTTGCCTTTCGCTTCCCTTCTTTCCTCAGCTATTTGTAAAGCTTCCTCAGACAGCCATTTTGCTTTCTTGCATTTCTTTTTCTTTGGGATGGTTTTAGTTGCTGCCTCTTGTACAATGTTGCGAACCTCCGTCCATAGTTCTTCAGGCACTCTGTCTATCAGATCTAATTCCTTAAATCTATTTGTCACCTCTACTGTATATTCATCAGGGATATGATTTAGGTCATACCTGAGTGGCCTAGTGCTTTTCCCTACTTTCTTCAACTTAAGCCTAAATTTTGCCACCAGAAGCTCATGATCTGAGCCACAGTCAGCTCCTGGTCTAGTTTTTACTGACTGTATAGAACTTCTCCATCTTTGGCTGCAGAGCACATAGTCAATCTGATTTCTGTGCTGACCGTCTGGTGATGTCCATGTGTAGAGACGCCTCTTGGGTTGTTGGAAAAGAGTGTTTGTTATGACCATCGTATTCTCTTGACAAAATTCTACCAGCCTGTGTCCTGCTTCATTTTGTACTCCAAGGCCAAACTTGCCTGTTATTCCGGTTATCTTTTGGTTTCCTACTTTAGCATTCCAATCCCCCATGATGATAAGGACATCATTTTTTGGAGTTAATTCTAGCAGGTGTTGTAGGCCTTCATAGAACCGGTCAACTTCAGCCTCTTCAGCACCAGTGGTTGGGGCATAGACTTGGACAATTGTGATGTTGAATGGTTTGCCTTGGATTCGAACTGAGATCATTCTGTCATTTTGGAGATTGTATCCCAGTACTGCTTTCCCTACTCTTTTATTGACTATGAAGGCTACTCCATTTCTTCTGAGGGATTCTTGCCCGCAGTAGTATACCTGATGGTCATCTGAACTAAATTCACCCATTCCTGTCCATTTTAGTTCACTGATTCCTAAGATGTCGATGTTCAGTCTTGTCATCTCTTGTTTGACCACATCCAGCTTGCCTTGATTCATGGATCTTACATTCCAGGTTCCTATGGAGTAAAGATCTTTGCAGCATCGGACTTTCCTTTCACCTCCAGATACATCGGCAACTGAGTGTCCTTTCGGCTTTGACCCAGTCGCTTCATTCTTTCTGGCGCTACTAGTACTAGCCCTCCGCTCTTCCCCAGTAGCATATTGGACACCTTCCGACCTGAGGGGCTCATCTTCCGGTGTCATATCGTTTTGCCTTTTGGTTTTCATGTCCATGGGGTTTTCATGGCAAAGATACTGGAGTGGGTTGCCATTTCCTTCTCCAGTGGATCACGTTTTGTCAGAGCTCTCTGCTATGACCTGTCCGTCTTGGGTGACCCTGCACGGCATAGCTCATAGCTTCATTGAGCTACGCAAGCCCCTTCGCCACGACAAGGCAGTGATCCATGAAGGAGACAATGATATGATGGGACTTGAAAGGTGAGAATCATTTTAAAGAGAACCTGGGAACCGCAAGGGCACTTGAAAAGGAACACGTTCCTCTTCAGAACAGTAAACCAAAGGGCACTCAAGGTGGCCTGCATCCACTTCCAGATTTCATTTCCAAAGAAATGGCATTTTATATAAAGACAGATGTCTCTTTTGCGTCAACCTACAAGGTCAGAAGGACCATTACAGTACTCTGCAAACATGGTGCACCTCACAGATTCCTAATAATACGGCCAGGTGCCTTTTGTTAATTTCCTCTTAAAATTAGAGAGTCCAGTTTATTCCTGAGAAAGACTACTTAACACAAATGTGTCATTCTTGTGAAGGAACAACAAGAGAGCACAGCAAGCTACTTCACCTGCGGATACCAGACCTTTCACACAGGAAAAATGCCTTATCTTCATCATGGCTGTATCTACCTGTTCCATCAGTTCTGCCCAGAACTTCCTCTACCCCAGTCACCCCATTTTGAGGCAAAATCAGAGCACTGTCGAAAAACTGGATCCAGACTCTTAATCTCCTCCAGCAGGTTTCTGGCAGTATTGTCACCCTATTCCCCTTATTTCTTGGAAGTCACTCAGGCTATTTAAATGAGGAGGGAATGGCCATTTCTGTTCTTTTCCATTGTTTTCTGTGGAGTTCCATATCCATACGAACACTTCGATAAGGAAGCAGGTCTATTTACAAGCTTAGCAGACAACTGACATCATAAGTGCAGCTGTGGAAGCAGACTTAGCTACAGATTAAATCAGTGTAGGTGGTTTGCAAATTAATAGCCACATGAATACTAATTTTTCTTTCTGAGTTTAAGAATGACTTTGCTACTGCAGACCCCACAAGCAGCGAGCCACTTGGTCTCCAGCAGGGATGCCTTAATTCCAAAGGTTTAGGCTCATTTTTTCTCATTTGCACCCAAACCTGGAAAAAAGCACCATTCCTTGATTTTTATTTGCACCCAAGCTTGATGGAAAGATGCTAGTCAAAGACACTATTTGAACAAAGGGATACAATTTCTCAAGAAAGATCTGCACTAATGAGTGAGCCAGTCCCTGCTCTGAGACATGCGGAACTAATTACCTGAATCTTTGATCTTGCTAACCACACTTTCTGGCACTGAGCAAGCCACTCCCAAATCACTGCTCCTTTCCAGCCCTACAACTTCCAGTGTGTACTCTGCATGCCACAAAGGGCTTCTTTTTTCTGCTCTCCAGGTCCCAAAGGACTACACAATCTTGTCCTGACTGCTCTAGGCAGGTTCATTTTGCCATCATCATTAATATCATCAGCATAAGGTTTATTTATATTTCACCTGTTCCTAGCATTGTGACTCAAAGCAGCTTACAAAATTAAAAAAAATCAATTAAAATATTAATAGAAATATACAGCAGTTAATATACAATTAAATCAACTAGAAAATTCAAAGCATATGAATATTTGCAGACCATATCTGCATTTTGTATTTTCTGCCCTTTCTTATGTTTTCTCATTTTCATGAAACATGATGCACAAATTAAATTTCTCGGGCAGGTGCCAATCTGTGACCTGAAGGTGTCAAGAGCAAGCATTCCATTTGACTGAAGGCAGCTTTAGCAATCTCTTGCTAATCACATGTCGCCAGCAGCTAGTGCGTACCTGATCCGAAGACTACCTTGGTCACAAAAATGCAGAGAATTATTCACTTACTTGTTTTTCCACTCCGTAAAAGCTGAAGTCACAAAGTTAACATTTTTCTTCTCCGACCCCAAAGAGTCACATACCTCTTGCACGGAGGCCTTGTAAAGTGCTCAGCTTAGAAATCCAACATGCATTCTTTCTCCTGTTCCTGACTCTAATCCTCAAATAATTATTCTATGCCATGAGTTCTGAAGTCAATGGCTGCATTCTGAAATTTGCTTTTTGTGCTGCCTAGCCTCAGATCCTGTCACTGAGATGCTACGCATCAGATTACATTTTGTGTAGAACTAGTGTGCTGTACAAATGTTGATCTGGGATTAGTTGTTCAGTGGGACCTAAGAGTAGTCTTGTGCAGGATATAATTTCAATGCAACATCACAGTAGGAAGAAGCAAGGTGGCCTTGGAAATTTTCTCCCTCAAAACTCTTGGTCTGGAAGGTATCCATGCAAGTGCAGCAGTAGTAGCACTAGATGTGCCAAAATCCTCATCATGCTTTCCTTCTTGAAACAAAACAAGAGCATTTGATATGTTGAGAGCATCAGATAAAACTGCAAAGGCCAGAGGGAAGCAGGGCAGATGCTTCTTGCTCTTGCCCAGATAATGTTTTCAACTGCATTCCTGAGTCTATTAACCATTTTGCTTCCATTCTTGCATCATGGTACTCTTTACTAATGCTCAGCACTTTTAATCACCAGGAATGCTTTTTAGTTTCTCTTCCATTCCCGTTCACAATAATTTACTGTTTGGTGGGTTGTTGTTATTTCCACTTTGTGCCTGTTGGATTGTGACACAAATGCAGTGATTCCAGTCCCCGTGCATTTTCTGTTGCTGGATTCGACTTATTTATTTATTTACCGTATTTTTCACTCTATAAGACGCACCTGACCATAAGACGCACCTAGTTTTTAGAGGAGGAAAACAAGAAAAGAAATATTCTGAACCAAATGGGCACATAATCACAGGCACATTCCCCATCACTTCCCCATGGGCTGCACATCTGACAGACTTACTGCACACACATATTTGCTCTATAAGACGCACAGACATTTCCCCTTACTTTTGAGGGGGGGAAAAGTGAGTCATATAGAGCAAAAAATATGGTATTTTGTAAACTTCTATGCTGCCCTATTCACTGAAGCCTCGGGGCGGCTTACAACAATAAATACATATAATCATATAAAAACAATATAATTGGAAATGCCCTGACCAAAGATATAAAATCAATAAATAAGCTAACAATTAAAATGCCGTTTAAATAAAAAGGTCTTGGCCTGGTGCCAAAAAACATATAACGATTCTGTTAGACTTAGATTCTGTTGTGGTTGTGCGCAGAATTCATTTAGCTCGCTTAGCCTGGGTCTCCTTATAGTGCAATTTAGATAAATGAATATTTTCCTTTCCTCTTCTGCTTTCTGCGTTTGTCTCTAAAGTGCTGGTACCGGCATGGAAAGGGGACCTGCACATCCTCGACTCTGCAGGTACCAGCAGGTTCTACTTTACCTCTCTCTCTCTCTCTCTCTCTCTCTCTCTCTCTGAATGACTGAGGTTACATAGATAAAAAGCCATGATAGGTTGTAATATCATGCAAAATGGAACACTTGTTTTGGGGCAAATAGCCACCCTGAAAAACCATGGTTTGTTCCAGGGGTTGCTGGACTCACAGTGGGTTGCCATGGCATCTGAATGAAGAACAGCAGTTTCATTATGGATCAAAAGCGTTGGCTACAGAGCTGCTAAGCAAAGGCGACAAAAACAGCTGTTGCATTGGCTCCCAGTGAAGACCCAATTCAAGGAGCTAATGCTAGTGTTTAAAGCCCTGAATGGCTTGGGGACAGGGAATCTGAAGTCGCTCCTCTTCCCATAGGAAAGTACTGGGCACCTTAGATCTGCATCTGAGGCTCCTTTGAGGGAGCCCCCTCCTCAGGAGATAAGGAGGGTGGCAACAAGAAGGGCCTTCTTGGGAGTGGTACCCCAACTTTGGAACAGGATCCTCAAAGAGGTTTGCCTGGCACCCTGTTGATACTCTTTTGTCGCCACACAAAGACCTTTTTATTTGGATGGTATTTTAATTGTGAACTTGTTTTTACTGGCATTTTAACTGGGAGTATGCCTTTTATGAAATTATTAGTTCTGTTATATGGGCACATTTTTTCTTAGTTTATCATTTGTATTTTTACATTGATTATTATATTAGTTTATTTGTGTTCTTATATTGTATTACATTTTGTTGTTGTTGTTTTTGTAACCTGCCTATGGAATTGTATGACTAAACAGGCAGGCTAGAAATCTAATGAGTAAATAAATGAATTAAATTAAAATAAAGGTTTCCCGAAAGGACCCTTGCCACTGGCAGAACAATGCTAGGCAACAGTCAAAATGAAGGTCACAAACTGATGATATGAACCCTAGTTAATTAAAAGTATGAGACAAAGTATACAATCCTGAAAATATTTCCAAGAGAATAGGGGGTAATCCATACCAAGGTCCCCCCCCCCCCCCGGTTTTTGGAACTTACTCAACCGCTGCTATGATGCTATTTCTTCTTGCATTGATGCACTTGCAGAATGCCCGTCCTCAGGAGCGGCATGAAGTTTGGAAGCTTGGAGATATCTAATTATTTTGGAGGTGTTGGGAGATGCCTCTTCAGCGTCAGGACACAGGAGGAGGTCAAGGAGGTTTCCACCATTCTTACTAGTTTTCCTTTGCATTGGCTGTTTTGACCAAGCCAGTTCTTTACAAAAATCTGAATGTATCTGCATTCCTTTGCAGTGTGTGTGTGTGTGTGGGGGGGGCTGTTTCATAATTCTCAAGCAGATACATGACTTTTCCCATTGCCTTTCTCAGCTGGAAGCATGTTAATCCAGCATTGTCCCAGCAAGGAGGGTCATCAAGTGATACAAATTATGGAGACATGAACACACGTCAGCTTGCCTAGGTGGAAATTATTTTTTGAATGCTGTAACATCTGATGATTTTTACCTCCTTTCAAAACCTGCATTGCAGAACAAATAAACAGGAACCTATTCTGTGAAGAAGGAAAGATGGCATATTTGACCCTTAGTGATTAGCCATGCAATATTATCTGCTTAGAGGGCCTATTGGCTGGTTTAGTGAATAATATACCCATAAATTGGCTTGCTTGAAACTCAACATTAAGAAAACTAAGATCATGGCATCCAGTCCTCTCACTTCCTGGCAAATAGATGGGGAAGAAATGGAGGCAGTGACAGACTTTATTTTTCTGGGCTCCAAGATCACTGCAGACGGGGACTGCAGCCATGAAATTAAAAGACGCTTGCTCCTAGGGAGGAAAGCTATGGCAAGTCTAGGCAGCATACTAAAAAGCAGAGACATCACCCTGCCAACAAAAGTGCGTAAAGTCAAGGCTATGGTTTTCCCAGTTGCAATGTATGGCTGTGAAAGCTGGACCATAAGGAAGGCTGAACACAAAATGATTGAAGCCTCTGAATTATGGTGCTGGAGGAGACTCCTGCGAGTCCCTCGGACCGCAAGGCAATCAAACCGGTCAGTCCTAGAGGAGATCAACCCTGACTGCTCTTTAGAAGACCAGATACTGAAGATGAAACTCAAATACTTTGGCCACCTAATGAGAAGGAAGGACTCCCTGGGGAACAGTCTAATGCTGGGAACAATAGATGGCAAAAGAAGAAGGGGACGGCAGAGGATGAGGTGGCTGGATGGAGTCACTGAGGCAGTTGGTGTGAGCTTGAGTGGACTCCGGGGGATGGTGGAGGACAGGAAGTCCTGGAGGAATGTTGTCCATGGGGTCGCGATGGGTCGGACACGACTTTGCGACTAACAACAACAACAAACACCCATAAATACATAAATATTCAATTTCCAGAAAGGTTTTGTGGGCACAGTTGTTAGTACAGTGTTTCCTGGCTTCTATCTCCCAGTATTCCTCAAATTATCACTATGGTTATGAGAGTGGCATATTGCCACATCAACATGCGTTGTGGGATTATGATGCTATACAGAAACATTTAATTACAGTGTACTTGAACAATAGTTTAGAACAATGAATGGGGAGAGGGTGTTAATGATGGGTATGGTAGTACTGATTTGTGTCTCAATATATAGGCTTACATCACTTAATGCTGCTTTCTACCAGTGTGAAGAAAGTCTGGCAAGCAATGGCAGAGAAACACCGATCACTGTGTGAAAAGAATGTTCATATATACAAATTTGAGGGAAATGAACCAAACCGAACCGAGCCGAGCCGAGCCGAGCCGAGCCGTGCCAAACCCAGAACGAGGCTTGTGGCAAGGGGCGGCCTATAAATTTCCAAATAAATAAAATAAATAAATAAACGACTCTGTCTGAGTTGCTGCAATATTGATGGTGGAGGACAGGAAGGCCTGGAGGAATGTTGTCCATGGGGTTGCGATGAGTTGGATATGACTTCGCGACTAACAACAACAACAAAGTGCTGATCAGCTAAAAGTTGTCTATTCATTAGTTGAATTGCATGTGGGAAAACAAACCTTCAATAGTTCTAAAGAAACAGCATATTATTATTATTATTATTCATTTTTAGATTAATAAGAACCATGAGCATACTTTGTTTTTATGTTGGCAGCAGATCACAATCTTAGAACAGGATTTCCTCTCTTATTGAAAGGGAAGGGGAAAGCCTATTTTATGCATGATTGGTCTCCTGCTATTTGTATAAGTACCTGAACTAAAACAGTAATTTAAGAAAAGGGTCAAATACAAGGCATCTTCTATTTGATCAAATGTCTTTCATGGATCAATTGACTAAACACTTGCAGGTCTAATCAAATTGAGAAATTACCCTAATCAAAATCTGAATCTGTCCCATGATTTAATGGACTTGCAGCTCATACTTAAAGTTCAAAACATGAATGTAGAAATGGAGATTCTGTTCCCTTACATGCAAGTGTCTGCATCTTACTAACAACATAGATTGTACAAATGAGTGGGATTGGCTGCCATGTCTTTTTCTGATTTTCATCTGAGCTGTGAGAACTACACCCATGCCAACTGAAACTGAATTTTGGAGGAAGGAATTATGGATGCCAGGTGAGATGGGAGATCTATTTGAAATCTTTTAAGCATCCAAGCAACATGATATGTGTGAAAGCTTCAGATTAATGATCCTAGTGTCTAAGAGGAAGTTTTGAGGAGTGTTTACTGGCTGAAGTTGTCCAAAGCAAATATTTGCCCCATGTAAAGCAACCTCCATCCTGACTGCGCAGATTATTTAACTTTTGCAAAAGTTACCCTCATGATGTAGGGACTCTGTGGAGTCTGAAGGATTCCTCATCCGCAGGACTAGATCACTGGGTGGGATAACACAGAGGAAAGAAAAGCTGGTGGCTCTTTTAATCTACAGGTACTCTCTTCAAGGGCTTCTCCATGCAAGGTAGATGTTGTGCATTTCACAGGCATTTACAGGGCTTTTATGGTGTTGTCACCCACCAGGTCCTCACCTGAGTTTCCCAGCCATTTTCTTGGCTTGCTTCCTTTGTTCGAATGAAGATGGAATTTTCCAAGAAGGCACCACGACTCACTACAAAAGCCAGTGCATTTTTGCAATTCTGCTCTGTAGCAGAGCCTCTTTGTGTTATGTGATGAAACATATAAAACATATAGAAAGGCAGAGAGGAAAAACCAGGGCGTGGACAAGACTCATATGTGGGAGAAGTTGAGTTTTGCTCAAAGAAAATGCAGGGAGCAGCCTTGACAAAGCACTGTGTTGCCCACCTGGTGTAGGGAAGCCCCCCTGACAAAATTGTCCTTGAGAGCTGGCTGAAGGAAGAAATTTCCTTGATAGGTGTCAGGCAGTTCCCTACCTCACCAAACTGAAATACTGCAGATATGAGGAGAATAAAGAAGTAACATGGAAATATGTATTTTGTTCCTTTCCATATATATGGCAAACTGACTAAATAGCTCATATCACAAATTGATGTATCTTTGTCTGGTTTTTTTTGGTGATTTTGAAATTAACATTCATAACTATTGCACATTGTGTGTGTGTCTGTGTGTGTGTGTGTGTGAGGGAGGGAGGGAGGAGAAAGAAAGCCCTCACAATGGATTTTTTTTTGTAGGGAAGGCCAGCCAGAAAGATTTGGGGAGAAGGAGCAGCAGTAGTGGTGGGTTGCTTCAACTTTGCCCTACCCTCTTTCTCTCTCCCCACCTTTGGAAATCCAAACACATTTGAAATCCATGGGGGAAATTGGACTGGGAAGGAGCAATTTGAAATAAAAGCAGCAGCTGGCAAAGAAATGGTAAACTTGTTCCAGCTCTGCTCCTCTGGTCTGCTCTCAAGCTCTTAGTCTCCACTCTCCTGCGGAAGCTGCTTTTCCTTTTGTGTTGTTAACAGAGTTAACAAAGCCTTCAGCTCCAACAACCCAGAAAAACAAAACTGACACTGTGAATAGCTGAACGGCTTTGCAACCACACCGTTTCACAACAGAAAGCACGCTGGTTGACACACTGATGTTTGTGAAGCAATCTGCCACACCAATGTATTCTACATACCGCACTCCCCAAAAGAATGCACACATTGCTAGCATGGACGCTCACCGACCTAGGCAGCATATTCCAGGGAAGGCTTTTACACTGGCATGATGCTGCCTCATTCACAGATGCCTTCTACCCAAAATCCTCTTGTGCTTTCCCATGGCTACTTGCACCTTTTATCTTAATGTTAAGAAAAGCAGATGGGATTGCTGTGCAAAGCTTTCCAAGGGGTGGGGCTTGGGAACCTCCCTCTGGAGGGCAAGTCCTTCACATTGCCTTCTAACTGGAGATACAGATGTTGGCCCAGGGACCTTACATCTGTTCTGCCAGTGAGCAATGGACTGTCTACGTTTACAGACCAGCTTCCATCACCATCAACATCCACACCTTTTCTTTTGTCCACAGTGCGTTCCCCACCAGCACACACACTTCACATTGTCCAACACCAATCTGGTTTCCTGAACCCTTAGTCACCCCAACACATGGAGGACGCCGTTTCCTTAGCAGCACGCAACTTTTCGCAGAGGTTAAAAATCTTGTTTTCACTTTATTATCATTAGTAGAGCTAGTGGGCATTGCTGGAAATGCGCTCCCAAAATAAGCCTTGCAGAGAGAGGCACTTAAATGCTCGTTGTGTCATGGCCATGCTGTGGCCCAGTTCTGGTAATCATTCCTACAATGATCCAAACAAAGCACAGGAGGTGATGTATTTGACTGAGCCAGTTTTACTCAAACAGGTGGATTTTTCTTATTGGGCAAATGTGTCAATTTGATTCTTTCCATGCATTGGAAGAAAAGCAGAAAGATGATAAAGTCCGATCCTTTCAAAGAGAAAACACATAAATGCTACTAGCGTTTCTATAGTGACTTAGGGCGTGATGTTATGCACGTGTGGTCAGGGAAAGGACTACAACTCACATCAAGGTCCAGCCTGAACGTCCAGTGGGAGAGTGTTGGGAGTCGTAGGCCTCTGTCCATGTGCCCATGCATAAAGATGGCATCTTCATTATCTTTTGTCTAATCAAGCCAGTAGATCTGCAATGCATCCTTCTGTATGCTTCATCAAAAATACAACGCTGGCTGCTTCCACATGAAGGTTGCATGGTACCATCCCCTGCCTCATTCACAACATTGGAGAGGGAGTCCAGATGATCTCACCTTCTGCTCGTAACCCTCCCTTGTTTTCCTACCACACAATCTACTTTTTCACTTACTACGGAACCTCTGTTAAGGCAGCAAAGATGGATGGATGCACAATGGCTTCTCGTTGGCAATGCTACAGATCCTCTGCCTGGAAGCACCCAGTGTCCAGTGGGGCTTCGTCCCAGGCAAGAGTGTATAGAATTGTGTCCTGACTAAACGTTTCTACAAAGCAGAGCATTTCCCAAATCCTTAGCACTGGTTATGATGCCCTATCCAGAAATAAATCAGAATTTTGTGCTTTGTTTTGGAGAGGCTGCAGATGTCCATGCTTTGCTGCTATGGGGTGAATGATTTCGCAACCCTGCAGCAGGAGGAGACAAGAATCAACCAAGTTTGCACATGCTGGGATGGCTATAACACATATCTGTTTATTATCAATTACAAACAAACTTTCTTAAGTTTATTTTGCATAGTTGGCCTTCACAGGTAAGACCAATGGCCGCTAAATGGCATCCACCATGTTTTTAAGATACAACAACATGGTTGATGGTTTAATGTGTGTGGTTTATTTTGAAAGAGATGCTGATGTTTTAATCATATAAGTATCTTGACAATGTTGATCAGCTCAGCTGTTCACCTGAGCATCCACCTCTTTCCTCGCAAAATTTAAAGGGGAAGCAAACAAACAAACAGAACCCATATCCTGAGAGAAAAGAATATAGAATACACCAACAGGAAATGACCACCCAATTGCCAGCATTTGTGGAAGCAGGACTGGTAGGTTTAAAGAAGGTTGGAGCAGCAAGAACATATTTTGGGTAGGGTGGAATGATTTGGCTGCTAAAGCACATTTTCTGAAAGAGAAAGAAGTCTCCCAAGTAATAACAATTTATTATTCTATGTAAGAAGCTGCCTTAGGGATTCTTTTGGATCAAGAGGTGGGAAGCAAACAAGCAACAGGGCAAAAGTATGTGGAAATTAAGAATACAAGTTCCCTCTAAAAAGGCATGTTGATCTCCCTTAAAGCAATTTGAACACCAAATGTTTTCTTACATCTGCCTTTATCTAATACGTGCTACCGTGTGAAGACTCACAAAATATATCCTGAATTTAGGTTGTACTTTCAAAGTTATAAGCTCACCTTCAGTTGTTGAAATATCCAAGGTTGATTTTTTGTGGGTCCTTCTGGATTTCATCCTGGGAGAGGGGACTGGACGATGTTGCCAATTCCCTAGTTTTGCTACAGGTAGTAGAAGCACACAGTCAACTCAACAAAGAACTACCACATTTATTGGACTGCTTGCCATATACAAAGTACCAGTTTTAGGTGTTGTGTCAATTTATGAGATTTGATTATCTATGTGAAGGACTCCCATTTGGGAGTTTGGCAAGACGGTCCTCAAGAAAACTATTTTCCACGCTTGGCCTTTTTCTCTTTCCTTTTGCCATGTTGATCTCCTTTGTTTCTACAATCTACTGATGATTTGGTGCTTTTCACAATATACACTGATCAGTTGCTTCACATTCAGGAAGTTTTCCCAGTGACTCACAAAATACAAAATACACTTATTGCTGTTATATTAATTAAGTCGAATTAACATTATGGTGCTTCAGGAGCTTCAGAAGAACTGGTTGGTTGTTAAATGCTGCGGGCAGTGTGAGAAATTGATGTTACACCCAGGTCAGAGCACTGGGCTAGAGGGAAGAATCCTAGAAGGGTTTTCAGGGCAGGCATCTGCGGATGACTTTGGCCCGCAGCTTCTCAAGGACGGCGGGTGCTGACTTCACAGAGAAAAAGGAAATACTCCTGTTAACTCTCATTCTCTTCATTTTATCACAGTCCTGCTTTTTTTGGCGGGGGGGAGGGGGAGGAGGAGTAGTTTTTTAGGCTTGACCTAACACGTCTCTTTGATAATAAATTCTAAGCTGTGATTAACTATCCCTTCTGGGAAGAAAACATTTTTCCATAGCCCATATGTCATAAAGGTTTGAATCATCACATCAAAAGTGTAACAGCACCGAGAAACACCCTTATTGCTTATTATGCAGGATAAAAGTGAAAGTGTCATGCAACAAAGACCTGATGATGTGGCTGGCAAGAGATCATGTTTCTGAATGGAAAGATCACAACAGCTTTCCTGATTTGAAGTTTCCTGATTCTCTTTGCTGATTTGCTTATTAAACTAAAGGTGAGGAATGAACTCCATGAGACACAGCGCTCCCAAGCAAAACATGCTGTTTAGAAACTTCTAAATTGAAAACACGGGAGATAATAAACATGAAAGATTTTAAAATGTGGAAGGGTTCTTTATATAGTAACATAACCTGGGTGACACACAACTACAAAGTATAAAAGGGGGAAAGTATTTTTTTACTGAATTGTCTGGCAGATGGGACAAAAAAGAGAGATGCATCTGATTTATATATTTTATGTAAACATGGTTGTTAAAAATTGCTACCTGTCAGGAATTCTGTGTAGGCAGAGGATTTCTTTGCTGCCAAAGAAATATTTTAAAGAAATTCTTCACTTGAAAAGTATATAAAGAAATGGACATAAATTTGTTTACCCACCTAAGAATTTAGGATTAATTATGCTTTCATTTTTCAGCAGAGGTGTGAATTCTATCTCTGAAGGTCTTTCCCCACCTATAGGGTGTAAAGAGAAGAAGCAATTAGTATAACAATGGGGAAAATGGGAAAAAGATAGCAGGGGTGAGTGAACCATATTTTTCAGGGGGATTTTTCAATTAGTGAATGTTTATAGACACAGATTTTGATGTGTGGGTACCACATGCGGTCTGCTTTGTACCTCCCGTTTCTTACATTCTCCCCAGAATTATACTTGGAGCCAAAAGAGCTTCTGAAGGTTAACATCAGCCTGATTAGGCTGATCAGTCCAACTCAGCTGGAGGAAGGCTGGCCTATATCTAGATTCTACCTCTTTTTCACAGGATGTGGGGAAGCTACTCACGAGGAGGCCTCAGAGACAGGTTGTAGGGAGCTGTTTGGACACTGGGCACCAAGTACAAATCTCCTTGTTCTAACACTGACTCTCACTGTGAGCTTCTGGAGCCCCTTCCTCACGTGTCGACGTCTCTGTCGAGCCGTCAGGCATGACAATGCAGGAAGGATGGTTAACTGGGAAACCCTTAACTCAGACCCTGGAAGACTTTGCCTTCTGCCCAAGATTCTCTGGGTGAACAAAAGCCATCTTTCTCCCCAACCCTGAGATGGTAAGCAGGAGGCTATTCAAGGGGAGCCCCACATCCTCACAGAATGCCTCTGGTCACCCCACAGTGGACTTACTCTTCTAGATAAGCAGAACTGTGAGCCCATGTCCATATACAGGATGCGTACCAGGAAATCCAAACTGCCTACATTATTCTGAGAACTGCATCTTGCCTATTTTATTTTATTTTATTTTATTTTATTTTATTTTATAACATTTCTTACCGAAGTCTCAGGACAGTTTACCAATACATAGTGTAAAATAAAACACAGTGTCCTAAAAATGACAATAAAACCCCAATTAAAACAATCAGATCTTAAAACATTGGGAAAATAAAAAGGGTTTAGCCTGGCGCCAAAAGGAATAAAGTGACGGCACCAGGCGGACCTCTCTGGGGAGTGCATTCCGTGGGATGCCACCCCAGAGAAAGCCTTCCTCCAGGTAGTCACCCTCCTAATCTCCTTCAGGGAGGGCACCCGGAGAAGGGCATCTGCCCCAGATTTTAGGAGTGCGTGCATACGGGTGCACAGACATGCATACACACACATGCACTGTGAGCATAGCAAAAGCAGCCGGGCAAGTGAACCTGTTCATTTGTCGGTGGAACAAGGGTTTAGAGTGAGGAACCTACTTGCCATGGCAAGCAGCACATAGGTTTCTCGTTCCCCCAGGATCTCAGCTGCAGAGCGGTGCTTGTTTTGGACTAAGTTCTTCACCTGACCACTTTCATCCGCTAACTCTATCTCATCTGAAATACATAATGCAGGAAATGGAAACATTATTTTATTTGCCAGCTGTCTTGGTGCATCTCATCCGTGTGCCAAGGGACTTACGATCTATAATTAAACAGAGAGGTCACAAACAGAAGAGGTAGGGAAATGGACACAGGAGTAAGCAGTCGGAGAATAGATATTCATGTGTGAATGCACCCATGAATACATGAAGGGTTTTCTCCCTAATTGTGAGGCACAGCATCAGGTAAAGAGGGTAGACAAGTTAAGAAATGACAAGTGTTCTAACAATTGACCCTCAGACAATGTTCTTGAAATTTCTATACCACCCAACAGCCAACGATCTCTGTGTGGTTCACAACAATTTGAAAACATAAAATACACTATGAAATGTAAATGTTTAAAAGCATAGTACCTCATAGAAACAAAACCCAGAATAAAACCTGGAAGTGGTACAAATATAGTGAAAGATATATATGTAATAACAGCAACTGAAAGACCGTCCTGGAAAAATTCTGGGGGGAAATGAGATCTTCACTTGGTGCCAGAGAGAGCACACTGAGGATGGAAGGTGAGCCTCTCTGGGAAGTCATTCGAGGCATGAGGGCCACAGCAGAAAAGGCCCTGTCCTTCATAGCCACACCTGTGACTCCCAGGCAGGGAGACTACAGAAGGCTCTCCTGTGGCATTTACCTCCATGAGGTGTAGTGATGGCTACCAATTTGAATGGCTTTAAATGGGGATTGGTCAAATTCATGGAGGAAGTGGCTATTCATGGCTACTAGTCCTGATGACTCTACACGCCACCCAGTATGAGAGGCAGAGTGCCTCCAGCAAACTTACATGAAGGGGCGCTATTTTTCTGCTTGGGGGCTTCTCAGGGGCAACTTGGTGGCCACTGTGTAAAGAGAAAGTTGGACTAGATGGACCCTTCACCAGATCCATCAGGGCTTTCCTTATGCTCTTATATAAGGAAATATATACCCTAACCCTAAACTTTGCAACCCTAACCCTAAACTTCACTACAGACATTACTTGAATGTTCAGATGAATGCCTTCATGATTCATTTCATATCTCAGAATCCCGATGACTCTCTCCAAGAGCGACTTGCAAAGTTAGTGTTACAGTCTGCACAGACACAATTATTTTCTGGAGTTTCTGGATCACAACAATATTAGCTGTACTAAGCAGCTGCTCTGACTTGGTATTCTGACTCTTTCCCTAGCTGACATTTTAAAAACAACAGATCCTTTCTTTCCAGCATATGTGTTCATCATATCCTTCTCATTATGTTTGCATTAATTTTACTGAAAACAGAAGAAGAGATTTTCAATAATCCTGCAGAGGTCCAAGTCTATAACAAAACAGCATTGCAGTATTGGAAGATTCTGCTCTTTCTGTACCACCCAAAGAAATAACGTGTCTTTCTTAAAGACTTCGTCTTCTTTTTCTTTCTATTTTAGTTATAACTTTCCCCCTTGCTTTGTATTATTACTTAGCGCTATTCTTATAGATAATGAGAAATCTTACACTACCATTAAAAACACATGCAGGTGCACAATAGTTTTGTTTCCACTTTTTGGTACCCTACCTTCATCCTCACAGCCACAGCGGTGTTTGATGCCATCCAGGAGACGTTGGACTTTACAATGAATGTTGAAAATGTCTGCCTTGTTTTCTGTGAAAGGAAGATACAAAATAGCTTGCATTTCATTATGGAAGCATTTATGTCCTATCTTTCAGTAAAGCATCTAGCAAGTGGGCCAATAGGAAGAATTAAAACAAACAATGTAAAGCATATACAAAAGTCTACCAGCTGTTACTTGGAGCCTGTTTACTCTGGGTTAAATTAATTCCATGTATTATGGGTGGCATCCGGTCCTCTCACTTCCTGGCAAATAGATGGGGAAGAAATGGAGGTAGTGACAGATTTTATTTTTCTGGGCTCCAAGATCACTGCAGACAGGGACTGCAGCCAAGAAATTAAAACACGCTTGCTCCTGGGGAGGAGAGCTATGGCAAGTCTAGATAGCATAGTAAAAAGCAGAGACATCACCCTGCCAACAAAAGTACCTATAGTCAAGGCTATGGTTTTCCCAGTTGCAATGTATGGCTGTGAAAGCTGGACCATAAGGAAGGCTGAGCGCAAAAAATTGAGGCCTTTGAATTGTTGTGCTGGAGGAGACTCCTGCAAGTCTCTTGGACCGCAAGGCGATCAAACCGGTCAGTCCTAGAGGAGATCAACCCTGACTACTCTTTAGAAGGCCAGATAGTGAAGATGAAATTCAAATACTTTGGCCACCTAATGAGAAGGAAGGACTCCCTGGAGAAGAGCCTAATGCTAGGAACAGTAGATGGCAAAAGAAGAAGGGGACGGCAGAGGATGAGGTGGCTGGATGGAGTCACTGAAGCAGCCGGCATGAGCTTAAGTGGACTCCGGGGATGGTGGAGGACAGGAAGGCCTGGAGGAATGTTGTCCATGGGGTTGCAATGGGTCGGACACAACTTCGCAACTAACAACATTATGGGTGAGGTTGTCCTTGGGGATGGGCAGAAGCTTTCTGCTGCTTTTGGTGCTGAGGAAGTAACTTGAGGGATGGTTCCCTCCCTCCCTCCCTCCCTCCCTCCCTCCCTCCCTTCCTTCCTTCCTTCCTTCCTTCCTTCCTTCCTCTGCAGCACAGAGGCTAAGAGGAGAGAGAAGCTCTTCATGGAGAGGACAGTGTGGATTGCTCATGGCCAGCAGCTCCCCTCTGCTCTGATGGGCTGTTCTGGCTCTATGGACAGTCCCCTGCATCCCTACCATCCCATGCCTCTTGATATGGCTGTGTCAGGAGAACAGGTGAGGGATGATCCATGCTGGGTCTGGCACCTTGGCAGATGGCCACTCTAGGTTGGCCAACAGCAGGGCAGATGCAGCTCAGGGATATTAAGCACCACATGGGAAGCTGTGGTAACATCTGGCCTGCATCCAGTGGGCCATCGATCATCTTTAAAGTCTGGTCATGCCAGAAGACAGCACAGCCATTGGCCAGGAGTGCCAACAGATGGCCAAGCACCTGCAGGTTGTAAAGGTGGCACTGCTGACTGTTCAGGCTGTGCCCAGCCTAGAGGGTCCTTCACCTGGAGGCAGCCCCCATTGGGCAAGTGTGTCTCCAGCTCTGGTTGTCCAAATGAGCAGCTTGACTGCTTTCTACTGGCCTAGTTGTGTGGCTCCTGCCATCAGCCAGTGGCTCACCTGTGGCTGTCCTCTCATTGGTGAGCAGGCCAGAGGGATCTGGGGCAGGAGGGGTGGGCCCCACATGAATGCAGCACTCCCATTGGCCTGGCTGCTCCAGAGGATCCAGAGTAGACACTGCCCGCCATGCGCTGACCCATCCCATTTCTTAGCTTCTAGCTGTCTCCCTCCCCAGGACTTGTTCCAATCTCCTTTTCTCTGCTTTTCCACTGGGATTTTAACAGCCTGCATTACAGTTCTGCAAACTAGATCAAGCAGTATTATCATCCCCATAATATACAGTAGATAATGGGTCAAATCGGAGAGATGGTTCCCTGGGCCTCCCCATGGCCATTCTGGCTCAACTGACCTTCAGTGAGGCTGCAGATCCACCACTTGAGACACTCTTTCTGCCTTGCCTCAGGCTGCCTCTGCACATGGCCACTCGAAACCCCATTTCAACATTCCCACAACCATGTGTACTAGCCTCTCTGAGGGAAGCTGCCATTATTCCCATTTCTCCCATGAGAACTGCCACCAGTAAGACCCCCAAGTTCATCCCATGGAGCCTACAACCCAAGTCTCTTGGTTTTAGCAACGAAGTCTCCAACCAGAGAGTATGGATGGATATTATTGTGCCCACCTCCTAACCATGGGCTCACAGTTCATGGGCAGGATGGACAATGCTTTGATGTCCTGTTGCTGAGTTATCTGGTTCATAATAAATGCATTCTGAAAGATCAAAGGCCAGATAGTCACTTACCTCCATGAAGCACCGTTATGAACATTTCGGTTGATAACCTGAGGTGGGAGGAAAGCAAAAACAGGCTATGAGAGGAACATTATGTTAATGAAGCAAAGTACCAGAAACCCCAATAAATGCCTAGGAGCTGAGAGATGGGGGAATTCTTCCCTCTG
Organism: Varanus salvator macromaculatus; assembly: GCA_023646645.1. NCBI lineage: Eukaryota > Metazoa > Chordata > Lepidosauria > Squamata > Varanidae > Varanus > Varanus salvator. Next base: position 5,778,265 of record JAIXND010000621.1, read on the forward strand.
GTGCATGAGTATTTCATAATTTTAATATCCCAGTTTTCTTCATAGGCAAATTTAAAGTGAATGGTAACCATTTAAAATTCCATGATTGAATTCCAGCAAAGCATAACAAAATAATCAGAGAATGCCCATTAAACCAAACTGCCAGTGGCTACTTGCTTTCAGGATGTCAGCAAAACCATAAACTGCCAGCACAAACCATACCCCAATATCACTATGTATGGATGTTGCTCTGTAGTGCAGGAAAAAGGAGGCTGGTTGATCACACACTGCCTCTTTTCCACTAAATTCCTTGTCCCCTAAACTCCAAAACTGCAAATGAAAGCAGTCCAGAAAATTGTTCTCCAAGCTGCCTTTTCCTGGAAACCAAAATGCATGCCTATCTCTCGTTGCTGGGAGCTGCCTGCATTTGTTTCTCTCTCCAAGGGTGACAGCCCTGGACCTACCAAAGAGCCTGGTCAACAGTCTAAGAGCAGCAAAAGAGCCCCAAAAGCTGCAGCACCCTTGTGTAAATATTAACTCATGAATCATGTTAAATAAAAGCATGCTTGTCTTTGTACATTACTGACTGAGCTTCCAGCCAGAGTTCGATTCTTGCTTTGCCCTGAGTTGAGGTCAGAAGGGAAATTAGGTTAGAGGAAGTGCTTCGCTACAGAATGAATTTGAATGAATAAATAAATTTGAATATCCAGTATGAGGAAAACATATGCCTGCCCCATTATTCTCTTACCATAATCAAGTTTCTCAAACATTAGGTGCAGCATGTTTTTTCAGTCTGGCAGGAGTCACCGGTCTCTTTCGCCAGGTGTGCTGGCTGCTACAGAAGTTTTGAAGGACTATTTCTGGTATTTATTTTAGTAGCAGTGTTTTTATTTTACATACGGGAAACACAACCACCAATTCAGCTCCTGTCATGGTTGAATATTTGCAGAAAGTTCTTCAAACACGCTACCTTGCCTTTCGTTCAATGCAACATAAATATATGTTAAGAAATACACAAAAATACTGCCATGTTTTCCTTGAAACACAACACATGGTTTTTCAAATCCATTCATTAGGTTAACACAGTTACACAGTATGGATTTGGCAAGCCTTTTTTGGAAATCCACCTGAGTCCTGGTTCTGTGCTAAATTATTCCACAGTTTAAAAAAACCCCACCTCAATGTGCAATGCTATATGAGTTTAGACAGAAAAAGTGCCCATAATGCCCAGCAAACACAAGGGAAATGAGAGGCAACGTAGGGTTTATTTTCTGTCAATATTAACATAAGATTACTCCTCCAGTTTCTGGAATTTCTGTGAATGCATGTTCGCTATCTCATGGTAAGTGCATAGAGTAACCCTTCTCTCTGTTTCCCATAGTGCTCAAAACCAGTGGCATTATCCCACGAGGCTGATGGATGGGGGATCAGAATGGACAGAAATAGGGACTTGGTCACATCACACACTTCCATAAGATTTGGCGAAGGCCTCTCCAAGAAGAGCCCTGGTGCTCAATCACAGCAAGAGTCCATCCAGTTCAGAATTATGTTCACACAGTGGGCTTCCCGCTGTCCACAGGATAGCCCAGCAGGAGATGAGGGCAACATCCCCCTCCTGCCCATGTTCCCCAGCAACTGGTGCTCACTGGCATATTGCCTGTGATAGCAGAAGTAGCACTTCTAGTAGATAGTAGCACTATCTAGACAAACATCCAGTAACAATGGCCTTATTATCCTCTGTGAATGTGTCCAATCCCTTTCTAAAACCGTTCCAATTGGGGAAATTTGCCTTTGGGGAGGGGGTAGCTGTTTTGATTGATTTCTATTGTACAGTGGGAGGCCCAGGAAAATCAGTTAAGTATTACAGCACAAGCTGATCCACCAAGCAAGAGCAAAGCACAATTGCAGGCTACTCCCTGCTCAGCCGCTCTGCTGGTGCCCATTTTGGATTTCCAGAAGATGAGCCAGTTCCGATTCAACATCTTTGATCCTCTGAGCAAGCAAACTCCTCTTGATTTCCAGCAACACAAGCTGGTCTCTCTTGGCAGCCCAAGATTCAAGAAGTTCTGGGAAGTACTGTCTTCTCTCCTTTGGAAGTCCACTTGGAGACTGTAGAAGAGGTGGGAAGAAGAGGAGGAGAAAGGAAGGATAAAGTCACTGCTAAAGCATGGATAACAGTGGCCTTCTTCTGAACCTTCTTTTGGCATTCAAATGAAGCATCTGGAGACTCAAGGGCTGGGCTGGTAAGGCAACCACTCTGGATCTGTGGATACAAGGCAGGCCAGAATATGGCACAACCATTGTTTTTCTGGGCCGTAATTCCCCTTATCTGGCTAGCCACGCAACCAACACCATTATCTTCTCCACCTGTTGCTACATTGACATCTCACATGGCTCTTTGTGACAGGAAATCTCAGAATTGCAGAACCAGGAGAAGATATGGTTGGATGTGATGTTCAATGCATATTTGAATGTACATGCAAGATGCTACATTCCTTTTCAGCAGTTTATTGGCAGGAGACCCCAGGAATCCCTCTCTGACAGAGAAGAAACAACAGCACAGTCAGGTACCCAGTATACTGAACTGGCTATGAACTTCCAGAGCATAGACAGAGTTTTTTATAAGTTGCAGGTCACATATACAGTTCCAAGGCAGTGATGAGATCCTGAAAGGGTGAGAAGGCAAGGATGATGGGGCATAATATAGAAACATTGAGGTATCATTATAGGCATCAGGAAAAACATTGTGACCCATCAAAGGCTTGAGTAACAAATGTCAAATAATACAATCAGGAGTTAGAGAAATCCAACATGCTTAAAATATTGTGATTTTTGCAATCACAGATGCAAAATTCCTTAGGACAAAGCTGGCTAGGTATTTTTACATAGCAAGGGAAGCCCAGCTGCTCCATTCAGCTTGCAACATTGCTGCTAGGAGCTTAGAAGAGGTTGATCAATAACATAGCTTGGGGCTGTTTTTCCTTCCCCGCTCCCTCCCCACCAGAGAAGGAACTAGGAAGGAAAAAACCTGCAGTTGGGGAGCGGGGAGTAAGGGCATTGCTGCCAGATTTTATATTAAAGGACTCACAAACATGTATTGTTTTATCTGAGGATTTATTTGGACTTTCCCAACACTTGCAATATGTATTTCAGTGCTGTAGTGCCAAAACATGAAGAGAGAATACCTGTCTCCACCCAGGGACAGAGGATGGGCATGGAGCAGGAAGTCATCTGTGCTAGTAACACCCTTTTGGTGTTTGTCCTCAACATGACCCTGGGTGCTTGGAGATGTGTGTTCTGCAATGTCAATGCTGGCACCCACACAAATGTGACAATTAGCCAACATGAAGGGTGAAGGGATGCTTGAGAAACCACTCTGCTCCAGATGGCTTTGCGTCCTAAGCCCAGTAGCGCATTTCATAGGACAGTTGTGAACAGGTCGGGCTAAATGCCTTCTATACCAGGGGCACTGTGCATGTACGTTCATAAACACAAATACCACCATTGTCCCACTGCAGTGACGTGGTTGGATGCACATACTGCAAGCAAGACCGACTCCTCTTGTGCTCTGAGTTCCAGCTCCAGATGCTCTTCTTCCTTCTGGAACGTGAGGGCCTGCACCATAAGCTGGTAGAAGTCCTCATTCAAGCCATCCAACATTTCCTCCAGCTCTTCAATCTTTGCCTGGAAAAGAGAAGCCATTAAAAAGAAGGACAGATATACAGAGGTCAACACTTCTACATCTTGAAATTATTGCACAGAAGAGGAAATTTAAGTGCCTGGAGCACAAGGAGACGATTCTGATGCTGGGAATGATTGAAGGCAAAAGGAGACGTGGACAGCAGAGATTGTGGTGGCTGGATGGGGTTGCAGGGGCAGTCTGTATGGGCTTGGGTGGACTCCGATGGATGGTGGAGGACAGAAGAGCCTGGAGGAATATTGTCCATGGGGTTGTGAAGGGTCAGACATGATTTAGTGACTAGCAAACAAAGCACATTGATTGACTTACTGATGGTTAAATACATCATGTCATAGTCTTAAATAAGGCACAAAGATTGTGCTGCCTGATAAAATCCCCTCTCTGCACAGCTGCTGAGTCCATGAGAGTGCCACCATTTGATGCATCTCAACACCCCACACTGATGCCCAGGACATTATGGGAAGGTGTGCAGCCTGTGCCCCCTGCCCTTTCCCTTGCGGCTGCTACTAAGAGAACAGTTCAAGCTCAGTCTAATTCCCACAACAACCATCCTGTGATTGGTTGGGCTGAGAGTTTGGGACTGGCCCAAAGTCACCCAGTGGGCGCCATGGCTGTGTGGGGACTAGAACCCAAGTCACCTGAGCCCCAGTCCCAGGTTCTTAATCACTACACCACACTGGCTTTCCTCCCACCCATGCCCCCATCTTCTCTGTCTAATCTGAAAGAGGAAAGGTCGAACTGGAAGAGGATGGGTTTGCTCCCATTGGATGCTGTAGATAAGCGTCTTGCTCAGCCTGCTGATTGTAGTAAGAGAAAGGTTCCACCTGGTCCCCTGAAGGAAAGCCACAACAGCCAACCAAAACAAGTTGCAGGACATCAGTGCCTTCTTGGCTTTGTTCCAGTGAGGTACCTGAAGGACAGAAGACTCTTCTAGAGCTTTCCTTTCAGTGGTGCACACCTTCTCCATGTTCTGCACTGATGCCTCCATTATATTTTGAAGCTCTGCTTGCAGGTGGAAATTTTTGTAACACTGCAACCTGAGACACATGAAAAGGGCAAGCATGGATTTCTCACTAGCTCCATCTGTCTGCCTTCCAAGGACCTCCATCCACATCCATTGTCTTTAGTAGGAATTTTATTTATTTGTTTGTTTGGAACATTTATATGCCGCCCCATTTGCAAAAAGTCTCGGGGCAGCTTCCAAAAAGGAATGCTTGAGGAATTTGCTCTTTCATTTTGTCAGTATAAACTGACTTGATTTTCTCCTCCTAGACTGATGTGCAGATTTCATAACTCTGAATTTTGTGGGATAAAGTTCTCAGCACAAACAACACAACGAACTGCATATCAGAATATGTATTTCATGACTGAATAGGTATGGAAATGTATACTCTGAGAGAAAAGACATTAATAGGTGTGTATTTTGCAAGAAAATTTGTTAAGTTTTAACAAATATTCATACAGGCTCTCCCACTTCTCAGCTGTGTCTATTCAAGCAGATTCAGGATGGGACAGTGTATGGATAATGCATATGAAATGGACGGGAAGACTCTTCTGCTTTGAGATAAGGAGAGCAGCAGGAGGAAAGAAATTGACCTGATTACAGAGCCCTCTTATGCAGGGGGCTCTGTGAAGTTCATAGAATCTTTGAAGTTCATAGAATCATAGAGGAGTAGAGTTGGAAGGGGCCATTGGGCCATTGGGACCAACTCCCTGCTCAGTGCAGGACCAAATTAAACTCTCTCTCTCAGATGGCTTTCCAGTTGCATCTTGAATGCCTCTGGTGTGGGAGAGCCCACCTTTTCCCTGGGTCATCGGTCCCACTGTTGTACAGCTCTAACAGCTAGGAAGCTCTTTCCAATATCTACAGTAGGTGGAATCTGGATTCCTGCAACTCTAGTCCATTATTCTACATCCCGCACTCCAGGATGATTGAGAGGAGATCCTGGCCTTCCCCTTAGTGACAGCACTTCCAGTGCTTGTAGTTGCCAGTAGCATCTATCATAGTTCACTCTTTTATCAGAGGGGGATGATGGAGCAGCATGGGGGAAAGGGTTACTCTATAGAATGCACTAGCCCCTCCAGAATCAAAGGCCCCTACGCCTGCTATTCTTTTTTAAAGGGCTGTAAGCCTTCACTTGCTTGGCCTGGAGAATCCTGAAGAGATGTCCCAGTTTGTGGGGCCCCTAGCCACAAGCTTCTTCCTCTCCTGAGAGATTCTGGGCTCTGACTTCTTCTCCAGGGCCACACAGTCCTGTTCTTGGACTAATACCACACCCATGCAGAGCCGTTTCTTAAGATGGGAATGGTTACATAGGGCTGGGCTACTTATTCATGCAAAATGGGGAGCGGGGGTGAAAGATTAGGACATGAGCTAGGTAATTATTCCAGTTACCGAGACACAGACTCAAGTCACACTACGGAGCCAGGATGAGTGCTCTTTGTTTGTCCAGGCCCAAGTGGCTTATTCAGCCAAGCCAGTTCTCAATACCTTTCATGCAGATGACTCTCAGGGACATGAGGGTGAGGTGACTTTTGGATGTCCAGCAATTCTTCAAAAATCGACTGAGCAGCTAAGCAGAAAGGTGAATAATTTTTCACTGGGTCCTGAAAGAGGCAGCAAGAGAACAATTATCAGCTTTTTATAGTCCTGACCTGAGGACCTATTCCTCAGAAACATTAAACATTCAGTGGCTTTGTTGACATTCTTGGAAAATAGTGTGGCATTCTGTTGCTTTGAAATGTAAGTCTCTACTTCCCTTGCTCTCAGGGGACATTCCCTCTTCACTACCAAATGCAGCCCTCAGATGTGGCAAACTATTTTTAGAACCACTCTTAATCCCACGAGAGTTTCAGAGTCAAATGAAAGCAAGCAAGCAAACAAACCTGCCTGGTCTAGCTACTCTTGTGGTATTTATTCTTATTTTATTTTATTTATTTAAAACATTTCTATGCCATCCCCATTGCAACAAAGTCTCAGGGCGGGTCACAACATACATAAAATACAATCAATAATTTGAAAACTGGTACCATCTCGGCCACATCACACATGCTCACTCCAAAGAGGCCTGTTGGCCAGTGATATTTATGTTCCAGTTTTCCATGTTATGCAAGCCAAAGATCTTTCAACCCATCTCTGCTGTGACAAATTGATTAATATGTAGCAACCGGCCTAAGTCCCTGGAGGTTTGCAGAAAGCCCAAGGAATTGAGCTCTAAACTCTGAATTGAGTTCAGAGCAAGGACATCATTGCTGTGTACCAGAATCCAGAGGGCTAGTCTCTGTTGTGGCATTTGTGAAGATATCTCTACCACTAGACAGCACTTTCATGCAACTGTGGGAGAGAAGCACAGAGAGTGTGCATTGTTGAGTCAAGGAACCAAGAAATGACATAAAATTCGGCATCAGATCTGCCACATTACTCTCATTCCAGAGTTGCTTATGTGCACATTTGCAGATTTATCTGCTTTTATGCCAGGAAGCCTAGAACAATCTATTGCAGATTTGGACACTGTCGAAGGAGAGTCTCTCCCTCACCCCCCAACTCCCAAGCAGATCATCATGGAAGGCTTCTAATGGCAGTCTTTGCTATGTTAAACTGGCCAGACAGCCTGGCCTTGTGATACGAAAGAGGAGTATCACAGAAGTCCTGAGCAAAAGACACAAGCAAAGTTGGAATGCTAGCTATTAGCGAAATGCAGCTTAATTTTAAGCAGTTGGTTCCAAACAGAATCCCTCTCTTCTCTTCCCAACCAAAAGGTGTTAGCTCCACCCTCAGGGTGGTTCCTCCTGCTTGTGGCACAGATGGTCGAAACATCAGAGATCACTTAACTGGACTGCCCTCTGGATCTGACGCTGGACTATGAGACTGATCATGTTACATCTGCTCCCCTCTAAGTCTGCCTGCTCAGTGGAGCATCCCACAGAACCTGGCATGATCTTCTCAGTGGCCTCTTGGCTTCTCTCTAAGCCTGTTGGCCTCAGCATTTCAGACAAGAACTCTGCTGCCACCTCTTCTTCCTGTTCTGATTCAGATGCTGAGATAGCAACCTTGGAGTGATGCATTTTGAGAGAAGCAGGCCTCATTCCTTGACCTGGGAATGGTCCCGAGGGGCTAAGAGGCTTATGTGGAAACCATTAATTTCAGAGCGGACTTTCACCTTCCATTCTTAATGGTCTAGTGAAAATTAAGGCTAAAGCAAAGTTGAGCAAAGTCTTAGCGGCAGATGGCTGGTGTGGGGGAGGATAGGTTTTGTTGTGTTTTTCCCAGTATTCTTAAGGAGGAGGACAGGAAGCATGGTTCACATTCTGACCACTTTCATGATGATGGTATGGATGGCAGTCTGCAATCTCTACCTTTCTGGGGCACTGTGTGACTGCCAAACTCAGCCTCATGCCTCTCCCTGCTGCACACCAAGAAAACAAAGGGTGAACAAATTGTGTGGGTGCGTCTCAGCAAATCTCTAATGCAGGATTGGCTTCTGAGCTTTTCTATGAACTCCATTATTATCTATCTATTCATTTCATTTCATCTCATCTCTATACCACCCACTGCTGAAGCTCTCTCAGTGGTTGACAACAAAGTATTAAAAAACTATAAAACAGAATAGATAGAAACATTAACAAATATTAAAATTGATTTAAAATGGCATCAAAATAAAATAACAATTAAAAAGACTTGACCAAGAATAAAAGGAAAGCACTTGGCTAGCTGTGTCCAGTTCCTGAATGGCCAGGGAGGTCTTTAAAAGACTCTGCCATTAAAATTTTAATTAACATTAATTAACTTTAAAGTGCTTAAAGCATTAAATTTACAGCCACATGTTCACTGCTGCAGTCTGTACCTCTGCCCGGAAGTACTGGAAAGAGACTTACCTTCCCTGCTGTCTCTGCTGCTCCCCATGAGCAATGGAAAAGGGCATTCGCTAGTGCTGCGATTGCGGCATTGAGCTCTTTCCGAAAACCCACGTTTGCTGGGATGGTTTCCTTAGGACCTGTGGAAGGCAGATTTAAAAAGTCGCCTGGTGTCATGAGAATTCTCTTAGGTCCCTGGCTTATCTTCCTCACCCTACAAGGAAGTGCTCTCCACAGGCTGCTTTCAAGAACCAAGGAAACAAGAGTTTCACAGCCTTTACTGAATTCTCTGCCTGCCATTTCTTTGCTTTCCACCTTCTGGGTCAGAAGAACCACACATTGAAACTCAAACAAGCAAAGAAAAAACCATTAGTTGGGGAAAATCTGAGCAATTATTTTGACTGATTGCTCAGAAGAATCAACCGATGAAACGACTTGGATGAGTCAGGGAGCTGAACCCGCACAAGGGAAAATCAACATCTGTTTGCCAGGTTGAAGGCTGTTTTGTCCCATTAGGCTGTGCAGATTCAGTGCAACACACACACACACACACACACACAGGTTTTCTGTATTGTGAAGCTTCACGACTTTCCTTAGTCCAATTATCCCAGCCAACCCACAAGTTGTAAATATATGCAAGAGGAAGCCACTTGAGTGCAATTTTGCTGTGTGCCCATTGACTTAAAAACAATTAGTTCAAGTAAATTTCAAACACGGAGGAACATTTCATAGGAAGCTGCAGAACAAAATATCCAAGGCAGAAGAAAAAGCAAAGAAGCACAACCTGACCAAAATTAAATGCCTGAGGACTCCACTGAGATCCAAGAGAGAAAGTTAAACATTTCCAGTGTTTAAAACCACAGTGTTAAAACCTGCTGTATGGGTGCGTTATAAATCTAATAAATAAATAAACCATATAGCTACAATCCTATACATAGGATTCCCATACCAGGAAGTAAGAGCCATTTAAGTCTAAGTGAATTACTACTGAGTAAACACTTGGAGGCCATGCTCAGCTTTAGCTGAACTGTTTCTAATATTTGCACTGACCCCCCCCCCCCCCCGCCTTTTGACTTACTGTAAAATCTTTGAGTTGAATCCTTTTGGAAACAGGAATAGCCCTACTGTCATTAATCTTGTGTACTGTGAGATTAAGTCAGAGTTGAAGACAAATGAATAGACAGAAAAGATCTGTGAAAGGGAATATTCACCTTTTGTTTCCAATATTACCTAAGCAGTGAAACAAATAACAGAGGAAGAAAAAAACTGGGAAAAACAATGCAATGGAGGAAATATCATGTCAAGCACTAGAGGCATAAATACAAATGTTATGAATACCTGCCCCTACAAAAGTGCATCTAGTCAAGGCTGTGGCTTTCCCAGTTGCAATGTATGGCTGTGAAAGCTGGACCATAAGGAAGGCTGAGCACAAAAGGATTGAGGCCTTTGAATTGTGGTGCTGGAGGAGACTCCTGCGAGTCCCTTGGACCACAAAGCGATCAAACCGGTCAGTCCTAGAGGAGATCAACCCTGACTGCTCTTTAGAAGGCCAGATAGTGAAGATGAAACTCAAAGACTTTGGCCACCTAATGAGAAGGAAGGACTCCCTGGAGAAGAGCCTAATGCTGGGAACAATAGATGGCAAAAGAAGAAGGGGACAGCAGAGGATGAGGTGGCTAGATGGAGTCACTGAGGCGGTTGGTGTGAGCTTGAGTGGACTCCGGGGGATGGTGGAGGACAGGAAGGCCTGGAGGAATGTTGTCCATGGGGCTGCGATGGGTCGGACACGACTTCGTGACTAACAACAACAACAACAACAATTATGTGGAAAGATTATCATTTGATCACAGGGTGTAACAGCCCAGTTAGAGTCTGGTGTGAGATTGTTGGAATTTTATCATTATATTCCAGGCATTCAAATACTCCTGAAGAAATGAGATTGTCCAAATTTCATCATTATATTCCAGGCATTCAAATACGCCTGAAGAAATGAGATTGTCCGAATGTCATCATTATATTCCAGGCATTCAAATACGCCTGAAGGAATGCATTGATATTTTGTAACCTCCCAGGTTCAATGCATGGTGCTAGCAGGTAAAAGGACCTCAGCAAGGAACTGTGCATTACAAAACATGGGACGACTGCTAATAATGGCTTGGTTTCTAGTTCCACCTTCTTAACAGTGTCTAATTTCCCTATATGATTAAGATAGGTATGTTTCTCCTATCAGTCCTTCTCTATCTCATTCAGTAACAGGGACAGAGATGTGCATATCATATCAACATTAGGGCGACTCTTTTTATTATTGGCTAGAGAAATGGGACTTTGCATAGATTTAAATATGTTTTTAAAGTTATTATAAATGGGAAAAGAAGGGTGTGGGGGCTGACCCAGCGGGCTCAATGTTTTTTGATGATGGATGTTTTTTGTAGTTTGTTGTTTTTTAGAATTATAATTCAAATAAAAATTATTTAAACAAAAAACATTAGGGCTTGGAACAGGTTAGAAACAGAAACAGAGTGAGTCAGAAGGAGTCTCCTGGGCCATCTAGTTTGACCCCCGGATCCAGCCGGCTCCACCATGTGCATGTCCAGCCTATCCTGAAACATCCTCACCCCTGGGGCTTCAGCCACCTCCAGTCGAAGCCCATTCCATACCCCAGGGGTCCTAACCATAAGGAAGCACTTCCTGGTTTTCACCCTAAATCTTGGTTCCCTGAGCTTGCTCCATTGGAACGCATCCTGCCCTTCACTGCAGCGGAAAAAAGGTCATAACCCATCTCTGCGTGGAACCCCCTCACGTACCTGTATGTCACTAACAGGTCCCCCCTGAGTCTCCTCCTCTCCAGGCTGAAAAGACCCAGCTGCCTCAGTCTTTCCTCATATGGCTTGCCCTCCAAACCAGCCACCATCCTAGTGGTCCTTTGCTGTAGAAGTTGAAGGAGATGCTCCAGACAAGGAAGGGGAAATTGAACTGGGGCTGCCATTTCCAGCAGACGCCCCCTGTTCTTTCTTTGCAGGGTATTCGTTTGCCATTGGGTCACAAGGAGAAAGGACCCTGCTCCTCTAGTGGTTACACTGGCTGCCAATTGAAGCCCAGGCCTAATTTAAGGTGCTGGCGATGACCTGTAAAGCCCTGAATGGCTTGGGTCCTGGATACCTGAAGGAATGCCTCCTTCCCTATATGACCTCCTGCCCCTTGAGATCTGAGGCAAGGACCTGCTCTGGGAGCCCTCCTTGAAGGAGATCAGGAAGATGGCTAACTGGAGGAGGGCCTCCTTTATGGTGGCACCCCATGAAATATAAACTCCCCAGAGAGGTTTGCCTGGCGCCAACACTTTATTCCTTTCAGCGTCAAGTGAAAACCTTTTTATTTCCCCACTATTTTAATGTCTAGTTGGGTTCAACAGGGGTTTTTATCTTGAGCTGTCAGATCCTGTGCTTGTTTTCTTTATTTTATTTGTTCTTCATTGTAAGCCATCCTGAGACGTCAGTGGTGGATGGGGTAGAACGGTTTTAAATAAATAAGGATGAAAACCTCATCTGCAAACTTGGGGAGCTTCTGCTGGTGCAGTTACCAGTGCACAGGTGGATGGACCAGTGTGTCTGGCGGCTTAACCATACCTGCTCTGATGGATGCCATGGCATTCAGCAGGACTGCCACAAATCCCCCAGCATCGTCCAGGTGCGAGGAGAGTATGTACAGGATTCTGTTGCTGGCATCGTAGTGTGAATCTCTGGTAAAGTGGAGGGCGTCCTGGACCTCTGCAGGGCCTTCTCTGGGGATGGCTTGAGCCACCAGGAGCACCAGTGCTGGGAAGGAGAGGGCTTTTCCCAGCAGACGTGCCACAAGGCAGCCAAATCGGTAAACCACAAAATGGCGAGGAGACAGACTGGCCAGGTTGGTGGGAATCACCTGATTGACACTGGACCCTGACAGAAAAGATCCACCATCTCTATTTGCTCCTGGAAAAATGGGAAATCAGCACTTTGATTAGTTCATAATCTAGAGAATTATTTTGAAAGTATAAACATGTTATGTAAGGTTTCTGGGTTAGCTAACCTGAGCCTCTAAAAGAACCTAACCACAATACTTGCAGAGTGTGTAGGGTTTTTTGGTAGTAAGCAAGGTTTTGCGTTTCTGCTTGTTTGTTTTCTGTGTGTAAACTTGGTGTTTGCATTTCTGTTTCTCTATTCTGTTTTTTTTCTTTTTTTTTGGTGGGAGAAACTACAGGAGCAACGAATGGGGCTATTGCTGTTAGGAGTATTAGCATCTCCTTCGATGTAGGTTTCTTAATGAACCATATAGAGTAGAGGGGTGTGCTTAACTTCCTAACTCTGTATATGGCATACCAGAAATTGTTGTCAAAGCCTCAAAGCTTGCTAATGAATATCTGAGCATGTCTGTGTGTAAGATGATGCCCACCCAAGATATATCTGGGTGATTCTCCTCCTGCGTCATCAACCATGAAACCCCAACAACTTCTTGTTAAATTCACTGCTGCTTGAACAGAACCTAGGAGACTGAGTGCCAGGGGGCAGAAGTGAAAATGGCCATCAGTTATCTTTGCAAGAGAGACATTTTCCTTTGCAAGTAGCTCTTTTGTTACCCTCTCCCTGTCCTCTAGGTATACAGGAAATGAATGCTAACCTCCAAATTCTGGGTGGTGGCTAATTATGCTCTGTCTCCCTGCTTGAGAGAATATCAAGAATTGCAGGATAGGTTGCTACAGAAATGAGACACAAGCAACGGTGAACTTCATAACCTGGGGGAGGAGGGCGGTGAGAAGGCTGCTGCGAGGCCTCCAAAAAGTGCTTGATCTCACGCAAGGTCCTGGCAAGGGGAGAGGCCGCCACCAGGGCCTCCACTTCCAGCTCTGCCACACAGGCAAGTGCAGTGCTTCTGCAAGGCTGCAGTTCCAACCCTGATGAGGACAGACAAGGCATATCAGCTGACGGTGGTAGGCTCAGGGACAGGCTCAGGGACAGAGGGAGGTTTCATGCAGATGACTAAACAGATGGGGGGGCTATTATGTAACGTATTGTCACATGGAAGACTTGCCTGGCTTAAGAAAAATGGAATAAATGTTCATAACTGATGTCCTAACACTTCCAAACTATGGTGGCTTCTGCTTCCATCTACTGGTAGCCTTGAGAAAAGGCAGTGCCTGAAAACTACAGACTAGAGTAGACTAAACTAGACTAGACGTGGTGTAGGAGATGGGTAATTAGGATCTCGTTTGTTCCATGTATTTTTAAAAACCGCATGGTTGCTTTATAGAAGTGACACTCTGGGAAAGGGCATTAACTCTATCCTCCCCTGCCTTAATTGATTTTTCTCCTCCCACAATCTGCTACTAATAAAGGCATTTGTCCTTTAAAAAAATCTCATTAAACTAATAGCAGGTGGGGGCGTGGGGATTTAAATCAGGGAAAGGACAGAGGAGAAAAGAACTAAACTCTCTCTCTCTCTCTCTGCATTTCACTTCCCCAGCCTTGAAAGGGTGCAAACCTATTAGACAGAAAAAAATAAAAATAAAAAATAAAAAAACCCCACAACTCCCAGCATTCTCAGAATTTATCTATAAACCTGCATAGAATTGCACCCTAAACAGTGTAGGTTTGGTAATCTAAAAAGAACCAAAAGAAACAAGCAAAGTTTTCTTGGGTACTTTTTGTGGCTCTCCAGTCTTCTAGCTTGGTCCTGAGAACCCCACATCAAGTGGCGGTTCTGTACTCTGACCACTCACCCAGGATTGTTCTTATGCAGAACAATCTCCTCTCTTTGTATCCTCATCCTTTAATAGATACTGTTGATCAAACTGGCTTCCAAATACAAGCCAGGTCAAGAATGATTCATTGTATAACCAGAATGAGGAATCTTGGCGCCTTCTAGATGCTGTTAGACAACAGTGCCCATCACTCTCAATCAAAGGCTGTGCTGGGCGGGGAGGATGAGGTTTGGTTGCCAACTATGTCTGGGTGGCCACACGTTCCTCACCCCTGTTCTGTGCCTTGGTAAAAGAACTTACCTTGGTCTTCACACCCATGGTTGCTCATGGAGGTCTTTTTCCCACTGGCAAGCATTCCTTGCTGCAGCAAGCCAGCACTCTAGAAACACAGGAAAGACTCACCATGAGAAAGACTCACAGGCCGCAAGTTGAGAGCATAAGATGGGGGTCTGGAGGGAGACCTTATGTCTTACCTGGCTTTGTTGCTGAGACCCAGTTTGCTCTGGGACGGCTAGAGCAGAGTTTCCAACATCATTGTGCCCCTGTGTCCTTTCTTGTTTCACTGTTGTCTTACCATAATACATTTTTCTCAGCAGAATTCCCAGGGCTTTCATTAATTCCGTTGCCTCCTTCCATTCTGTATCTGGAAGAATCCAGCAGGACAATGACTGGGTTCAGACAACGGATGCCCCACTTAAGGGTTGTTGGGTATGGGTTGTCACTGAAACAAGGCTTATCATGTTACCTGAACCCACCCATGCTAACGAACCATGGCTTGTTAACGACAAATAACCACTGTTCACCAGCTAATAACAAACATGGATAGATTGTTTGTGGTTAATAAACTATGGTTTGTTATTGTGACTGGGTTTGGACAGCATGATAACCAGATTCCAATGCCAGCCAGTAGTTCACTGACACCCCGCATGGAACCCTTGATTGTGGGTTATCATGTCTGAACCTAGTCATCAACTCTAGCAGGAAATTCAAATAGTACCAGTGACTTTGACCTGAAAGGAGCACTTTTGGACATGTACTAATGAATATAATTATATTGAGAGTGATGTCACCTGTTCCATGCAATCTAGAGAAAATATAATAAAATGAAAAGCTGTAAAGGATAATATTTTTTAATCACCCCTTTCCCCATACTCAGTCTAAAAATGGAGTTGATTTTAAAGAGGATGCACAGTTTGGAGATCATAGCAAAAACCCAATTCGGTGGGAAGCATTCTGTCTGCTCTGTTTCCTGGATCCATCACCTGAGTTGCCCATTGATTGCAAGACTCCAGAAAACTTGGCTGGAGAGTTCTCCATTTGCTGGGTCTCCTTGGCTAGGCTGAAAGTGACCTTCTCCCTGGAGACTTTGGCCCTTTCAGGGCTCTTCAATTCATCCATGTCCAATGTCTGTACCATATCCTAGGGAGAGAGAGAAACACCTGTAATGTTTTGCTACCCCTTTTCACCGAACTGCAGCACTGTTCACATGGAGAAGACCAACTGTAAGCCAAGGTCTTCTTTCAGGATTATAATATACAATACATAACACAAAAAGAAAACAATTTGGAAGGAGAGTGGAAAAAACCCTCAGGCACGCGCTTGCAGTTATGAAGTCCTGGTGACAATAGTTAGAAAATAAATAGTTCAAGGAGAGGAGGAAGCACAGGTGCCTGGACTGTCTACAGAATCGTTGGCGTTGTCTTGCTTTCCTCTTCTCCCTCACCTTGGCTTGCTAGAAGTGCTGTTACCTGGTGGTAGCTGACCAAGGCAACAGCCTGAAGGAGCTGAGTGCCAATTTTGGTGAAAAAGTGGATGATCCATAAAGTTAAGCTTAAATTAAAGACATAAAATGAATTCCAACCTCCTCAGCAAATTGCAAGACTCCATGGTAAAATTTCCGCCTTTGTCAAGTACATGGAGTGTAGGAAGCTCCATGACAAGCACCAGCTATGCTGTAATTTACTTTGGTGGGCTGCAGCTTTCCAGGGCAGAGACATTGTTTGCCAGACATGCTGCCTGGGATCTTTTATCTGGAGGTGCCAAGATGCACCTATGAACTCAGCTATGGCCCCTCCCTGTAAGGCACCAAGGGCATCTCAAGCTTGAGTTTCTAGCAGCCTGCTTTTGGGCATTAATTCTTGTGCCACCAGAATTCTGGCCCTTCCACAAGCCAGGTACTATCTCCCCTGGCCTGAGACACATGGCCCTCCTGGCCACAGTGTAGACCAGGGTTCTACTAGCTGACCACCAGCCAGGGGAGGTTGCTAACCTCCCAGCATGAAGCCCTACAAAGACCTTCCTTCTTTCTGAGCAATCTGAGCAGCTCATCCCCTTGGAAGACAACCCAGATTCTGCCTTATCTTGCTTCACACCATCCCTGCCCTTTGTCATTTAGTCTAAACAGCCTGGTACCGAAGTGCTCAGCTTCTGCACAGCTCTGCCTCCTGCTTGTGGTCCATTGCCCCATGGCAGACCCAGGGTGCTTCCAGACTTCCTCCCCTCATTCATGGAACTTTAGTACAGCTCCAGATCCTTCTGAGCCAGACTCCACTAAACTAGTCTTACTCCAGGTTCTCTGCTCTCTCTTTTGCTAGTGAAATACATAGAAAAAGACAGAATGACTCGGATAGGTGACCATTTTCCTGCTCAGTGGGAGCTGCCCGAGCATGTGTCTCTTCATTGGTTTACTGACCCAAAGACTCTGGATCTTCTGGTTGATCCCTTGGTAAAATGTCAGGACATCTGTCCGGTGTTTTGCAAGCTGGGATGCAAGATGCAGGTTCTGGTCCTCCAGTTTGTCATACAAAGTTCGGACACTGAATTCCTCCAGGTCTTGTGTTGCGAACCGGTCCCCTGAAACAAAGGCTTGTCATCCCTTTCCCTCCATAAGAACTTCTCTACCAAGGGAGCCTTGTAGTGCTCAGCTTTTGTGTTTTCTTTGTATGGGGAAGAAAAGAAAAGTTATGGTGGGAAGGGAAGAGAACTTCCAGTCCTTGCATTGTCATCTTCAAAAGCAGTGTGGGATATGAGTAGATGGTGGACTCAGAGATAGCAGAATTCAAATCCCTCATAGGCTATGAGTCTCATTGGCTAGCCTGGGCTGGCCAAGTTCCTCTGGTTGACTCTAAAGTACCCTGTAGGGTTGTTGTGATGAGAAAATGGCAGATACGTGCTCTGCTAAGAGTAGACCTGCAGGTGTGCAAGTGAGCAGCTGACGTGTTGTCCCTGCTGGGAGGTGTGCAGTCCTCAGGCATCTGGGCTAGAGTGTGGCATCACTTCCGGCACCACAAAACTGCCTTCGATGTTCACACTGAGTTTGGGAAGCCAGAAGCCAGGCAGGGTTTTCTGAAATGCTCAAGCACACATCTCCTGCCAGAACTGGTGATCAAAACACTCGTTGGTGCTTGGGTGTTTTTGCAGGAAGCACAAGTATGAACTATTCATGTATTTGTGAGAATTCAGAGACTAATTTGCTACTGAGGGTCTTACCTAATCCAGGAAAAAATTCTTCTCCAACACCAGGTTCTTCTCCAGAGCCCCGGGGGCCAAGAGCTTCATAGAATTGGAAGCTGCAAGAATGGAGAGGCAGGGAGTAGATGGAGCAGATACATGTCAAAGCCCTGCTGGATGTTCAGACAGAACATCCAAAAGTCCATCTGTTGCCATATCCTGTTTCTTGTGGTGTCTCCAAAAAGCACTGAGGTTCATTTCCTGCACTGAATTTGTTCTCACATCCTTTGGGTTCAGGACCTGCTCAAGGTATTTTGCCACTTCGGATGAAGTAGCAGTGCCCCCTTGTTAGATGGCTGGCCCACCACACCCTGACGTGCTTGGCCTGCTCACTCCCACTGGTCCCATGCCCTGCCAGTTGCTCTTCTACCACACCTGTGCACCCGGCAGAGACAGGGGACCTTCCTGCCGGGGTGGGCGGCAAGGAGAACAGTGCATTTTGTTGTTTCCTCTCCTCCCCTACCAGAGGCATCTCCCATGGAAAGGTAAGGACAGCCTGCTTGCGCTTCTCTGTTACTTAAGAAATAGCATTAGAGTTCAGGTTTCAGCTGATGCTAACCTTCCCACACAATTTACAAGGATCCTGCCAAAACTGGAACAAGGGGTTCTTCTGCAGCGGTTTCGCTGAACTCTGACCACTTGGTTGGACCTGGGAAGTTTCAGATTTCTGCTCCAAAAATGCCCTTCAGTGCAGAACCTCAGTGTGATTTGGTAGTGTGTATGTGACTTCTTTCCCCATCGTAGGGATGTCATGATAGGAAATCCCCCCACTTTGAGCATCAATGAGGGGTATATGTTCTCATACATGTTTCCAAATTCCTGGGTGTGCAACCGCAAAATATGTCCTTGAAAAGGATGCTCTTTTCTCAATTTTCCTGTTCAAGTGAACTGAGAAGCAGGTTGCAAACAAAAACTGGGGTGCACCAGACTGAGCTTTGCAGCGAAGGCCAAAGGATTTCTGGAAGCTTGATCAGCCTGGTGTGATGCTCCAGGTTTCAGAGGGATGGTGGCAGGTAGGGATGGGGGAGAGATCCACTTGGTTCCTATTTGAATATGCACCGAACTAAGCCACACTTCCCAAACTAATATGCAGATTGAATTCAATTAGCTTTCCGGTTTCACATTTTAGTTTTAGTCATCCTTGCAGCACTGCTATGGTTCAGTAGGATTCCCACAACAAAATGAGACTTGAGACCAAGAAAACAGGTCAGGCCCAAAGCCTCCATGAAGCTTCAATTGGAGCTTTCTGTTCACTGGTCCCCACAGGTTCTGCTGGGCTGAGAGACTTGACTAACTTCTTCTCTGCCTGAAACAACTCTACCCATTTCCCCTGTCTGTGTGCTGGCAAACCTGGGTGAAAAACCATTGGTGAAACGAGTCTCTGCTAAGCATCGCGGGGTACTCACCTCTCCTTAATGAGCATGTACTCGGGTGGGACATGTGGCTCTCCCAGGCTCCTCCACCGTGGCTTCCAGCTCCTCATTGGGCTTGGGGTAGAGCTAGGATGCCTCAGCAGAACCACCAGGGCTGTCAGCACCAGGGTGAGGAAGCCCAGGACAAAGAGCACCGCTGAAAGGGCAGGAGAAGGACAGCAGTGATGATGGGAATGGGGACCATCACCCACAATGGCCACAAGGGCACTTTTGGCATCCCACCCTCCCACTTCCTCTTTGCCAGATGACATCAAAGATGGTTCTGACACACACCCGCACTCCAGCTAATGCTCTACTGGGTTCATCAGTTTTAATTTTGTTTAAATATGCTGCATTGAGTGCCTTTTTTTTGGGTGGGGGGTGGTTTTGAGAAACAAGGTACAACTTAATCGAATTGATTGACTGGATCAAACTGTAAAAACCCTAACAGCACCCCACAGACACTTCCTCACTGTTCAGATGTCTCCAGGCTGCTTCTTTGCCCACATAAGACCTTCTTCAGGGATTGTAACCCGAAGTCTATTGGTTGATTTCCCATTCCACCTTTCAAAGACAATATTTGAATATAGATAGAAGGTTAAATCTATGGAGATTTTGGTGATGTTGTTTAAGGATATCTGCATATGAGTGGTCCATAATATGAGATTATAAAATACTGGGATCGAACTACATAGGATTGGGTGAATATGGCCAAAATCAGTCACTGACAGACTCCTTTCACAAAGCACAGTTCTTGAAATCTCACTGTGCTTAGTTCTGCTTTACAGTCTAGATTCTGCTCTCCCTGTTCCTGGAAAAATCTGCCAGAGGGGTAGTTGACATTATAAAAGCAAGCTAGACATTAAGCAGATGTGTGCTAAAGTGGAAAGAAGAGTTCAATCATTCCTGTCCTGTGTTTTTGTTTGGTTGGAGAGTCTGCTGAAGTTTATGAAATAGCTGAGAATGTTGTTGGGCTCCAAGAAAGTCTCCTGGAGCATCTTTGGTGACTATGTGGATGTGCTGCCTTCTATAGGGTAATTCCAGTTCAGGGGTGATCATATGTCACCCCATGGATGGTTGAAATGGCAAGGTAGCTTTGCTGCAGATTTGTTAGTCCTTAAGGCACCATAAGACTCTTTGAAGTTTAAGTGTCAATAAACATGCAATAGCTGGAAAGATTCTTCTTCCCTATTCTCTAATCAGATTCACGTCCAACTCCAGTGGTCAACATTGATGTCCCCATACCTGCAATAGCTGCCCAGTCAGGGGCTACATTCAGCACCTGGTACTTCAAAACCCCATGCCGAGTCAGCTGGTACGGAGATGAGGGCTGAAAGGAAGCCACGAGTGGGTCACAGCCTGTACTTTCCTTGTTTACCACCACAATTAGCACCCGTTCTTCAATGGCATTATCCTGGAAGACGTATGTCCCGGGGTCTAGGAAAACATGGGTGAACCTGAGGAGGGAAGAAACACACTGTTTTAGCTAAAACATTTTGCATGACTGTATTCTATCGATATTTAGCAGCTAAGTATCTTGAGGTGAAAACACATTTTCAAGCAGCCACCATATCAAGCAGCACCTAAGCTGAATTTTCCCCATTATTGCAGGTGCAAATTGCATCAAATGCTCCTCGCATAGAAATGTGAGTGTGTACATTTGCACACAAATGTATGCACACCCGTATAGAGGAAATTCTGGTCTAGTCTTCTTCCTAAGAAGTTTGTCTAATGCACACAGAGTTTAACTGTGGATGAAGATCGATGATTTTTTAAACATTTATTTCTCTTGCAGATAAAAAGCAACTGACACAACCAATTGGTTAACATTCATAGTGATAAATAGATCTCCACCTCACCAGCTACCAAAGAAACCCCCAAATTCTCAGATGTGTTGCCATCAGAAGAGTAGCTTTCTTCACATTCCCTTTCAGGCTCTCAAATCTGTTGCTTCCCAACTACATGTCCCTGCTTGCTGATGCCTTGCCTCTCTGATCTCCTCTCTTCAAACCACTTCCTTGACCACACCACCACCATCACATAGACCCAACATGGGAGACCCAGAACCAGAATAAAAAGCACCACCAGTTCTGCGGCAAACTAAGATTTGTAGCCTGCCAGCCATCTCCAGGGAAAGAATTTCCTGCAGAGAAAGCCAAATGACTGGGGAGCCTCTGCAAATCCTTCCCAGTGAACCAACTCCAGAGAAGGAGGGGAGTCTCAGTAGAGCTTCCACTGAGGATCTCCAAGAAGGGAATGGCAATCCCACAGGGTCATCAGCAGAGATACCTGGAAATGTTGAGATGGGTTTCTCGAATGAGGTGGTCGAGCCTCCTGAAAGCACCAAAATCCCAGTGGGGGTTGCTGTTGTAGAGATGCTGCTTTTGATAGACAGGGTAATAGCTGGAGGCTCGGTCTGGAAAGGATGGGACAATGCCATCACCATAGACATCCATCGCTGTAACTTCCCATTACTCGCTTTTAGGCAGATGGACAACCTCCCTAAGAGAACTGAGCTGAGGAACAACTAGGACTTCCATTCTCTGTCAGAAGCAACCTAGGCAGTCCTATGCGTAAGGCAATATCCCTTTCTCCTCTCAGCCAGCTGTGCAGAATGCCCACTTAGCTGGCCCTTTTGGTCCTCATTAGAAGGCCACCTGCATCTTTTTCATCCAGATGTGCAGAATGTTGATTGAATGGCTTTTTAACACTCACAAGCTGACCTCCTCACAGCCTTCTGCATGGGGTGCAGATTGTCCAGCCCTTGTGCTAATCAGAAGACTGTTCTCGGCCTTTGCCCAGTGAAATATGTCAGAGCTGTTGTTGCAAACCAAGCTTGGCTTTAAAGAGGCTCCATTAATAATGGATTGTCCAGCCAAACCTGCTGGTTGTCTGACTTTGCAAAAGAACCACCGATGCATGAATTAGGAGAGAAGGAGGGGTAGGAAGCCCATGATGGATTCAAAGCCAAGGACACGTGCCAGTAGTGGGGCAGTGAAGTTGGAAAGCGGAACTGAATTCACTCTGCTGCAAGAAAATCCACAGCAACAGGGATACACACACCCTCCTAGTGAACCAGCTTTTAGGAGTATCTCAAGGCTAATGGGAGCCAATGTGGCTTCAAGGTTGCACTGGGATTCAGGTCTGGCTTCTAGTCCAGACTGGGCTACAATGTTCACTGAGTTACTTTGGGCCTTTCACTGACTCCCAGAAAAACTTTGGGAGGATAAATGCGGAAGAAAAAGAGGATTATGTGGGCTGCTTTGGGTTCCTTGCAGCATGGGAAAAGGGTGGGATATAAATATGATAATGATCCTGAGAATACTGGGATAGTAGCATTGCTATTTCATTCCTATGTGAATTTATTGCAACTGAGTACAGTTGCAGATACTCACCAGAGGAATTGATGCTGAGCTGGAAAAGGATAGAGTCTCCCACCGTCAGACAGACTACAGGGTTGGGGATTGTGGGCAAGGGAGAAGCATGCTGGGATGAAGTGGCCTCTTCATCACGCCGGCGTCTTTTCCCCGGAGGAGGCAGCCCCACATCTCCTGGTGCAGAAATGGTGATGAGAATAAGGGGGATGTCAGATTCATGGGGAGAGCACATTGAGAGAAGGGGATACCTGACTGCAAGTTCATACATAGATGGGGACATTTCCTGGCCAAGCCAGGAAACCAACCAATGAGGACGTGGAGGGAATCTCCTTCAGGATCGGCCCACACATGGCTGCATCTACCTCTGACACACTGGCTGAAAGTGTGAACCAGGCCAGGGGCAAAGCATCACCGCCGGAGAAATGTGGAAATTTGATCTGGCCAGGCTCATTCACACCGACAAGTCCCCACTGTTGCCATGAATTGATAGCATGCATGTGTCAACCTGGTATAAATGCACTATTTATTTATTTAGAGTGTTTCTATCCAGCCCCTTACAGTGTCTCTATAAATGTGTCATACAGCCAAAGTAGTTTTATTGGGCAGGAAAGAAAAAACAATTGGCTTTCCGTAGGTCTATCTCACTCCAAGGTGATTGTGCCTTGCAGGCAGCATGCTTAGAAAGACCGATGCTGCAGATGCAAAATTTTGGTGGCCTCATGGCATGGAATGGGGCATCTGTTCAGAGATGACAAAAGGGCTTCTAAAATTAATGGTCTCAAAGAAGGGTGCCTGTGATGTTCTGAGACCAGGAGAGCTTCTTGATGAAAGGGTAGTTCTCAAAATAAAGGCTGCCCGAATGGCAACAAAACAGAAAACTTTCTAATGAGCTGTTGGCTCAGGGATGTGAATGGAAAGCAAGCTGGAGAGCCTGGATGATTAGAAAAGTCTGGGCTTCCTAGATAGCATGATTCAGACTCCTCACTCAAAGGTCAGGAGGAAGCTTTGGAGCTGAGGATCCAGGCTCAGATCGCCCTCCCTGCATCACTGAGGCCACCATTAAAAGAACCTTGCAGGCTGCTTCCCCGAGGTCCTAAGGAGAACGGGCAAAGAGCACATTCCAGGAATGGACCGGGGAAGTGAGAAAACTGGGTTTGCTGGGATACAGCATATCCTGGCATCACTCTACCCCCCTTTGCCCCCTGTCTGAGGCACTGGAGATAGACAGCTGATGACTGGCAGAGTGGGAGGGCCAGGGAGATGGGATTTGCCTCCATTCTTTTCCCATCCTGCATGGGATGCCCATAATCCTCTGGGTTTGGAGTCTCTTAAGCATCCCCACTGGATTGCTCCCCAAGTGGCATGAAAAAACAAAACCAAGCAAACAGAGAGTGGATTCATTTTGCCAGGAAACTTGGACCTGGTTTCAAACCTTAGCAGCACCCACGTCCCTTTCCTTGGGGATGGGCCCATCTGCCTTTCTGCAGGACGATGCACCTTACCTGACAGAAAAGCATCTAGCATGTCCAGGCTGGTCAGAAGGAAGCCAAAAACTCCCCTGGGGCCAAAGAGAGCCAGATGGACTCGCTTGCTTTCCTGGATATGCTCATCCGGTCCCAGGATACCTGGCATCTCCTGCAAGCACACCACACACACAGGGACGCGAACGCTGCAGCATTCTCCCAAGCCGATTCGGCTGTTGCAAGGGATGAGCACAAATCACCCAGCCATCCCTTTTCCTGCTCCTCAGAGAGTCTCAGGCTGCTCTACAGGATTCTGTTCAAGCCTCTGCAGCTGCTATTTTGCTCTCTCCAGAGCCATCCTCTGCACCTCAGTGCTACTGCCCAGCGCTGCTAGAGAAACCAGGCAGGAAATAGTGCACCACTTTTAAAACACAGGCTTTCTCCTCATGCCGAGTGATAGTAACTCACACAGGGTCACCTGCGACCTGTAACGATGGTGCAGGGATCTGAAGCTGAGCCTTCAGTCTGGGGGCTGGACTGGGCAGGTGATGGAGAGTGCAAGCTTGTGACTAACCATTGTAAGGCAGAGAATTGAGCTAGGAGCTGCTGGGAGGGGGTTAGCCTCCTGCTGCCCCCCCCCCCATTTGAATCTTTCTCTACCCCAAATAAAATGCCTTCTTGATTCCTATCCATACAACCCTTTTTACAAATCCCTTAGGTGCCATGTTCCTTACCGAGAGACATATTAGAACATATGTAAATTAGCATGTGCCATTTTTGTCTTTGTTCTGTTAATCTGAGCTTCACCCCCCCCCCCCCCCCCCCCCATATAACTAGCACCACCCCAGGATCCTGGCCTGTTCCTTCACAGGGCAATGCCCCTGCCCCTGCCCAGTCTTGGCATCTCTACTTACTCTTTCCTCAGCCCCTGCAGCGCTCAGGATGAGCTGCCGCTCCTCATTGACCCTCAGGGAGAGCCGTGGGGACCTCAGCAAGCACTGCTGATTGCAGACCTCCTCAGCAGAGATGTATCGCTCACAGTGACATCTGGGATCCAGAGAGAAACACAGGCTTGTGCTGTCCTTCATGGCGCTCAACTTGGATGCATTAGGCGCTGACCACTGCCAGGGGTGAATCTGGGAAGGGACCGATCTGCTGGGTGTGAGCTGTTGCCACTGAGATGTCGGCCCATCCACACATTACACAGAAGCAAACATGAGTCTGGCATGAGATGGACACGCAGTAGGAAAAGGCAACCAGCTTTGCCTCTCCACTGTGCACAGTGCTGGAACTGCACCTGTTTCCAAAGACTGCGTGGGGGTGGGGGGGTGCACCTAAGTTCTCTGTGGATGCGCATCTAGAAATGTAATGTGTGAATGGGTCGATATGTGAAAGGCCTCTCCTGTTTCTTTTTCTTTTTTTACTTTAGCCTTTTCCTCCAGAGTCTGGTGGGTGCAGCATGCTTTGGTACCCTCCACTCATCATTAAATTCATTGTGTGAGGGTATCTGAAGAGTTACCACTAATGGTGGATGGGAGGGGAGAGAAAGAGAAGAGGGTGGAGAGAGTGAGAGGGGAAAGGGGGGAAAAGGCGAAAAAGCAAAGCGCAACTCTAGGAACCTGTTGAGATGGAAGCTGGTGGTTGCTTAGGAAAGGGCCTCCCTTCCCAAGGGCTGGGAAAGCTTTCCTGTAAAGCTGAGACTTACATGCATTAGTGTAGTGGAACCAGGGCTCCTGGGGATGCTGCCCTGGCATTTTTATTAGCTGGGACTCCTGGGTCGTCCACCACACCCCTTGGCATTCCCTGCCCCCCTGAGCTTAGCTCCAATACCCTCAGTATTGGAGGGGAATGAATTTCCCAGCAGCAGTGTTTCTGTTGCAATGCAAAGCGCTTTGGGGAATGGGCAATGAGGGCTTTTCCATGGTGCTGCCTGGATTTTGGGACTCGCCTTGGGGGCATGGTGACTGGGACCCCCTGCACCAACACTTGCCATGCCACCTTTGCTCACATGCCAAGCTCAGCGTGGAGTTCTCCATCCACTGGATCACACACCGGAGAGCAGTTGTACTGGTCCGGTGACACACACCTGCGGTTTGAGGCTAGGCGGATCTCCCCAGGAGCACAGCGCTCTTCCACCTGTACTTGACCAAACACAGCCAATTACAATCGCACACAGGTATAAAGACATCTCACCCCAAGCTGCGGCGTGGCTGCACGGCATCACCTGCGGCTGGCAGTCTTGGTCGCTGTTGCTGTCGGAGCTTTTCTTTCCTCTTTCGTCATAGTAAAGATACCCTGCCTGGCAGATGCAGGATCCGTCGGACTCTTGGAAAATCCGATTCAGGCCATGGCAGGTACAGCGGGTGGCACCTTGAGGAAGCAGCAGGTTATGACCCAAAGGAGGAGAAGGCGGTCAGAAGGAACTCTTCTATGACTCAGCCACGAGTAGTACCACCCAACTCTGAGTGTTCTAACCCTGGCGTCAGTCAAGAACACACAGATGTGGGTCACTAGAGCAAGCGGCTCCAGATAAATCGGGAGAATCAAGCCATCAGCTATTGGGGGATGGACTGCCTCCCACACTTCCAACAAAGCAGCAGCAAAGGGGACATGATCAGAAGGCAGGGGAGTTTGAGACATAACTCCGACACCATTCAAGAAACTTCACTCCATTTGGTGCAAACTTCTCCAAATTCAGGATTGACTTGAAATAGGATTTGCCCCATCCCTCCCTGCCCATTGCCCCTCCTCTCCCAAAACAACAAATACTGGTATTTGATATTGTGTGTGGTAAGGCGATTCACAGTAAATAAAAGTCTTGACAGAGACAGAAGTATTGCTAGCTGTCCTTAACTGGAAGTGGAGCATGTTCTGTGTGATTCTTCCATATTCCAGTAATTCCTTTCACTTTTCAAAGTTTTTTGGCTTTATTTGGGGTGTTGAGTGGGAAATAGAGGGCTTGTTGAGAAGGAATTTGGGCAACTTTTGCAGAAAATCCTCATGATTTCACTGCTTTGGCCACTTTCCAAGAAATGTGTAGAGACGGGGGATTGACTGACTTTTGAAATGAGCTGAGGTGGGTGTGCTCATGACTGCAGGTAATCTCAAAGAATTCCAGCTTGGTATTTCTAGCATAAGTCTTCCAATGGACCAATGTAGACCAAGGATGGAAAATGTATGGACTTCAAGATGTTTTGGCCCACAACTTCCACCCTTCCTTACCAGTGGATCTGCTGGCCTGGGCTCATGGGATTTGTCAGCCAAAACAACTGGAGGGCCCCACATTGCCCAACCTTGATTTAGACCAAAGGCACATCTAGAGGTCACAAAACTTACCTGGCTTGGAGGTTGAGGAGCTCCCACAAGGGAAACATCCAGTTTGAGCAGGGAGATGGTTGAAAGAGCCAGCAGGACAGGAGGAGCATTCGTCCAGCTGCTCTGCAGTGCTGCTTCTCCCATACGTTCCAGGGGGACAAGGCAATGGGGAAGAGGTCAGGGGAGGGCAGTAATACCCTCGGGGACAAGGATGTTGGAAGTAGCTTGATGTACCTGGAGGAACAATGGGAATGACTCAGACTGAGGTTCAGAATATGCATACACTTATTTACACATGGCAACTTATCCAATTGTATCCAGTCTTAGTCCTGTTTTGAGTAGTCCCATTGCATGGAATTGGATTTTATTTAGATCAGCCTTCCTCAAACTTATGCCTTCCATATGTGTTTGGACTGCAACTTCCAGAATTCCCAGTCAATGGCCTTGCTGGAAGGGAATTCTGGAAGTTGCAGTTCAAATACCTATAAGGTCACCAGATTGGGAAGGCTGATTTGGATTAACCTTGGATACAACCCATTGAGCTTACTGCTGGGCAAATGAAAGCTGGGGATGGGATGCTAGTCAATACACCAGGTCTGACGCCCCTGCATTAAGGGGCAGGCAAGCTGGTGTGAATGAAGGCAGCCATTCATTCTATACACACACACACACACACACACACACTCACTCACTCACTCACTCACTCCTGTTTGTACCACGGCCTGGAAAGATCACCTTCAGGGCAACTGAATCCAGGTGGGCATGGCGAACACGGAGGAGCGTGAAAGTCAGAGTTGCTGCTGTAGGTGCCCGCCTCGCAAGCCCTGCAACTTGTCTCGAAGGAGTCTCGGAGACCCGTTGTGTTCAGGGCTACATAACCAGCTTGGCACAGAAGTGGGTGAGCACTGCCAGTAGGACAATAGTAGGGATAGACACACCTGGAAAACAAAGGTGGTGAGGCAGGAGTGAAGAACCTCAGGTCCAGAGGCTGTATCCAACCTGTCTGGGTTCCCAATCTTGCCTTCCCAACAGTCTTTGTGCCCTCCTCCTTTCTTAAGCCCCATCCCCTTTCACCTGGCTACAATCACTTGGTGGCTTTTATTTTATATTTATTTTATTTATATTGCGATTTATATCCTGCCTTTTTCCTATAAAGGGCTCAAGGCAGCTTACATCATCTCTCCGCCTCCATCATATCCCCACAACAACAACCCTGTGAGGTAGGTTGGGCTGGAGTCTGTGACTGGCCCAAAGTCACCCAGTTGGCTCCATGGCTGAGCGGGGACTAGAACCCAGATCCTCTGAGTCCCAGTCCCACACTCTTAACCACTACACCACACTGGCTCTCCCAGTTTTTGTGCAGTCCCCACCACTTCTAATTTTCCCCGCAGTGCCTGGTAGAAGCATTGATCTTGAACATGCTGTTACTTTTCATGTTTGGAGTCCTGTCCCTTTGGCCTTCAGTCCTGTGCACAACTGGGATGTGGCCCCTGAGAGCTTCTCCAAAACAGAGCTAGGCCCCCAGGCTGAAAGAAGCTATGCATGCCTACAGGGAGGTGCAGTCTCAGTGAGAAAGTCACAGCATGCAAAGGCCCTTGATAAATCCCCCTCAGCCTTTCAGACACGGGATGAACCATCTCAGCCTAAGGCTGAAACGAAGATTCCGAATTCTCCAATTTGCTCCTCAATTTTCACCTGTGAATTTGCAGCGTGAAACTCAAGTTTTGAATGAACAGTGCTAGACTCAACATGTGAACACTTTTGATTTTGTTTCTCTTGTGATCAATCTCTCATAATTTGGACAGTGTCAACATTTGTCAGGTGATTAAGGTCTCTGCAGCCTGGCCTGATTCATTCTTTCACCAGTGAAGGCCAGCCCTCATGCTGAATGTCCAAGCTGTGCTGGGAAGTTTCCGTGGTTTATCATGACATCTGAAAACAGCAAGCATGGATTGTTGGCATGGTTTGCTAACCACGCCAACAACTCACCCTTGCAGGGTTCAGATGTTACGTTGAGCCATGGTGGCTACCTACTATGGCTTGAATATTCAAACTGGCAACTGGCATGTGCCAGAAACTACCATGGCTTAAATAAACCACAGTGAACTGTGAACCAATCCAGTGATAGTGCTCTGCCATGACCACGCCCCCTGGTAGCCTAAGCACTATAGTGCTTGTGAATACTTTGGGTATGGGGACACTGTTCAAGAAGGCAGATCTTGGGTTGGTTGTCTTGGAATGCATGTTGAGAGGAAGGCTAGTGATTCCCATATCAGTGGAGCATCCTATCCATTGCAGCTTCTATTTTGAGCTGTATGGGAACTATCCATACTATTGAACTCCATCCTCAAGATAGTGTCCACACCATGAAGCATGAAGGATAGTATCAAGTTGAAAAGGAAAGCTGCAATGGACAAGGATCCACATGGATGTAGATAATATCAGCCTCCGCTGCACATTTATACAAGAGTAATATAGAAACTTGGTAGCTTTTATATAAGCAAGGTCCATTTGAAAGGCTTTCCTGGGGATCCATTCTACCATTAAATATAGCTAATTTAAATTTATTCTACTGAAAGCTAGATCTAGGAGAAAAGCAGATTGAAAATAGAGGTTCTAAAGTTAAGTTTTAAAGCAGGCATTTTCCACAATTCTATGAATTTTTTGTCACTTGTGGAATATACTCACAGCTGTCCAGGCATACTGTATGTGGATGACCCTGTAGGACAGGAATACCCAGCAGGACACAGAGGGGGGATCCCTGTGCGGGGTCCACAGTAAGAGCCAGGCTGGCATAATGAAGGAGTGAATGAACCTGGTGAGGAGATCAAAGGACCGAGAGACAATGTGATGCTCTGTTGGACCCCAGGTACGTCGTCCTCTGTGCTGGATCTCAGTAGGGAGCAGCTACCCTTCTCTGTGTCCAGCAGATGGGATGATAAAATGCTACAAACCAGCAGGTCATGTGGCTGTGCATCATTTGAAAAGGGGCTTATATCTGACGGTCTGGAGGATGAAGGTGACTTGCCATGTGCATTGCAGAATCGGCATTTTCATTACTGCTTGTTTGGAGTTGCCTTGTCTGATGTGGTACCCTCTGTCTGTTGGGCTGCATCTCCCATAAGCCCCAGACATCATGGGCCATGGGGCTGGGAGATATTGGAGCTTGCAGTTCAAAGCATCTGGAGAGTGTTAGCTTAGGAAAGGTTGGTTAATGCATCCATACCGTGCCTACTTGGAGACTTGATGCTGGGAATTCTGTTCCTTTTGAACATCATTTCCATTCTGGTGAGCACTGGCAGAGTGTAGCAGAGTCCCCACCCCCTCCCACCCACAGTTCTGGAAAAAAAGCATACATTTTTTCAGGTTCTGGCATTTGTGCAAATTGTGCAAAATTGTGCAAAATTGTGCAATCTGCACAATTCTGGAGTTTAAGGTATCATATTTTTATTTTTACTTATAAGGATCTTATCAAATAGCTTCCCAGTTCCTCCATCCCACTTTCATTTGGAAAGCGCCAAAGTGGAAGATAAAATTGACTTAAAATAAAAGGATGGCATATGGCTTTGAAGTAATGCATGGAAAGAGTAAGTCTAACAGGCTCGTTCTTAGAGGAGAATGTTCCTTTGCAAGGTTCCTTTGCAAGAGAGCTGGGCTTGCAACCACATCCAGTTGTGTAAGATTCCCTTTTAAAAAATCTATACCTCAGATTCCCAATATTGCACAAATTTCCACCATTAGAATAATAACAGAATCCTTGTATTGAGTTGACTTGTTACGGATTGAGTTGGTGCTGTGTGTGTCAGTTGAGAATGGAGTAAAATTTGCAGGGTTGAGCCAGAAAAATTATGTCCCCCTTCCCCAAATTCTCATACGTTCTCATTATCATTAAATATTTCTCAGGGTGGCTTCCAATACATTTAAAATGTAGCAAAAGAGGCAGGAGGTATTTGGGAGAGTAAAAGGCATATAGAACTATTTATGGAACTATTCAGATGTTCCAGTCACCTCCCTGCTTTGAAATTTCTGGGCCATGGCAATTCTCAGAAGTAATCATTGTCAGAGCAACCAGATATTATTCCCTCACACGTCTCTTTACCTGGATTGATACTGAGGTCTCTCACAGTTCATTGAAAGGATTGGACAATTAGTTTCTGCCAGTGTGAATGTTGACATGTCCAAATGTCTCACCTGGAGGGCATTCATATCCTGGTTCACAGGGTATTCCGTGGATGTTTGGCACCCCAGATGTTGCTGGATCTGGACAGTAAAATCCAGCAGGGCAGGGTTTACAGTCCTCCAGAGATGTAGCACCAGGTTGAGTCCTGAAAGAACCAGGTGGACAAAGGAAAGCTTCTCCTTCTCCCAGGCACCAATATCCTGGGGCACAAGGGTAATCTCTAAAGCCAGTGGCTCCTGTTGGATGAATGAAAATGCACTAAATTAAGACGGGAGACAGGCAGCCCTTCTATGAAAAGCTCTGCAGAGAAACGTGGCTTGAAGGCAAACAAACAATTCTTGAAACCTTCACATGGTTGAATTATTTACTTTCCCATCTAGATCAGTATCCTTTCATTGGCATGGGAGGGCAACGGTCTTCTCCATGACCTAATCTTCCTGATCTTCTAAGAGGAAGTGTCAGAGACTGAACTCTGGACCTTTTCTATGCAAATCAGATGCCTACCACTCAGCTATGACCCTTCTGCTGAATAACCCCCATCCCTCTGCCTTCCGCTGCCAGACAAGCACTGTTTGCATTTTAAAGCTGCTTTCTCCTGATGCTACTGTAGAGAGTAGGGCCATTCATACTACAGAGGAACTTCAAAGGGATGGAAGAGTTTTGAGTCAGATGAAGAGGAGGAAGGGGAGGTAAAGAATAAATGCCAAGGACAGGGGGGATGAAGATAGCAGAGGAGCGAGTATAAAGTCAGTGTGTTCTGGGAACCAGAAAAGCTTCTCAGAGATTTTTGGAGGAGGATCGGCAGGGCGAAATGGGTGTGGCAGACCCAAGGGTGAGATATCAATTAGAGAGAACAACAATAAAAGCAAGAAGTTGTTTGCTCTGCAGAGGAAGAAACTACCTTAAAGACTTGACTTAGAGACAGCATTTACTGGGAAGGGGAAGACATTAGTCAGTTCTAATTAGTTTAGAATGAACATTTGAGCTGGCCCTGTTGCACTGATGAGCGGACTTCATATAATTTTAGGATGGCATGTTTCTTTTATTACTGCTTTCTGCAAAATGCTTTAATTTGTATTCCAAAGCCAGCTTTGATTGTTTGCAGTTTTGCAGAATGAGAGGGGCAGCCTCAACAGATTGTAAGTGAAGGAAAATGGCAACCTCAGAAGGTCTGTATAGTAGGGTCTTGGAAAGGAGGAGAAAATATTTGGTAGTCTAGAAATTAGTCTAGTCTAAATGACTGCCTGGATGAACCACACTGCTGGCCCGGGAAGGACTGTT
The DNA here is from genome assembly GCA_023646645.1 of Varanus salvator macromaculatus. Classification (NCBI taxonomy): domain Eukaryota; kingdom Metazoa; phylum Chordata; class Lepidosauria; order Squamata; family Varanidae; genus Varanus; species Varanus salvator. The sequence continues at coordinate 5,811,067 of JAIXND010000621.1, forward strand.
AGAGAGCCTGCTCCATTAGTTTCCCCTAAGTGTAGTGCTGGTCCTGTTTATGGAAACTACCATCATGATCAGGTGGAGTAGACACATGTGTGCAGCATGCTCAGCATTAGTTGAGATGGTGCAGGCTCCTACTGTTAACACACCTCTGCTTCTACCTTTGTCAGTGTCACATTCCAACAGAGCCCCCTCATCCCCACCACCATGGCAAGCGGATCTTTTGCTCCTCCCTCCACCATTCCCAAGCTGAGCAGAACGTCTGCAAGCTGAGTTGAGAGCCCTCTAGAAGCTTACCTGTGGCAGAGCATGGTTTGTCCGATGAGCAGTGCTGGCAATCTGGCTGGTTCCCAGTCGCTAGTTCTGTCCGGAAATTCTGCCTGGGGCACTGCTGCAGGAGGCAGGGCCCAGTGACCTTGCTGTCATTCGTCCCATCACAATGGCCCCCATAGTGACATGGGAAGTCTACCGGGTTCCCTGAAGAGGCAGAAAGGCGAGGAGCTGCAAGATGCAAGGAACATAGACCTGGTCCATTTGAGACATGGGAGCCAAGAATGGATATGAGGGAGAGGAGGAAGAAGTTGCCCCATACTGCTGTTCCAGGAGGGAGACGCAGGCAGGAATTCTCACCTGATTTGCACCAGCGGCCTGGTGGGCAGGGCAGGCAGTCTCCCCTTTGTCTGGCACCTGGGAGAGAGCCAATGGTATCATCTGGGCAAGGAATGGGTGCCTCTGAGCCTTCTAGACAGTAGAATCCTGAGGGCAGGGTGGAAAACATGCCAAATTTAAGCTCTTCAGGAGGAAGATCAAGGGTTGCATCTTGATTAGCTTGCTACCTGCCCGTATGATGCCTCAGTTGAACCTCTACCTGGACTTTGCATTTGCCCTGACTCTCTTGCATCCCACCAAGACCTCCGCTCCTCTCAAGCACTTCTGGTCCTGCTGGTCTAGTTACAGCTGCCTTCCTCCTCCATTCTGATGCCAGCATTCTCAATAATTATTGGAAGAAGGCAGCTCAGAACCTGACTGGCCTTATCCAGTTGGGAATTTTCACCCAAAGGACTGTTGACATCTAGGATCTAGTTCAGAAGAAAGGAAAGGGACTATGTCCATCTCCTGGTGGCGAGGTTATAAGCAAAAAAGTGATAAGTAGCACGTAACACCATCTTCTCTTTTTACTTTGAACAACATGTGAAAAACCATGTGCACATACTAGGCATTTTAGATCCTTAGCTGTAACAGGATGTGCCTTTGGATCAGTGCCAAGAGGTGTGTGTATGTGTTTGCCATTGAGTAAAGATGAATGCTATTGCAGAGTTCCAGTCTTAAACTCCAGCATCAAAGCATCCTGGTGCTGGGGAGCTTTAAAGTCTTATTTGCCAGGAGCTCTGGCTGGTCTGAAAATTTACCATATAGGTCTCTCTTAGCAGGATGCTTGGTTACCTGCCGGGCAAGGTCCTGCACACTCCTGACCCCAGAGACAGTCAGCCAGGGGGCTCCAGGTGAAGTTGTAGCCCTGTGGGGTGGCATCGGAACTGCCTTCCTGGCAGAAGAAACCAGCTGCACACTTCCCTTCCATTCGCCCTCCCCTAGCACATGGAAAGAAATTCAGCCAGGTGGGGAAGAGATGCAATGCACATTCAACCATGGGCTGGTCCACATGTCAGAACGAGGCTCTGTGGCTTGATATACCAATGCCAAATGCCCACGGGGGCCTTTTGAAATGGCATGTGCAGGTTTCCAGCTTTCTGTGTCTTCCCAGGTCATATGATCCCATGCAACAGAGGTTGTTTGCTGGTTAAGCAAACCATGGATTATGAGCAACCCCTGCTGCCTGGATTCAGAAGGCATGGCAAGCCAGGAGCCCATGGGCACCATGCCGAAGTGCCACAACACCCACGGGGAAATTAAACCATAGCGGGCTGTTATGCCATGCAAACCAGGTCACTATCTTTGCATACCTATTTTCAAAGTTAATTTCCAGTGTTTATGGTATCCAGCATAATCATCCAACTGCTAAAACCAGTAGGAAAAAGGCAGAACAAACAAATAGAATCAGCCAGGCAGTTTACCTCAATGTCCAGAAAGAGCAGCTAACTTTTAGGTAGCTTTCAAAAAATTACCAAGTATGTATCCAAGTGCTCCTCCTACAGGAGGGCATTCATGGTGCCCAGGATAGCTACAAAGAAGCTCCCGTGCCGAGCCCATCCCATCGATGCATCCTTAGAAGATGGAAACATCAAAAAGGTTTCCCAGAAATACATAACATTTTATATACCAAGTATGAAAGGAATACAGCAACCCATGTGCATGTTTTCAGCTTAATTGAGTCTTGTTTTATCTTTGATCAATCCTGTGCTCATACTTTTTTACATCACCAACCACTTTGCAGGTGCAAAGAGAGGCAGGGCATGCTGGTTTTAAACCGAATCACATACAGTGATGCCAAGCAGAGAATTACCGGCAAGACATGAACAGCATAATATCTCAACCTGCAGTAGTGGCCAATGGGACAAGGAAGGCATTCTCGCTCCGCCCGTAACCCAGACATGTCTGAAGGAGTAAAAGTGCCATCCGGGCATGGATGAGGAACCAAAGCACCTGCAGAAAGGGGATGACATTGCCCACACATTAGTAAAGTAAATGTGACCTGAGTCCCTACTGAGTCAACTTGAAGTAGTAAAACATAGTTTCCAGCATGACTGGCTGATTTGTACCATTAGGACCACTGTTACTCACACCTGCTCAAAACGTATAATGGCTTTAACAAAAAGAACAGCTGAGAAACTTCCAGGCAAGGAAATTTCTGGTGGCTTTATCATAAAGGGTAGAGTTGGATGGGGCCAGAGGGTCCTTTGGTCCAAACTTCTACTTGATGCAGAACTCCAAGTTAAGCCACCCTCTCAGATGGCTGTCCAGTGGAATCTTGGTCATTGATTCCATTATCATACTGCTCTGGATGGACATTTTTCCTGATTTTTTTTTGGCCTGAATCTGGTTTGCTGAATTTTGAGTTCATTGTTTTGTGTCCTGTGCTCTAGGATGAACAAGAAGAGATCTTGTCCTTCCTCTTTGTGAGAGCCCTTCAGGTACTTGTGGAATGCTTTCCTATCTCCGCTTAGTCTTCTCTTCTTGAGGCTGCTGAACATGCCGAGTTCTCTCAATGTCTCCTCAAAGGACTTGTTTCCAGTCCCTGGATCGTCCTTGTTGCCCCCTCCCCGCTTTCAGCTCTTTCCAACCTGGCTGCATCTTTCTTAAACTGTGGTGTCCAGAACTGGACACAATACTCCAGAAGAAACCCAACCAGCGCTGAGTAAAGGGGAACTAGTATGATTGACTGCATCAATAAAGCAGCACAGCAATGGAGAACACAGAGCAGGTTGTCAGATCTCCGGCATAACCAGAGCACATTCCCAGTTTTGTGTTAACTTTTGGGGAACAATCTCACAAGTGTCTTGTCAGCACCGGTTGTGGGATGTCTGAGCTACACAAAAGCCACCTTTGCATGGCAGAAGTAGTCACACTGCCTTTTACACCTCTTGCTGTCCCTTTGACTTTTGTTCACATCTGCATAAACATGAACTATATCACAAGATAGGATTCCTTATTATATCAACATGGACAAGTGAAGAGAGCTTAAAACAAATGAGTTCAAACTCTATCAGCTGAGCCCTACCAGCTTCCTTTTTGTATGGCTCTGACTGCTAGAGGGAAGAGGCATGTGTGGTTTCTCCACCCCAAAAGACAAACCAGGCAGAAAAGACCACCTTTAAGAATGTTTGCTGTCACGTTTTGTGCAGGAAGGAAGGAAGGAATATCCAAGCAGAAGAAGTTTTATAGTCGTCATTCCTGGGGTCTTTCCTGTTGGTCAGACCCTCAGGGGGAGCTTTGAATCTGTGATGAATGCTATAGATCAAGGGTACAGAGAAGAAAAGATCCCAAATGTTTGACACGTCAGCTTCCAGGTTTCTTGACCATTAGCTATTCTGGCAGGCTCTTCTGGCATCTAACATCACAAACATCTGTATCACTAGCTTCTAGCCACCTCTGCTGTAGGAGATAAATCAATGGAACCAATCAATGTTTTTGCAAGCATATGTATATATATCCCTGTACCTGCAGGACAGTATGAATGTGATGGACAGCGGGTGGGGTTCCCAGCAGTAGCCTCATGGCAGTAGAACCCTGCTTGGCAAGGGAGGCAGTAGTCCGAGCCCTGCTTTGTTTGGTATTCTCCAGTGGGACATGGAGATGGATAGGCAGCCCCAGATGGACAGAAGTGCCCCTGAGCAGTGTAGAGAGGAAGCAGGAACAGATTTGAGAGAAACAATTCTATGACTGACTGCCTCCCACCCACCCACCCACTTCATTTCTTCAGAACTTTTAGTTCTACAACAATGTACAAAAGAAGCATCAACAAGTCACAGAAGCGTAAAATGACCCATTTGTAGCAGTGAACAAAGAGAGAGATTCTTTGAATCAATTTTAGCTTTTGTTCACTGGTGCTCCGAGAAGAGCTTCACGCCATTTCTCAATTCAGCAAACAGTGAGAAGTTCCAGGGGCATGGTGGTTGCCCAGTACTCAGTCCATTCAGACCCTCTCCAAGCACTTCAATAGGATCCTCCATGATCAATATTCTCAATTCTCAAGCATTGCACAGATGTTAAGGTGAACAAGGATCACAGAGAAATGACTGACCTCAGGGCAGAGGAATGGTGCTGGGCTGAAGGAACTGAAGTTTGCTGGGCAGTAGGAACCAGCAGCACATGGTCCAGTAGGTGAGCTCAGTCCCATGGCCGCACAGAAGAATCCGGGGTAGCAGGGCACACAGCAGTCTGAGGAAAAGCATCCTGCAGGACAGAAGAGCTGGCAAAGGAGTGTTCTGCACAGGGAAGCACAAATGAGCCTCTCGGAAGTGGCATGCTGCCCTCGAAAACGGAACACTGACTCAGTTGGAGGTTGACAGATGAGGCTGGTGAGCAGAATTCCCCCACTGCTATTAAAGGTGAGAATTGCCCATGGGACAGGGAAGGATTTGCATCAGAAACATGCCACTTGGGGAGGATATTGCCAAAAGAAATACCCTATATTTTCCTGATGTTTCCTGATCTTGTAACACGTGTCTGTTTTGCCTTTTGTGGAAGCAGGGCTTAGGAGCACATCTGTGAGGACTTCTCTACTTAAGGTATTTATTGTATGCTCAGTTTCTGGGGGATTTTCACAATGCCATGATCCTCTAGGGCCTCTCCTGAATTTTTCAGCCATTTTCATGGCTTCTTTTTTAGAAAGAGGAATGCCTGCTTCTTTCCTAGAAGATGCCATCATTCACTGCAAGAGCCTAGTGTAAATCTGCAATTCCTCAGTGCTGTTTTGTGGTGCATAACGCAGCATCTGTAAAGAAAGGCAGAAAGGAAAGGGCCCAGGGAGAAGCTTGCTTGAGTGAAAGGTGCTTTAATTCCCCTGTAAAGAAAATGGAAGCAGCAGCCTCAATAAAGTCCTGAATTTTATGCCTCATGTAGAGAAGCCCTTTGCTTCTTTCATGTTACGTGGCTTGAATGTTACTGAGTATTCCACCACCTCCTGTCTCAACAACAGAGCTGTCAAGTGATGTGAAAAGTTTTGCCAGGGAAATGACATGTTTTTACCTGATTGACTGCATTAATTCACCAATTATAATGAAATATATTTGCATACTGCATATTTAAATATACTGCTTAGAGATCACTTTTGGAGACAATTGGTTGTAAGCTAATTTACTATTAAACCAACATTAAATAAACATACTCTAGACATACCGTAAGAAAAAAGGCCATATTTCAATATTTCCCTTAAATAGGGAAAACCTGTTCCAGGGCCAAATCTGTACCTCTGGGCATCTGCACATGGCCATGAATTCTTTTCCTAGTGACTCCCCCTTTCTCCCCAACTACCAATCATTTTGTGGTTACCTGTGTTTGTTGCATCACCCCCTATTTTAAAAGGTCGGAATGTGCCTCGAAGTCCTCATTGTTGGCAGTATGAGTTTTAAGCTAAAATGGGATATTATTGGTACCCTGCCCGTTTCTGTCCTGACTTCAGCTAAAATGTGGCTCTTGAGAACGACTTCGAAACAGAATTTGTCCCCTTGGGCTGAAAGTGGTGCCATGCTCCTGACTTGCAGCAATGCGTTGCAACTCAAGAATTTCCTTGACTGTCACCCTCCCCAATTAGAATGTGCCCAAGCAACTTCAAAAGGGGAGCTGCTAGTTAAGCAGCGACTGTGTTCATCGAAGCCATCAACTAAAGCTTCCACTCCAGCTCAACAATGAGTCTTGGAATTTGAATGCGGTCAGTGTTTTGATCTAGGACATTGTCTGAAGTGGGACAAGGCATAGCAAGGGAAGTGTTAGGTACCCTAATGTGGGGACTCTGTCAAGAGGACACCTGAAGAAGAAAATTGAGAGGGGGGGGTAACTTACCTATCTTCTTCCTGTCAGCTCTCAGCTGCAGAAGGGAGCATGATGGCCAGCCCAAGCCACACTCACCTGTAGCATTATTCAGAGTGCCCACCGGGCAGGCCGCGGGGAACCAGGTGCCTTCGGGGCAGTAGTGCCCCCTTGCACAGGGCCCGTTGAGGGGAAACTCCTGCATGGCCTGAGGGATGGCGTCAGAGGCTCCCCCTGCACAGTAATATCCGCCAGGACACAGGCCTGTTGATTGCAAAGCAGAGGACTCTCAGCAGCCGCTTGCAGTGAGTAAGTGCAAGCAAAGGGAAAGTGCTCCTGCAGATGGTTGTGGGGGCAGCTTGCACTTGTATTGCCTTCCTTCCTTCCTTCCTTCCTTCCTTCCTTCCTTCCTTCCTTCCTTCCTTCATTGTGGCTTTTATATAGCATTCAGCAACCATTACATGGCTCCCAGAATGGTTTACAACGCTTTCCCATGGATACAGAGAAAAAAGAGGCCAGTACATCCACTCCATGGTCCCCTCAGTCTGACTGAACTGCTAATGACCCGATCTGATGCAGGACATTTCTTGGTGAATCACAGACCTGTCCGATTGATACATTTGGCAGTTCTTCCACATACAAAAATACGGCCCAGGAAGCACCTTCAGTAATGCCCAAGTTTCACTGGGGCGGTCGATCTGTGTTTGACCGTTTCAGACCGTAGGTGGTGACAGGTGGCGGGGGACACAGAATGAAATTTGTAACTCAGCTCAAATTATTCCCTGGATGCGGTAAACCGGGATGCCAGAGAAAGGTGCAGACGGTAACACTTTCCTCCATGATTCTGTGTGTGCGCACACACATCTGTTCATGAAGCTAATTTCCACACCATTGCAAAACCAATATCATAGAGTGATGCTGAAATGGATCGTGGTTGTGGCGGAAGGGGCAAAGAACCGACACAGGCCAGAAAGAGATGGATCCCTCGATCCCTCGGAGCAGTGATGACGGGAACTCCTTACCATCGGGCTCCCAGTTAGCATTGCCGCTGCAGAACCTCCCTGCCGGACAGGGCTTGCAGGCGTGAAGGGACAGCGCTCCTTCCAAGGAATTCAAAGTCCCAGCAGGACATGGCGAGGGCATGGCTGTCCGGGGCGGGCAGTAGTAACCTGCCAAAGCAAGTGTGCATTAAGGGGCTGCCCTGAGAGGAAAGACAGAACCATTTTCCAGGGATGCTGGGGGTGTGAGGCGGTGTCACCATCACTCAGGAGAGAACTTCAAGGTGGTGGACAGCAGTTGTGAAAGAGGAAAGGGAAAGGGGAAAAGGGAAAGGGGAAAGGATTTCATTTCTGTGCTGCCCAGAGCTGAAGCTCTCTGGAAGGCTTACACATCAGCCTGGTCCTCTCTTTTTCCCAGCCCTGCAGACATGATACTTCCCACTCCACCAATTCAACAGAGCCTCCCCGGACACCTTACCTTTCGGGCAGCTGAGTGGCTCCACAGTGGCAGCATGCCTGCAAGCTGTACCTGCTGGGCAGGGAAGGCAGGCGCTGGCCCCTGCCATGGGGCTAAACATGCCAGGCTCACAGGGAAGCTCCAGGCTGGTGCCCTCAGGACAGTGGAAGCCTTTAGGACACCTGTAGCCATGAACCCCATCACTGGGGCAGGGAGCAGAGTTCCCCTCCAGACAGACATACCTGTGAATATTACAGAGGAGTATCAACAGCCCATAGACCTGCAGCCTGGTTCCCCCAGCTACTTCCATTAGGAGTCAGCATTAAACCCTGACAATTCACAGCCACTCCCTGAAGACTGGGTGGCTTCCCTGCTTTGACTTGTACTGGTAAAGGAGAACAATGCACCTTTGAGCCTCAGGGAGAAGCTCCTGGAAGCCAGTTGCCACACAATGGGGCGGGGTGGGGGGAAGCACCACGAAATGGCAAGCCCAGCGATCAGAGCTCAGGTGCCCACTGGCCCATGGTGCAACTCGAGAAAGGCCCCAAAATGACCTGGATCAAAGGGGTCCTTCACAGCTATTAGCTTGCTACCTTGAATGCCCCAACTCAAGCCTCTGTGCGATGCAGCATGCCCACATTACTCTTATTCAGGGATCCCTTCCCACCCTTTAGGTCTGCTCTCAGTTTGGTGCTTTCTCCTAGGCTCATATGGAGCAAATACATTCTGTTCACCATGCCTTGAATAATTCAGAAGGGTTCTTTAGTGACATCATGTATACTCATCGCAATTTCAATTCTCCAAGTGCTTCTGCTTTTGCACTCGGAGATCTTAAAATGGTTCTTTGCATATATGAAATCAATCAAGAATTAGCCCTCCTAAGAGGGAGGCATCAGCAGGCAAGGTCTGCAGAGGTACAATGGATCGGTGGGCAGGGGTTAAGTGGGAGAACATTCCCCTGCCCTGAGCAAACAGTGCAAAGGCATTCGGGTAAAAGTAACAGCACAACAGGGAAAGGTAATGGGGCAAAGTTATCCATGCGTGCTGGCTGAGAGCTGAAGCAGGATGGAGAACGAACAATTGGATGGGAGAAGAAATAGGAAGGAGTAGCTTGAAAAAGATCGTGCCTTATGGCAACCTGTTTTACAACCTACAAAACTGTGCCAGCAGCCAAATGTTTCTATAGCAGTTTATGGAAAACCAGCAAAACTAAAAAAAAAAAAATCCCAGTTTTTGTTTTTAATATTGGGGAATTGTCTGTAAAGGACTGAATTTTGGCTGCCAGCTCTGTTTTTGTGACTGTGTTTATGGATCTGAAATAAGGCCCCTTCCCTAATTACTCAAGATGTTTATTATCTTCTCAGTTCAATATTTTGCCTATTTCTTACAGGTGGTCCCTATTCACTATTTTTTTAAAAATTTTAATGTATTAGATTTATATATCCAAGCTTTTCTTTCCTTTTAAGAACTCCAAGCAGTACACATCATTCTCTTCCCCTGCTCTCTATCTTCTCCCCACAACAACAACGCTGTGGGGTAGGCTGAGCTGAGGGTCTGGGACTGGCCCACAGCAACTGCTCCATGGCTGGCTCACCCAAGCCCAAGTACCGCGCTGGCTGGCTGGCTGGCCGGCCACTGATGGAGAACAGGATGCGATCAGGGACCGCAGGGCTCCTCCAAAGGGAGCCTGCATGGCTCAGCATGCCATGAAAGTGAGGGAAGTGGCGGCTGCTTCCTCTTACCCTTCACTGCAGGGCGCCATCTGGGACATATCAGACACCCCTGGCTGGCTGCAGTAGAGCCCCGCTGGGCATGGCAGGCACTCCTCCTCTGTCTTCAGCCCAAGAGAGGTGGAGAAGGAACCGGGCGGGCAAGGAATGGGGTATCCAGTCCCACTTGGGCAGTAATGCCCTGGAGGGCAGATGTCATTCACAGCCAGAAGCGAGCTAGGAGAATCCACCTGGACAAGGAAGGAAAGGAAATGCAGCCAATGAGAAAGAAGCTTTCACTGTGCCATGGACCGCAGCAACTTAAAGGAAAAACCTATTTTCCCCTGCAGTGGCGGGCAGGATGCATTCCAATGGAGCAAAGCTCATGGAACCAAGGTTCAGTTTGAAGGCCAGGAAGTACTTCCTGATGGTTAGGACCTCTAGAGTTTGGCATGGGCTTCCACAGGAGGTAGCTGAAGCCTGCCTCTCCTGTTTTCCACTCACCCTGTGCCTAATGGGAGTTGGGTTGACTGCTCCCCTGGTGCAATAGTAGCCCTGATAGCAGAGACCGGTTGGTTGTGTCAGTCCGGAAGATGAGCAATACATCCCTGGAAAAGGGAGGGAAAGAAGTGTCGAGTGGTGGTAGGGAGCTGTAGGAGGAAGGGTCAGCTCTGCCCAACCTGGGGCCTCAATCTGGTTTCCCAGAGGGAGCCTCCCCTTCTGGGCTTGTCTATCTTCCAAACTGAATTCAGACCCTGGGCTGAAAGAGGCTCTGTGGCACTGATGTTAAGTGCTTGGACGGCCAATGCCAAGCCCTGCCCTTTCATGCTCTGCCTCCCCGTCCTTCTTGCATAGGTTCTGGGTTCCTCAACAAGTGCTTCTACTCACCTGCTGTGCAGGGCTCACAGTCCATTTCCTTGGCAGCCCCAGTCTTGGGCCCATATGTACCTTGAGGACACGGATGCTCTGTGCTGGATGGCGTTCCAGGAGGGCAGAAGTGCCCAGAAGGGCAGGGCCTGGCAACCTGGATTGCAGGGCCTGGAAAGAAAGTGCAGCTTGAAGGCCTTTGGGTGACAGCTTCTTTCCTTCATGTTTTGCAACAAGACGTACACTCCAGCTATGTTACAGTAGCCCAAATCAGAAGCTACTACCTGTGCATGGACTACTGACCTTCTCAGGTTGGAGAAGGCTGAAATAAACACACACGTACCAACTAACCATAAACAGTAACAACCAGGATGGGGTTTCTTACTTTTGTTGGATGGCTCACAGAAGAATCCAGCTGGACAAGGATCACACAATTCTTTCCCTTCTTCAGATTGGTAGGTTCCCTTTTGGCAAGCCACTGGAATCACTGATCCCTCTGGGCAGTAGAACCCATGTGGGCAGCGATGAGAAGATGGCGTGGCAGATGTCTGACCTGGTGGGCAATAGTACCCAGCTGAACATGGTCCTTCTGGAGCTGTCTTTTCCGGCCCTAAAATCATGAAGAGGAAAGGAGGATCCATTTCTTCTCTCAGGGATAAGTGGGCAAGATCCCACCTGCAAATCCACTCAAACAAATCCACCCCACAAAAGGCACATACTGCTGCAGAAATACCCAGCAGGACAGAGTTTGCAGCCCGTGGCATCCCATTTCCCACTGTGGGGATTGATGCTCCCTGCAGCGCATGGAACTGGAGATGCTGTTCCTTTGGGACAGTAGAATCCTGGGGGACAGAGCTTCTGGTCAGGGCGCGAGGACAGCATGTCACAGTAGTGGCCAGCTTGACACATCCCTGCGAAGTGGAGAATTCAGAGAGGAGAGCAAGTCACCGGCAAAGCTCATCCACAGTGCTTGGTTTCTAAAATGAGAGATGCCACAGCTTAACACTGCCTTGAAAATCCCATTCTTTGTCTGAGATACCCTATCACCTATTAGTGAGATTTGTGTGTGAGGAAGAGGAGCAAGGGTGTAAACACACTCAGAGGTGAGAGAACGGCATTCTGTCTAGGCTCAGACACTTGTCCTCATCACTACTTCACTGCACTGCTGGTGTTCAGAAAAGATCCTGAGTTGGGCCTTAGCCCCACTGAATTCCTGAGCATTCCAGACGAGAGAATGGTGGAGAAAAAATCAAGTCTAGAGATTTCAACTTCCTGTGGATTGCTAGACTAAAGAGTGCATAGATATTTTATTAACAGATAAATAATAATTTAAAGAGAGTGCTGCTTCTCAGGAAGATGAATTGGTCCTTTCATGTAGCACCGAGCAGGAAAACATACTGTATTTTTGAACCTCAGAAAGGATCTGCTTTAAATCATCAGGAGAAAGAAAACCTCATGGAAATAATACTTATCATGTACAATGGTTTGGTTGGGCAGAAGCCAGAAAGACAAGAAAAAGCACAAGACAAAGTTTGTTTAATACACCTGGGTGGAGGAGGAACTATTAATGCAACTTTCTCTTGTTTCAGCATCCAGGTTGTTTGTAAGCTCCTTACTAGAGGTCCCTCCAGGGTATAGGATGGCAGAACTCACCAGAAACAACAGCCAGTCCTTCTCCTTGACAGAAGCTTCCTCTGGGACAGGGCAAGCAGGCATTGCGAGACATCATTCCAGGCTGGGGAAGAAGGGTCCCACTAGGGCATGGACTTGGGCTGCTACTCCCCAAGGGGCAGAAATGCCCTGCAGGACACACCCCTCCAGTCTCATCGAGAACAGGGTTGGGCACCCGTGCCTTCAGGGTGCAGTAATGCCCAGGCGAACAAGGGCCACTGGGGCTCACAAGACCTGCGGAGATGATTTGAAAAAGAAGCCCCAAGATTATGTAGCTCATGAACTCTGAATCACACAGAACTCACCGGGCTATTTTATTCATTCCACCCATCAGCTCACAGGCTCCCTGGGCAGTTTACAAAATCAAATAACATAACCTAAAAACATATGAAGACACATATAAAAAAACCAATCTCATTAATAAATACCATAATACAATTACTTGGCTATTATAATTATAGTATATTTTTACCCCGACTTTCTTTCTCTTTCAAGGTGGCTTACAAAGTTCTCCTTATCTCCAATTCATCCTCACAGCAGCAACCCTGAAGGTCTGTGAGAAATGCCAAGCTGGGATTGGTTCAGTGAACTTCATGGCTGGGTGGGGATTTGAACCCGGACCTCCAGAGCCCCAGTCAGCAATCTAACCCCTATGCCACCCTGGCTGGAGCTGTATTCAGTGGTTCCACTGAAGAGCTTGTACCTGCAGCATCTGCCGCTCCCATCAGTGGGAATTTAGGGAGGCACCTAACCTATAACTGACATTAAGCACCTGAAAATTGTTTGGAGATGGCGCTGTTGGTAGGGTTTCTACACTCCTAGCTAGTTTTGCTTTTGGCATTAGATTGGTGGGGGATCTTCAAGGGCTGTGGGGAATATCATTCCTAGCCCTACAACCTGCCATCCCTTTAATAGAAGGTTCCAGAAGTTCCGTACAGGTGTAATATTTCCTAGTTGCAGTCCACAAGACTATATTGACTATAAAACACTAGTACTCAATAAAACCCTGTTTCACAGGAACTGGTTTCCAGATAGGCATATTTAGGATGGCAGCTCAGACCTACATCTGCTCACCGGCTCTTTGATTTACCTGGATTAGCACAGAATTTGCCTCCAGGGCAGGGCCAACATTCCTCCTGGCTGCTCAAAGCTGTTTGATTGCTGAAGGTACCTTCGGGACATGGGAACTGCCTAGCAGTCTTTGTTCCTAACAGGCAGTAGTATCCTGGGAGGCAGTCAGATGGATTGACTGCTCCTGCCAGAGGTGTCTCTTTGGGATCAGGGTCACAGAACCTTCCGATTTAAAACAAAAACAAACCATTCATTCTTAGCACTTGTATTCCAGTCTTCAGTCCAAAATCTTCTAGAACAGGTGATGTGCAATCCCTGTCTACAGGCTTACATTCCAAAAGATGTGACCCAAAATGAAAAGAGACTGAGGAGGGAAGAGGTGAAAAATTAAGAGGAAACTATCACAAGTTCCAAAAGTCAAATAGATTTTTTTTAATATAATGGCTAACTGGAAATAGTTCAGTGAGAAGAGGAGTCTCTTCCAGTAAGGCTGAAAGATTTCCACTGCTTCCACCACACCAGAAACATTGGAAGCTGCTGTACACAAGTCAGACCCTTCTTCCATCTATTGTCAGTACTGATTGGCAGCAGTTCTCCAAGGGTTTCCGGCAGGAGTAGTTCTTGCCCTACCCAGTGGAGGCAGCAATTGAACCTGGGGCCATCTATATACAAAGCAAGGGTTCTACCACTGAGCTACAGCTCCCTCCCTGCACTTTGGTCCGATGACAGATTAAGCAGGAACCTAATGAAGACGTCCAGGCTATTTTTGTGGAGAGGGGAGGAACATTCAGTTACTAAAATAACTGCCTTGCATATCATTCAGTACATCACGCCTATTTTAATAAGAAGGTATTCATTTCTAGATCTCTAGGAATGGAGTTATGAAATGGAAGGAAATAGGAAAAGAGAATGTTATTGCTAATAGGACCTCTTGCATGAAGGCACAAGCTAGAACCTAATTTGCATGAAAGGACAGAGAGAGAGAGAGAGAGAGAGACAGACAGACAGACAGACAGACAGACAATAGGTATTTCAGAGCATTTCAAGACTATTGTTATGCAGATTGCAAAGGAAAGCTTGAAGATAACCCAAGAAGATGAATGTTCCTTAAATGTAGGCTTACTTCCCTGCTGGACATATTTTGCACACACTTTGCCCAGCTTCATCCTGGTATTCTCCAGGGGGACATGCTTTTGGCTCTGAGCTGCCAGCAGGACAATAGTGACCAAGGGGGCAACGGTGTTCTATCGAGAAAATATAAAGATGTTAAATCTAGCAGCTCTACATTACTTAAATCAGTGACCTGTGTAGTCCATACAAAAAGGAACATTGATTGCTAGCAGTGCAGGCAGATTTCTCTATACTTTCTCGAGACTAGGCTTAATTTCAATAATGCCTTGCATACACTTCCCTCAGTCATCCCTCTTTTCCTGGCAAACTGAATAGCCCCAGTTATTGTAACCATGTGGCTGGGTTCACACATGTGGGCAGTTGTTAAACATAACGTCACACATGCCAGGTACAGGATGCCTCATTCCCCTAATTGCCCTCACTGAGCACAGCCATGTCACCTTCAAGTCCATGGGCTAACAGAAGCTTTCATTGTATTCCAAGCAGCTCTTTTGTCCTCACTACCTTGTTAAAATGAAATAACATGTTTTTGTTGCTTCCTCACAGTCTGCTACAAATTCGTCTCCAACCTTCCATTTTCTCACATCAGCTTCTCACCATGGCAAGGGGTGAATCCATCTCTTGCCTCTATTTGCATTCTTACCTTACCATGAAAAGTGATTCCCCTGCACAGTCTAACGTAATATCCTACCTGGATTCTTGCCTGACACTGATCCCTCTGGGCAGAACCAGCCTTCTTTGCACAAACCCTCTGGGGACGTTTGACCTCGGAGGGAACAGAACCAGCCAGCTGCGCACAGGTGACAATCCTGCACTGACCTCCCACCACGGTGGGCCAAAAAGGATCCTATAAAAGAAATGCGTGTTTTCATAGACTTCTGTGGCTAGCAGTCACCTTTTCTCAGACTGGTCTGTCTAAGAGCTTACGGAAAACAATCCCATCAGGAATCAGAGTTTGAGTCTGCAAACTCCTGACATTTCGGTTTCCTTTAGGCAGGGAGAGTTTTCACTGGGGGCTGTTCCAGTGTGCCAGTGCAGCATGGTGACCATCATAAGGTAGGTGTTTCTAAGTAGAACTGCAAAGATTCTGTACATTGAAAGGGACTAGAGGAATGATAGATTATAGAAATATAAATGAACACCTTTAAAATTGTTATTGTTCTCCTCAGGCCTTAAGCATGGTACTAGACCTGGAACTTTCATTCAACTTCCCTCAGCTGCCCAAAGGAACCATACCATGGAATTGTTTTTTCAAAGCTGCAGTAAACCATATTGAAGTTTTAAAGCAGACCTGAAACCTTTCTGTATGCACGACAGGTGCTCCAGCACAAAATCATGCAGAGCACACAACCACTCATGCGCACATGGTCGTGAACCCATGTGTTGATTCTGGCATCACAGAATGCAGAGGTGAGAGGCAATGCCATGAATGTTTAGACAGAAATAAGTCCCACAGTGGCCACGGTGCTTGGGAGCACTGGGAACAATAGGACTTTCTTCTGCCGACAGCTGTCCAGCATGGTGCCCTCGGAAATCTGATTGCTGGACCAACCTGCAGGGCATGGAAATGGAGAAGAGCTTCCTTGGGGACAGATGTGGCCTCGAGGGCAAATGTCTCCCAGTGCCCCATCTCTTGGGTTGGCTAGTGTGGAGCCCCCAGTGCAGTAGAAGCCTGCTTCACATGGGCCGGATGGAGCAGCCAATTCTGAAGATGCACAGTAAAAACCTGAAGGGCGAGGGAGGAGAAACAGGTTCAGGGATTTATGCCTTTGTGAGGCTCCTCTTTGCTAGCTATATAGTCCTGCAGGATTCCTACACCTGCATAGAGAGCTTTAACTGTTCCCACAAAGCTATCCATTCCTTGCCTACTCCCTGGATACCTTTAAAGAAGTTGACCTTTAATTCTGTTCTTTTCCCACATTGTTGGTTATAGCTTTGCTGGTCCCACCAGCCAGAGACACTAGGAGAGAATCAAATCCTTCAAATCAAACCAGGGATCAGGCCAGAGATACCCCTCGTATTCTGATCTAGAGACAGGATCATGAAGTAGCAAGACCACAGATGAAAATAATGTTTTGCAAGTCACTCAGAAATAAAATTACCTGGAGTGCAAGGGATGGGAACAGAAGCACCTTCTGGACAAAATGTTCCAGCACGACACATTTGGATTGAACCAGAAGCTTGGGCAGCAGATCCTGCTAAAGAAAACAAAGGGTGCCTGAAAAGTGTAGAGAGGAGTGAAGAGTAATTTGTGCTACAAAAAACATAATTCTGTACATGTTGTCCAAATTCTGTTACATAAAATCTGAATTCCAAAATTCATATATGAAGCAAATTTAAAATTTATGCAACTTCCCTTGCATTCTGTTTTGTTTTATATTTTGCACATTAAGTTTTTTAAGAATAAAATATGATGCCCCCTACAAAAATGGGTTTGTATTTCTTAATGTTCACCTGGGTGCCGAATACAGCCCTTTCCCCAGCAATACTATTGAGCAGTCAAACATTATTTCAATACCCGAGTGGGTTCCTGGGAATACTGGCATCCCTGATGTTGATCCAGGTGGACAATACCATCCAGGCATGCATGTGCCATCTGGGCTTGCCAAGCCCGGTTTGGAACAGAGCTTTCCTGGTGGACATGGCTGGCATTCAGTGGCAGTCTTGAGGTTCAGAATCTCACTGGAGGTGCCCCGTGGACAAGGGAACTGGGTGGCAAACTTCGTGTTCCGTGGACAATAATGTCCTAAAATGGAAAGGAGAGGGGTCTTATTAACTATAAATAAGAAACATCTTTCCAGGTGTGCCAAGCAATTGTGGTTTTGTTTGATAACTTGATCCCAAAGACGATAATACATAGTTGTACCAAAATGTACAAGGCAATGATCCTCAACATGGATGCTACAAAGTTTAGGTAGGAACTTCTGTAATGCTCTGGGTAGATTCCTACTTACGTACCCAGGCAGAATGCTGACCACCCCACCCCCAGCTGCATTTTTGCTCATTAGTTAGTTAATCTGGGGAGCGGGGTGTGTGTGTGTAGAAATGCGTATTTTTTCACTTCAAAATGTGGTAAATTGGCCCTGCCCATCTGGGAGTCTTTTGCCCATCTCCTATTCTGTTGGCCCAACTATGTTGAGTGCTTGAATGGCATCATGCAGATAAATGGCATTTGGCTGAACAAAGCTGCTTTCTATGAGACTAAAACTGTTCTGCAGCAGCTGTGGTGGAAGGTTCTAAACAGTCAGAAGGTGCTCCATTTCTCCAGTTCATCCATCCTTGCAGATCCTAAATCTGGTTAGTGAAGAAACCAAGCTTAAGAAAATACTTCCTGCATGCTAACAAGCCAGAGGAGATAACAAATGTAGAAGAGATTGCAGGTCATATTTGTGCAAAGCTTTGAGCAATGGAGAGACCTGTCTGCTCCTGACACAGAACTGCCATGGTTTGCTTCACCACCTCCAACCTGAAGTTGCTCATTTGGTTTGACCATGGTAGGATCTAGCACAACATCAGCAAAAGTTATGTTCATGCAGCACCAAAAAGATGCATTCTGTGCTTTGCTGAAGGACCATATTAGGGCCAATGGCTTGGACCATAGTCAGACTTCAAGAAACACAGCAGTCAGGCCATGCACAGCTAGGAAGGCTTCAGAAAACAAGTTCACTGTTGTTAAAACAGAAGCTGGAAGGGCAATTGCATGTGGAAACTCACCTGCTGGACAGTTTGTGAAGGTAGCAGAACCAAGGTCACAGTAAGCACCTTCTGGACAGTCCAAACACTGGGCCAAACCCCAGGAGGGGTTATAGCTCCCTGCCGGGCATGGCTGTGGGCTGACACTGCCCATCCCACAATAATGTCCTGGTGGACACCGGCCTCCTCTGCTTGTTGTCTGTAGATGTAAACACAGGCCATCTTTGCAGAAGATGCTGAGGTTCCAAATGGGAGCGACAGCAATTTGTCTGCCCTCTGCAAGATCCTACATGCTTATTAGATGCTGGACTAAAATCCTAGAAGAGTTTAGGGACATTGTTACTTCCCAACTGAACACACCCAACAGATAGTTGTGAGAATAAAACTGTGCTGTGAGCACCAGATGAGATATGAATATGTATCTCACCCATCTCTTCCTAGTTCATCTAGTTCCATTTTCCCCACCATTCACTTTGAGAAACCACTTATGAAATGGTTAGAAGTCCAAAATATAAAGAGGTATGCAAAACCCATCTATTTCAAGAAGGTTAAGAGTTATATGTCTTTGATGGGTACTACTGGGCTTAGGGAATTTTATGGAGGTGTTTTGAGGGCTCCTGAAGATTTGAATAGGTAATTTCAGAAGAAGAACAGGCAGGCAATTTGAGCAGCCAGGTGGTGGTGGTGTGGTGGGAGGGGAGTCCTGGGGTGCCCATTATACAGTCCTGCCCTAACACCATTCCAATTTAGCTTAGGGCTGTTGAGAACTTGACAATATAAATAACAAAGAGGCAGATAGGAAATAGCTTTCAGCTAGCGATAGGGTCACCTGATGCCTTTTGGGACAAACTCATGTGGAATAAATACAAAGGAGGAAGTCCATATCAAATATTAGTTCCATATCCCTTGTTCTATTTCTGAACATGCACAACAATAATTGTACAACATGAGCAATATGCTGATGTAGCTTACCAGGGCAGGTCGTGAAGAAACAGCTCCTCCACTGCAGTAGAACCCTGGAGCACAGAGACCAGAAGGAGATGCAAGTCCTGTCCCATCACAAAAATATCCTGAAAGGGAACAGCAACACTGGAGAGTGCTTAAGACACAGGTGAAGGCACTGATGGATGAAACCAAAGACTGTCATGGGGGGTAGATATAAATTTAGGGTGGGTAGATCTTGTTTGAACCTTAGGAGAAATATCCCATGGTATGAGCAGCTCTAAACTGAGACCAGTCGGTCCAGGTGGGAAGGACAGCTTCTCCCCACTGGTAGTTTTTAAGCAACAGCTGGACAGCTATTTGTTTGAGATTCTCCAGCTCTAGATTTTCATTTAGAAATATTCAGAAAGAAACTGGACAACCGTCTGAGTGGGACGGTGTAACTTGATGTCCTGCAACAGGAGGGGGTTGGACCTGATGGCCTTCATGGCCCCTTCCAACTCTACTATTCTATGAATCTATGAGTTGGGCCAAGTGACCTACCAGGTTCCTTCCAGTTCTGTCACCCTATGATGTCAAATATCTCATTGTATGTGTAAAACTGAGGAAAGCACCAGAACAGACAGTGATGTCTCCTGAGTAGCTCACTCAGATCTCAGGCAGAGCTGTCTCTTTGAGCTGTTATTTTATTTATCTTAATACTGAATTACCCACCATTCCTATAGACTCTGGGCAGTTTTCTGCTTAGAATCCCCTTTCCACCCCAGGTTTTCAAACAGGAACATTCTGCATGTAGAACAAATGCTCTGCCATGAAGCACTTGTAATCTATTCTTCTGTAGATACTTCTATAGGCTCTGGTGGTTACTTTTCCTAGTGTGACCACTTATGCATTGCCAAAGAAGAGGCCAAAATAGAATCCAACTTTACATAACACCTGTTTACTATACTTGTAGGTAGGAAGTCAGAAAGAAATATCTAGAAGAGGACTTAAGAGCCTGCTCAGTTTGCTGTCTGGTGATGGGCAACTTCATAGTTCGTTGACTTTAATCCAGACTTAGACTTGATGGTCCATCAGATAGAGGACATCTTCAAATGGAGGGCTGTGCCTGGTCAGCTCTCCAAAACAGAATATCTCTGTAAAATGAGACCCCTGGCTACCTTATGGCTTTCCCCATTTTCATGGTGGCCTCTTCCTTCCTATTCAGATCTGAAAACCAACCAGCATTCAAAAACCTATAGGATTCTAATTCCCTACCCTCCACCCCATACCTGCATGACACAGGAGGCAGTCTTCCATCTTGGTATTTCCAGAAGAATTGCTGTAGAAGCCACGGGGACAAGGCTGGGGCAAGGCAGAGCCTTCAGGACAATAATGCCCCTTTGGGCACGCACCTCCAGTGACACGGTCAGTCGGTGTTGGGGTGGAAGCCCCTCTGATGCAGTAATAGCCTGCTGAACAACGGCCTGTGACATGAGGCTGACCCGGCAGGGCACAGTAGAGGCCTGGAAGATGCATTGGGACCCATCATTGTTTTTGACGATGGTTTAGCAAAATTATTTTTTAAAAACAGAACACTGAAAAGAGTGACAGCATCATCAATTCAGCTGATGGAGAAAAACTAGTCTATACGCTTGTTAACAATAACCAAGGTCACATCTTTGCATGAAGGGTGGCCATCCAGCAAAAAATTAAGTCTTGAATCCACCCAACCATTATATGGTCATGAATCTGACACTAAGAATTATCTGAATCATCCCAGGCCATAAACCAAAGTGGGAAATATATTTTGGCCCAAGGGCTGGGGAAATGGGCCTAACCAAATCCCAGTGTGGATGTGTCCATCCCCCTCTCACACACATGCCATTTGTACATGCATGCACGCACACGCACACACTCCCCTTTCTCTCTCTTACACACATGCAAGCACATGCACTCACACATAGAAGCACACCCAACCGGAGCAGCTTCCTCATGCGAGGGCTTCTCTGATTGAGCTTCCTGACCAGTGGCCATTTTCTCTTGAGGTCCATCCAGCAGATCTGGAAAATGAAAGCTTCTTCCACACATTTCCCCTTACAGTGACATGCGCTAGCTCTGTCCTGGTGCCGGTAACCTGATATCCCAGCAACATCTAATGGATGTTCTAAGATAACCCTGAATCCAATGGATTGCATCCAACACTAGTCCATTCAAACACCTTAATTTCAATGAATCTACTCCAAGTATGGCCCACATTGGATAGATCCCTAATAGTGCAATCCTAAATATGCTTACTCAGATGTAAGTCTTACTGAAGGTCGGATTCTATACACATTTTAACAGCAAAAGGGTCTACAAAGCCAAGCATGCCCCAGCTAGCATGCTGGGAATTGTAGGCTATTTGTGTGTCTAACGATGTTTTTGTCTAAAGATAAGTATTTTACCTGTAGTAAGCATTTTTAGGATTGTAACCTGCATGATCAAAAGAAAATACAATCTATTGACAAAAGGGCTGCTCCAGTTGGAGAGGGAAGCCTGGCCTTTGGAGCTCACTGGCATGGGCTCCCCAGGTACCCACACACAGGGGCTTCCAGTCTCTGCTAAGCACCTGGCTCACACGGCATGCAGAGCGATTCATTGCTGCTTCCTCTGTTTGCATTGTAAGTCCCACGAGGACACGGAAACTGAGTTTCAGACACAGTGCCAGGAGGGCAGAAATGGCCAACGGGGCATTGGTTCCCATCCAAGGAAGATGTATTCTTGGTGCAGAAGTACCTTCATCCAGAAAGGGAAAGAGCAAAGAGAGAGATCCGTGTTAGCATGCAAGGTATCGCCTAGATGAGGGGACAGGAGATAGATTTATTTATGCACGTAGTCCATATTGCCCCTCTCCCAAATAACTGAATCTCGGTGTAGCAAATGAGTGCAGTCTTTATAAGAGACTTTTCTAAGGACTGAGGAAGAGCCATGCTGGACCAGACTAAAGGTCCACGTAGCCCATCATTCTGTTCACTAACTACAGATGCTAGAGAGATTCTCAGTGGATTCAGTTGAGTTCAGATGTCTATGAATCTGATCTGTGGATTCCCCAGTGCACCAGAAGTTTTGGAATCACCTGGATTTTACAGACTTGCAGGGTGGTTTCTCACATTTTTGTAAATTCTCCTTAGCGCAAATTAGCACTACTGTGCAATTGTGCTAGTCCATTTGCACACAGGTGTGCATTAGTGCTAGTGTGTTCAGTACATGCAGAATTTCATTCTGGCGGAAGAAATCCTGTTCTGTCAAGGAGTGGACAACAGTGAAAGATGCCTGATAATCCATGAAATACTGATGGATTATTTGTATGGATTTAACAGTATCCGTACATTTGTACAAACAACCAACTGCCAGTTAAAACCCATGATTAAGACATAAGTGCAACAGCACCCAATCCAAATTGGGCTGTAATAGCAGCCATTCTTTCTTGGGCAGGTGTGGTTTTCTCATGATAGCCACACCTATCCACACCTAGCCACATAGCCATAGTAAAACTGGCTATGGAATGCTTGTCCAGACACAGGTCCAGGCTGTCATGTCACTTGGTTGTCTCGGAATCTGTGCATGAGCAAAGGGGGTTCTCTAAGTTACCCAGATTTCTGCTGCAGGCAGTTTGGAACATGATCTCATGCAATGAACACTCTCCTCCAAAGCCCCAGAACATGACGAGAAGCTCCTATGCTTCAGGCCATTCAAAACAAAGTCAAAAATTGTAATGATTAAGGCAAATGAAAAATCAAAACAGATCAAAACACTTGCAGCATAAATAACAATTCGGAAAGCGCCCAAATGTAGAACTGTAATACAAAGGCCTTGACAATGAAATACCTG